>JANAVB010041613.1:7500-32511 GCA_029216955.1 Iris pallida | reverse complement strand
ATTTTTTTTTTTTTTGAAAAATCTCCCCTTTTATTGATCAAGGCTCAAAATGCCGAAGCCTGAGACGTATACAAGCCAAAAAGAAGCCTATACAAGTATACCAACAAAAGGGACAAAAGGAGGCAGAACGATTCAAGGCACCAGCACGGACCAGAACGCAGAGAGCTGTGGGAGAACAGGGAACTCCGCTTACGGCATTGGCGATAGACTTCCCGCGTAAGCTGGTCGGCAGAGAATTGGTGACCTTCATATCTTGCTTTGTTGTAATTTTTCTAAATTGCCCATGTAGCGGCCGCTACGACGATCCTGTGGCCGTGGGAAGCACAACCCCATGAGTCCGCGAGATCGTGGAAGCGACCGCCCCCAGGCTCTATACAGAGTTGCCGGTTAAGGGTTCTCCAGATGCCGTTCGGCAGGGCCCCTTGACAGAAGATATGGTCGATAGTCTCCGTCTGACGATCGGTGCAGCAATTGTAGGCCGAGGCTAGGCTGATCCCGATGGTGTTGAGGATATCATCAGTAGGCACTTTCCTCCTGAGGACTCTCCACAAGAGGAAGGACCACTTCTTGGGAATACTTGTGTGCCAATAGTGCGCACTGACGTGATGAGGGTGCCCCGCTCCTTGGCTAGCGATCCTCGCCGATCTCACCGAGAATGCCCCCGAGGTCTCAAGCGACCACATCAGCGCATCCATCTCGCTACCAATATGGAGCCCTCTCGTTCGAATGAGCTCCTCCGTTTCGAACCCGACCCATTCGCGGATCTTGTCCCAGTTCCAGTCTTCCGTAATGTGGTTCCATAAGTCACTAATCCTGCTATTTCTCGGGGTCTCAGTGAGCATCGGGATCAATCTATCCCCGATCCATCGCTCACAGAATGGATTCGACTCCCCATTACCCAATTGAAGTCTAATAGCTGGTTCAGCCAACTCTCTGCCGCAAAGAATACGGCGCCAAGCCGCAGAGGATCTACTATTGGATATGGCCTCCGACGGATGGATGTGTTTGAAGTATCTGGATTTCATAAACCTGGTCCATAGATTCTTGCTCGTTCTGATTTTCTACCACAGTTTCATGGAAAAGGCCCGAACGATGTGAGTGAGCTTGTTAAACCCCAGACCCCCCTCCTCAGTTGGATAAGCCATGGAATCCCAGCTAGCCCAGTGATGCTTGTCTTGCCCGTTGCTGTGACCCTAGAAGAAGTTACAGAAGATCTGCTCGATCGATGAAATCACCTTCAAAGGCGGAGAGCAAGCGGCCAGGGTGTGGATGGGTATAGAGTTGAGGACGTGTTTGATGAGAATCATCTTGCCGCCCGGGGATAAGGTGGCGTTATGCCAGCCGCTAAGTTTATTCCTGATTCTGGTGATCAAATTCTCGAAGATGCCGCTGTTAGATTTGCCGTACACCAGAGGGCACCCGAGGTAGTTGAATGGAGGATAGACAACCGTAAAGGATGTTAAGTTGGCGAGCTCGATGGCATGCTCTCTTTTGGTGTTGTGGTGGGCATAAATGACGCTCTTAGAGGGATTGATCTTCTGGCCGGAACAAGAGGAGTACCTCTGCAGGGTGTTGTGGACAACCGCCACCGCCCCCTCGTCCCCCGAGGAGAAAATGAGTAAGTTGTCAGCAAATGCCAGATGGGTGATGATCGGGCATCTGCTGGATGTTTGGTAATGCTGGAAGTTCGGAGTGTTGGTCATGTTGTTAAGGTTCCTGCTGAGGGCATCAACCGCTATAATAAAAACTGTGGATGATAGGGGGTCGCCTTGTCTAACCCCACGAGTGGATTTAAAAAATCCCGCGGCCTGGCCGTTTATGACTGTGGAGAACCACGAGTTGCTAATCGATCTCCATACGATATTGGTCCAATTCTCGGAGAAACCAAAAGCCCTGAAGACCCAGATCATGAACTGCCAGTCCAGTCTGTCATATGCTTTCTTCATGTCAATTTTGACGGCGATGTTGCCCCCCCTGACAGGGAACTTCATGCAGGTGATTAACTCTTGAGCCAGCATAATATTGTCCTGAATGTTCCTCCCTCGCACAAACCCGCTTTGCTCCTCGGAGATAATCTTGGGGAGTAACCCAGCCATTCTTGTAGCTATGATTTTAGAGATGATCTTGTTGGTGAAGTTGCATAGACTAATGGGACGAAAGTCACGAAAGGACTCCGGGTTGTCTTTTTTCGGTATGAGGATGAGCTTAGCGCTGGAAATGGCTTTAGGATAAGTAGCTCCTTCGAAGAAGGCAATAGCTGCTTCGGTGATGTCCTGCTTGATAATGTCCCAGCACGAGCAAAAGAAAGTCCCCGAAAATCCGTCCGGCCCGGGAGCACTGTGCTCGTTCAGGGCCCACACCGCGTCTTTCACCTCCTAGACGTCGGGAGGGCGGTCCAGCTGAGCATTGTCGTTGTCGTTGATAAGGTGGAGGATTTGCTCCAGGAAGGCGTTGTCTTTGTGAACCGTCTCTTTGGTGAATAATTTGGAATAGAATTCCGTAGCGGCCTTCTGGATGTTGTGTTGGTCAGTGATGATGTTTCCATTGTCGTCAGTAGTGTAGTAAATCGCCAATTTCTGTCTGCGGCCATTGACACAGGCATAGAAATACTTTGAGTTTTTATCTCCGTCGCTGTCCCATTTCAATCTCGCTTTCTGCTTCCAGAAGTCCGTTTCCACTTTGATTCTGAATTTAAGCATGGCTTTAGTGAGGTACAGGGCAGTCTTGGCAGCCGGGGAACGATCCGAGGTGAACCTAGCTTCGGCACGGGAGACGTCGTCCTCGGCAGTACGTACGGCTTGGAATATGTCCCCATAGGCCTGTTTGCTCCACGTGAAGAGGGCTTTCCTCATGGCTTTGAGCTTATTGCCTACCCTGGTTAGGGGGTTGGAAGAATCCACCCTATTCCACGCGTCCACAACGATGCCCAAAAATTGGGGGTGCTCGGTCCAGAGATCGAGAAACCGAAAGTTCTTTTTGGATGGGTTGGAATTGTTGTTGATGGCCACCAACAGAGGGGCATGGTCGGATTCAGTGGTGTTTAGATGAGTTAGGTTGGTGGACATTCCCATGCCGTGCCATAGGACATTTGTAAGGGCTCTGTCGAGACGGGAGTATTGGCGGCGATCGCCTTCTTGCATGTTGCACCAGGTGAAAGCATTGCCGGTAAACTGGAGAGGGGCAAGGTGAGCATTGAAGATGAAGTTGTTGAAGTCCTGCATGGCCGTTATGGGAGGGGGACGACCACCAATTTTCTTTTCTCTGCAGGTGAGCGCATTAAAGTCTCCAATGCAGAGCCAGGTGTTTTCCATAAAGAAATTCTCTTTATTTGTTGTGTTTCTGGGAAAATTACAACTGTAGGAATCCGATCTAGAAGACGATCGCTTTATCCCTTGGACTATGCGAAGAAGAAAAGCTCTCAAAATTTTGACAGTAGATATCAATGTATCTGTACAATGAATGAGAAAAAGAACTCTATTTATAGAGTCAAAACAGTAACTGAAAAGATAACTACCTCACCACTGGTGCACTTGAAAAGTCACGCAGACTCTAAATACACGCAGGATTAGTGAGTAGTTACTGGACGTGGCCCGTAACTGTTGGATACATGGCATCAGTGCATGGGTCGTGTGCAAGTTACTGGGCACGCGAGAGAGAGAAATCGGTGGCATGGCTGCCACGTACTCCAGTTGAAATGAAATCCACGCTGACTTGCTGAAGGCAAAAATCCACGCAGATTCGTTGACGCAGACTCGTTGAAGGCGAAATCCACGCAAGCTTTGAAGAAGAATACTTCAGAATTCACGTAGGCTTTGAGAAGAATAACTCAAAAGTCACGCAATGTTTTGAGGAAGGAGAAGGTTCAGAATCCACGCAAACCGCCAGCTGTCTTGATTTGGCACGCTTCGTCTGACACAAAATCTCTGACATTGATTATATTGTTAGCCGCATTAAATGAAGATAAGACCCAAAGTCACGCCAACTTGGTGAAGAGTGAGTCTTGCTAAGGAAGATTTCGAAAATCACGCAAAAGACGGCTGTGATCTCTCGAGTTCTGTACATACGTGGCATATGAGGAGACGTTTCTCGACTGTTGTGTTGTCAGTCATTTATGATTCTGACGTATGGCTGAGCTGTCTCTGCGTGACTTCTAAAGGAGATGGCCAGGCAGAACTTAGCGTATCTTTTGTGCTGCTTCTCGGATCACTCTGCGTGACTTGTTCTGATCAACTCAGCGTGACTGTCATTTTTGAGGCCTACAAAACCCCCTTCAAAGTTTTCGAAAAATGATAAAATATTTTCAAAATACTTTGAAATAGAGATGATGAAATGAGTTAAAGTCACGCTGAGATGACTTAAATGATTTTTCGAAAGTCGAAAAGACTTTGAAGTTCTTCGAAAACACCCGAATGAACCTATTAAATATCATAATGACTCTTCGTTCTCCGAGACTGATTGTGTCCAATTTATGGTGGAATATGAACTGTCGACGAGATCTGTTATATAAACAGGAAGAGATTCTCAGTTTTGACATTCATCTCTCGAAAATATGACCCCAAAGGAAGCAGCCGAAGAGGAAGCACGCAAGTTGGGCTTTTGTTCCCATGGTGACCCCACTTTTGGGGGCAAAGAACCCGAACCTGTCATCATCGAGCTCAAGGACGACTCCACGCAGTTAGCCAAGAATCTCTTGAGCTACTTTGGATTGGATGGCTCGTCTTCTTCTGATGGGCGGAGCCTTATGGAGAAGCGTGAAATGCTCGAGACTCTGTTGTATCGCCTGGGAGTTAAGAGCGTAGAGGAGTTAGGCATCAAACTTAGCCGCTCTGAAAAATAGAGCGTAACTTTCTACGCTTTTGTTGCACTTTTCTGTTTTGTCTTTTTGTAAGGCCATCAGTGCCTGTTTAAAGAATGAAGTACAACTTTTGTGTTTGATCTGCGTGCCTTTTAATGAAGAATATTAATTAGCACACTTTGACTGTTTCCAATGTTGCACTGTCTTCCGAAGTACACGTGACACTCATTCTACAATTTACGAGCGCTATTTATGCGGATCTTTTCCAAGAATAGACCTGCACTTGACCCTTTAAATAGATGGATGAACTCCACGCAAACTCATCTTCCCATTCTTCTTCCTCTCTTCTGAGAATGAATTTTCTGTGAGAAGAAAATAGGAAAGCCATGTTGTCTGATGTCAGATCTCTGTGCACGCTACCAGATATGAGTTTGTCGATCCTTAGCACCAAATTTGAAGGTAAGTCAGTGTAATACGTGTACTTATTTTTGCTGTTGAAGATAGGCTTTCTGTTTTTTTTGTTTCTGATTTGAACAATACACGCCTGTCTCTGTTTGATAGATGCATACTGAATGATTTCTGTTGATCTTTCTGCAGAAACTTGGCTGAAAATTTTCTTCAGAACTGGCATTGGGGATGTGGATGCTGTGGAGAATATCCTGCTGACATCTACATCAGGGAGCTCATACGCTTTTGACGCGTAAATCAGACAACTCAGAACTCTTCGTGAGATAGAAGGGTCTTCCTTAGATAGTAGGAAGAGCCTTTATACACGAGAGTTGGATGGTGGAGTTAACTCTACTACCGAGAAATCGGGTAGTAGAGTTCCTTTCACGGGAGAACTAGGAATTGTATCCCAAGGTTGGATACATTCCTGTCTCCTCTGAAAGGTCGCTCCTAATCCACCAGTTGTATTGGCAGCAACACATTTTCGTGTTGCCCTACTCTGTGGTTCTCCTCTCGTCTGAGAGATAAGACCAGAGTTTGATTCCTGCTGGACACCCAGGAATTGCCACAAACAACGAGATTGCTAGAGAAGATCCAAGAAGAAATAGATCTCAGTTGTACATAGAATGAAAATCCAAGATTTGTAATAGATTTCCATTTATGATTTGTAAGAAAGTCTAAGAAAATGTAATAGACTTTTTGTGGTGAAATGGGAATGGAAATGATAATTCTTCTATGCTCAATGATTTGTATTTGTGGATGAATTATGGACATGATAGATAATAAAATCATCTTTTCTGTTTTAGAGTATATGATATTATCAGAGGTATTATGGACATGATAATATATAGGAACTCGAAAAAAAATAGATTGATTTCTATGCAGAGGTCAAATCATGACAAATGAGTAAGCAGATTCGGAATTGATTCAGAGGTTATAAAAACATGATAAATAACGAATCCCCGCTTAATAAATTGATAGAAGATTATGAACGGATGAACCGTTAGGAAATGATGAACAGATGAACTGTCGAGTGAATATAATAAATGAACGGATGAACCGTCAAGTATTAATGAACATGTGAAACGTCGGATGAATGTGAGAAATGAATGGATGAACTGAATATCGGGAAAGAATACGTCTCTTCGATCCTTGTAACCATATGCCTGTAAATAGAGCATATATTTGAATAGAAGGATCGCATTTTATCCACAATCTCTTCTGAAGAGAATATAAAGAAGGCTGAAGTCGCCCCCGAAGCTACTGAAGGTGTTAAAGAACATCCACCTCCGCAGAAGAAGGAAATGGGCGAAAGCTCGTCCACTCCCAAGCCGCCGAAAGATATCCTGGACTTCCTGGTCGAACCAGGAGAAACCGAAGAAGAAGAAGCAATGAAGCTGGCTGCCTGTCAATTCTTGGTGCGGTCAGGAAAAGATGTACTCAATTCTTTTGCTGATTATGTATGTGGTCCTCATCCCAAATATGAAAGGGATTACAGTGATCTTCCATGATGATGTACTCTTTTTCTTGAAGAATTTGTCTCAAATAAACTCCGTTTAAGGAAACTTTATTTACGATATATCCTTCACACTTTATATTTTTTTGCCTTTATTCATTGATCTTTTGACTCAGAAATCAGAAAGACTAAATATCATTTTCATAAATATGATATTGAGATAGAAAATTCAGAGGTAACATGGACATGATTTTCTGGATATCAAATTTGTTGAGAAAATGATACAAAGTAGAATACCTATCTCCACTGGGGATAATAGATATCAGAATGATTCTTCGGAAAGAACAATGAAACAGCTGGAGAATGATGGGAGGACAATCTTGATAGAAATATTAGACGTAGTACTTCTTCAAGAATTTGCCGTTGATGGGCATCATAGTGGCTTTACCATCTAGAGTAGTGAGTTGATAAGCCCCATTAGAAAAGATCTTATTGACAATGAATGGACCTTCCCATTTTGCATCAAACTTGCCCTTACTCATGTGTGTCATAGTCATCGGGCGTCTGACAGTAAGCACAAGTTCTCCTTTCTGAAATGTTCGAATTCTGACTTTCTTGTTAAAAGCCCTTGAAATTCTAGCTTGATAGAATTCAATATTCTGTTGAGCAGATAACCGCTTTTCATCCAGAGCCTCCAATTCTTGAAGTCTAAGACGATCATTATTTTCTGAGGTAAGTTCATTAGCGATTGCTATCCTTAAAGAAGGAATTTGAATCTCTAATGGGAGAACAGCCTAAGATCCGTACACCAGAGAGAAAGGTGTACACTTAGTAGCATTACGGACTGTAGTGCGATAAGCCCACAAGCATTCCCCGAGCTTGTCACTCCAATTACGTTTGTTAGTGGAGACAAACTTCTTTAGGAGTTTGATGATAGTCTTGTTGAAAGCTTCTGCTAATCCGTTAGCTGCTGGATTATATGCGGTAGAAGCCACATTATTGATCCGCTGATCGTCACAGAATCGAGTAAATTTCTGGCTGACGAACTGTGGTCCGTTATCATGAACAATGCGTTGAGGAACACCAAATCTGTAGATGACGTGGTGTTTAATAAAGCTGATGACATTAGACGTCTTAACTTCAGATAAAGGAATGGCTTCGGCCCATTTGGAGAAGTAATCAGTTATTGCGAGAATGAACCGATGACCTTTAGATGACGGTGGATTGATCGGGCCGACAATGTCCATGCCCCAAGCTTCGAAGGGCCATGATGCTGCCATCGGATGTAGAAATTCCGAGGGTTGATGTATAAAATCTGCATGGATTTGGCAAGCTTTGCATTTCTTTGCATATTCAATGGCATCTGATACCATAGTTGGCCAATAATAACCCATCCGTCGAATACGGTCTTGAAGTTTTGGCCCAGGTTGATGCGCTCCACAAATTCCATCATGTGCTTCACGAATAACTTGTTGGGCTTCATCACCGGCAATGCACCGAAGGAGTAAACCATCATAAGCTCGACGATATAAGGTCTTTGTTGTATGATTGTAATAGAATCTGAGTGATCGTCGTCTGATAGATTCTGCCTCACTCGGATCATCCGGAAGAATATCATATAATACGAGATCTAAGAAAGGAAGTCTCCAATCTTTATCCGTATTCTGATCCTCAGTCGAGTTACTGAAGATGAATTCCATGCTGGAATCGGATGAAGATGATATCGATTTACGACTGAATCCAAATCCTCTTGTTGTGTTGACGTCATGAGATGTTGATTCTTCAATGTCAACTGGAAGTCCTAGAGTCAGGTTATTTTCAAGATGAAATAATTCTCGATTACGAACAACAATCATTTGTTGTCGTCTGATTGGGATAGCCAGCACCGCTGCAAGATTAGCAAGGGCATCAGCTTCTGTGTTACATGCTCGCCTAACATGTTCAATGAAGAATTTCTTAAATGATGAGGCCATAGATATGGCCGCTCTATGATAAGGAACCAGATCTTGATGGCGAACTTCATAAGTACTCCTGATCTGATTGACAATAAGTTTAGAGTCTCCATACGCCTCCAAATGTTGAATATTCAGATGTTTAGCGAGTTGAAGACCAATAAGTAATGCGTTGTACTCAGCTACATTGTTTGAACATGGCTGATCGAGAGAATAAGCTCTTTGGATGGCAAGACCTTCTGGCGATACAAGAACAATTCCAACTCCAGCGACAATATCGCCATTAGGACCAATTCTTGATGCTCCATCAAAGAATAGACGCCAAGTAGGATCTTCTTCAGCAATTTGATTTGAATCTAGGACTTCATCTGGGATTTCATCATAGAGTTTTAAATTTTCTGGAATTGAGTGAGCAGCCAGAAAATCGGCTAAAGCTTGTCCTTTGACTGATTTCTGAGGAATATAGTGCATGTCATACTGAGCAAGTAGGATTCCCCAGTTAGCCAATCGAGAATTCAAAACACGGGGTTTCTTCATCATGATCCGTATAGGATTGATCTTGGAGATGACATGAATAGTCTGGCCAATGATATAATGACGTGTCTTTTGGACAGCAAACATCAAGGCTAGACATTCTTTTTCAACCGGTGAATATCGAGGTTCAGCTCCGGTCATAATGCGTCTGAGATAATAAATGGCTTGTTCATGGCCATTTTGATTCTTTTGAGCGAGTAATGCACCCAATGAATGACTCATTGCTCGAGTATAGAGGAGGAACGGTATTCCTGAGACGGGAGGTACCAATACTGGAGGGCTCATTAGATATTATTTTATATCATCGAATGCTTTCTGACATTCATCATTCCAGACAAAAGAGACACCTTTCTTCATAAGTTTGTTGAATGGTCTGCAGCGTCCTGATAAATTAGAGATAAATCTCCTGATATAAGCGATTCTTCCTTGAAATCCTCGTAGCTCTTTTAAGGTGCGTGGAGGACGCATCTCTTGGATGGCTTTGATCTTCTCGGGATCCACGTGTATACCTTTAGAGGTAATGACGAAGCCGAGAAATTTACCACTAGAGACGCCTAAGAAGGACTTAGTAGGGTTCATCTTTAATTGATGCTTACGCATTAGATCAAATATAGTCTTCAAATCTTGGATATGATCCTCCTTTTGTCGACTTTTGACTGCAATATCATCAACATAGCATTCGACTGTTTTCTGCAAATGTTCACGGAATATAGTGCTCATAGCTCGTTGATAAGTTGCTCCTGCATTCTTGAGACCGAATGGCATAACTGTATAACAGTATGTACCAATCGGCGTTCTGAAAGAAGTGTGCTTCTCGTCCTCTGGAAATATTTTGATCTGATTGTACCCAGAATACCCGTCCATGAATGACATTCGTTCAAATCCACAGGTATTATCAACCATGACATCAGTGATTGGTAGAGGGAATTCGTCTTTAGGACATGCCGTATTGAGATCGCGAAAGTCTATGCATACTCTGATCTTGCCAGTCTTTTTAAGAACAGAAACAATATTAGCCACCCAATCGGGATGTTGTTCCTCTCTAATAAACCCAGAGGTAATGAGTTTATTGACTTCATCTTCAATTGCATCCATGATGTCTGGACGAAATCGTCGTTGTTGTTGTTTGACCGGTTTAGCATTCGGCAAGATGTTGAGTTTGTGAGTTGCAATCTGTGGATCAAGACCTGGCATATCTTCATAACTCCAAGCAAAGACATCAATGTATTCACGAATGAGTTTGATCATGTCTTTCTTATCAGTTTCTGAAAGACTTTCACTGATGAATATTGGTTTGGGAGATCCCTCTTCACCAACATCTATTTGAACAAGTTTATCTTCAGTCGGAGGTTCTTTTTGCTCGAAGCGGAACTCCCATTGATTATCTAATCTCTGGGCCCACTGTTCTGATTCAGGTGAGATTTCAAACTCTTCTTCGTCTTCATCACTTTCTTCAGAATGGTCAATGGAAACCATATTGGAAGACAGAAGGTTGCAATAGAAGTCACCGATACTCGTATCGGAATCCCAAGAAGTGGTACTAGAAGAATCATATCTCTTATCTTCGTCAGACTCAGGATCTTCATGGATAATATTGATGAAAGGAGTAGGAGCAGTATAACCCAATCCGCATTTCGTCCTTCCATATTTCAAAGAAGGAATCCGGACAGGTATTTTTCTTCCTTTTCCATCATTGAGGCCAGTCCTGAAGTCATAGCCCATATTTTTGATGATGTCTCTAGATTGCTGACTATAACGACGTAGTTGTAATCTTCCAGTATCATCATTTTTGTCATCATCTTCAAGATCAGAAAGATTTTGACGCCCTTTGTAGAGGAATATTGGAATGTCTCCTGGCTTTCTGCTGGGAACTAGAAAGTATGAAGATTGTACAGGTTCTAGAGATACATCTGTATGAACAGTCTGTACAACTCCTATGGTTATTGTGTTCAAGTCATCTAACAGATGTAAATAACTATGAACATAATTACACACATCAATGTACTGCAAAGGTGGAGACTTTTCATTAAATGTAAAAGCAGCAATATTTACATTGGGAGAAGGCTGAGCCTTAGAGATTTTAGCCAAGTCAATGACTAAAGGGGGAGAAGAAGAAGAAGCTTTGTTTCGATTAAGATCGATAACAAATGGCTCAGAAGAGGTGAGCTCCCTTGAAGTTTGAGTAGGAAGAGTAGTCCGCCCTCCAACTGGAATTAGCAGAGTATCTTGTGAAGGTACAGGAACTGTAGTACGCCCAGTGACAGGAATGATCAGTGTATTTTGAGTAGATGACTGAGGTAACGGAGAGATCCGTCCACTCACTGGAATGATGAAAGAATCTTCTCCAGAGGGTTTAGGAGATTGTTGCTGAGTAGTTCGACCTTTAACAGGGATTATTAAAGTCTCACTTTGTGCATCTTCTTTCTCCATAGCTTGTATGATCCTTGTATACTCTTTTTTGTACATTCGGGAATCGTTGAAATAAGCTTCAACCCCATGGAAGGGATTTATATCAGCAACTTCTTTTTGTACTCTTCTATTGCTATCAATGTATTTAAAACATTGATGAAGAGTAGAGGGCACCACATTATTTTCATGAAGAAAGGGCCTCCCCAGAAGAAGATTATAGGATCCCGCGATCTCGATCACATAGAAAGTGACTTTAGATCTGAAATCGCCTATCTGAAGCTTCAGATGAATCTTTCCCAAAGGCTCACTTCGGCTTTGATTGAATCCCAAGATAGTAGTAACCGTCTTGGAGAGCTTGTGAAGAGGGATTTTTAGTTCATCCAACATACTCTTCGGCATTATGCTTATAGCAGACCCTAGGTCAATGAGGATACGATCTATCTTCATCGTATCAATATAACCAGTGTAGTAGAGAGGTCGGTTATGTCGATTATCCTCCAGTAGCATGTCATCTTGTGTAAAGGTGATATTTGGGATAATCTCCAGTACACTGTTGCAATGTAAGCAAGTGGCAGGTTCCGCATCCGGCTTCTTCAATTGTGCAAGACAAGAGTCAGCTTGTAGAAGTGCTTCACTTAACGTCTCCCGAGTCTCTTTGAAAAGACGTAGAAGTTCAAAGAGGGACATTCTAGCTGGAGTATTAGCATGCTGAGCCAAAATATCGAAGTTGTAAGGCTTCTAAAGTCCAAGAGCAGAAGACTTCTTGATTGGCTTATCAAACCGAGCCTGTTGTTTGCCTTTCTCCAGAGCTGTAGGCTTGGGAGGAACAGGTTCAGTAGATGATTCTTCTTCAGGAGGAACGTTAGGAACATCTTTAGCATCTGAAGGGATATCAGTAGGATCTTCAGGATTATTAGAATAATCCTTTAGGTAAGGTTTCCCCGTTCGAGTAGTACTAACAAGTGCTTCTTCTTTGTCTTTTGGCTCTGTGTCAGAGGTAGACCCAAGAGAAGTCATATGACATGACTTGATCTTTCCAGCCTTCTTGGATTTTTGAGAAGAAATCTTTTGAGGAGAAGGCGATTCAAAATCTGCCACTAGATCAGGATGGATCCATATGATTTTCCCTGTTTCCAAAGTGATTGGCACTAATCCTTCAGACTATGGAGGAAGAAGATTCACTATGTCAAGAGTTGCCTTGGGAATAGGAACAATCCCACTTTCAAGGAGTTGAGGAGGGAAATTTCTAAATTGCATAGAGACGACGTTGGAGGTGACGGTCTTCTCTTTTGGAGTAAGAGAGATAGCTCCAGATTTAATCATTTCTTGGATCTTTTCTTTCAATACATAACATGTACGAATTGTGTGACCCAGCATTCTGTGATATGGACAGTATTTAGGTTGATCTGTCTTACCAGCTCCATCAGGTTTCTTGATCTCTGGTAATTGTATTTTATTACCTTTCAGCAGACATTCAAAGATACCAAGGACATCGTCGTCATCAAAAGAATATTCTTCTCTGGGGCGAGGTGTTCTTGATTGTTGAGTTGTAGAGGCAGGAGTTTGAATATTTGATGCATCTTTGCTCTGAAGATTAACTTCAAGAGTTTCTTTTCCTTTGCGAGCATTATTTTTATTGTTAGCACCTTGTCCTGTTTCTTTAGGAGTCATCTGTACTCCTAAACCATTGAAGGTTTCAGCACTGATTTCTGCAGCTTTGGCACTGACTATGAAGGAAGGCCAATCTTGAAATTGAGTGGACCCTGTCCACATACTGATGATTGGCAACAAGTTTGATTTGCACGTGTCAATGGTGACAGCATCAGGAGTTCCAAAAGGCATCTTCAGAGCTTCTCTTCGAAACCGTTCAATGTATTCCTCTGTAGATTCATTATTTTTCTGCTTGATTCTAATAAGAGCAGACATAGTCATGTCATTAAGCCCTTCATAGAACCTTTCAAGAAACATCTGTTTGAAACCAGCAAATGAGGTAATACTCCCATCTGGGAGACTTCTATACCATTCATAAGCCGTTCCCTTGAGACATCCAATAAATACCCGAGTAAGGAGGGCATCACTTGGTTGTAGTTGATCAGTCATCACTTCAAAGTGATTGATAAACTGACTTGGAGAAGTGGTTCCATCATAGAATGAGATAGTAGGAGGCTTGTATTTAGAAGGATATGATACTTGCTTCCATTCTATCGGATAAGGCTGCTTGATGCCTAACCTTTGTAAACCATCCTTCTGTTTGAATGCCTCGAATTGAGTTTTGAGATTCTTCAATTCTTCAGAGACAACTCCCGAAGATTATGGAGTTGTGGCTTGTAGAGAATAGTTGGAAGGAGGAACAGCATTGTAAGCACTACCCCCAGCTCCAGAGAGACTAGGATTTGGTTGAGCTGGTCCAGGAGTATTGGATTGTACTGCTGGAGGAACTTATACTGCACTTATATCAGTATCAACTGGTATGGCATCTGATACAGTCTGTCGATTTTGCAACTGAGCTGTCATAAGTTCATACATCGACTTTATTGTGTCAGTCATAGACTTCATTTGCTGTTCCAAAGAAGCAATTCTTTGATCTTGAGGAGTCAAGGAAGAAGAAGGTTCATCAGTATTCCCATCAACCATGTAAGTTGTGACTGTATGAGGGATTATTGATGAACTAGTAGATGTTGTATACTCTGAATCATTGCTTCGTGTATCAAAGTCAACTATAGGAGAATTACCCCCAGTAGGAAGAGGTGGGAAGTTAGATTCTCCAAGAAATTTAGAATCAATTTCAGGGATCAAATTTCTTTGACTAGAAGCCAGGACTCTTGCTCTGGTGTTTCTATATACTCCATCTGGACTATCAACTCTACCCCCGGTGTTCCGAGAAGTCATGTTGACAGAGGCAAACAAAGGCTCATCTTTATCAGGCATAGGTTCATACTGAATCCTATTGAAGACAGACTGTCGTTTATTTTGACATCTGCATTGCATTGTGACTCTTGGCTGGAAGTCACATTCATGATCACCATGGTCTTGAACTGTTGATTGACATCTGCACTGAATTATGACTCTTGGATAGAAGTCACATTCAGCATGTTCCTTTGATATAGAATTACTCCTTCTCTTCTGTTGAAGATATTCCCGTAAATCTGTTTGTGAAGATTGAGGAGTATACTTCCTGTTCTTGGGTCTTGATGGCTCTTGATTATACAAAGAGTGATTAATGTGAGCCACATAATTTCTTGCATACTCTGCATCTGGATCTTTTATCTTCATATCCAATTGGTATGGTTTCTTAACACCAGAAGTGCTGAGTTTTGTTCTTAAATCCGTGGAAGGTAACACATTAATTTTGGAAACATGGAGTTTTCCTTCCATTGATCTGGATATTTGCAGAGAAGGAAGAGTTGAACCACTCCTTTGATTAGGAGTTGGTAACAGACCCTCTTTAATGGACAGATTCTGTGCCCAATTTGAAGAAATCAAAGAAGAAGACATTAAGGAATGTTTCTTCTTAGACTCATTCAGATTTTGAGACATAGAATGTCCAGAAGGAAGAGTAGTCAAAAGACCATCTCCTTTCCTTTGACTAACAAAAGTATCAGTCAAAGCTGTTCCTGAAGTAAAAACTACAGGAGCAGAAGAAACAACTAAAGAGTTATTCCTTTTCGAAGGGACTTTGTGTGGAAGACCACCCCCAGTTCTAGTAGAACTCGGTGAAGAAGAAGAGATAACTAAGGAGCTATTCTTCTCTGATGAAATACATGCTGAAACATATTTGGCTAAAGAACCAGAGCTGTTAGCATGATTTTTGATTTTAGAATTACATGCTGGAACAGATTTGGCTAAGGAGCCAGTAGTGTCAGCGTGACTTTTGAATGTGGGATTGCACACTGGAATAGATTTGGCTAAGGAGCCAGTACTATCAGCGTGGCTTTTAGAGTTAAATTTGCACACTGGAACAGATTCGGCTAAGGAGCCAGTACTGTCAGCGTAATTTTTAGAGTTGAATTTGTACGCTGGAACAGATTCGGCTAAGGAGCCAGTACTGTCAGCGTGACTTTTAGAGTTGAATTTGCACGCTGGAACAGATTCGGCTAAGGAGCCAGTACTGTCAGCGTGACTTTTAGAGTTGAATTTGCACGCTGGAACAGATTCGGCTAAGGAGCCAGTACTGTCAGCGTGACTTTTAGTTACTGTCATCTTCGAGCGCACAAGAGTGTGCGTGCTTGCAGTGGAGTTCTTGCCAGTGTTAGGAGTAGACACTGTGGCAGAGACTTCACCATTGACTGCCAACTGATTCTTAGGGACATAGACAGAGTGTCTCTTCAACTTGGCAGTGATGATGGAGGCTGGAGTGGGCTTGCCACCCTTAGCCCGCTGCATTTCTTCATAGGCGAGTTGATCGAATTTGATCGTCATCACCTTCTTCGTCGAGCCAATTGACGAAGTGTCGCATTGAGTTGTTACCATCTCAGAAGAGGAGATGGTTTTCCCCAGCAGAGTCGCCAATTTGTTTTCTATAAAGAAATTCTCTTTATTTGTTGTGTTTCTGGGAAAATTACAACTGTAGGAATCCGATCTAGAAGACAATCGCTTTATCCCTTGGACTATGCGAAGAAGAAAAGCTCTTAAAATTTTGACAATAGATATCAATGTATCTGTACAATGAATGAGAAAAAGAACTCTATTTATAGAGTCAAAATAGTAACTGAAAAGATAACTACCTCACCACTGGTGCACTTGAAAAGTCATGCAGACTCTAAATACACGCAGGGTTAGTGAGTAGTTACTGGACGTGGCCCGTAACTGTTGGACACATGGCATCAGTGCATGGGTCGTGTGCAAGTTACTGGGCACGCGAGAGAGAGAAATCGGTGGCATGGATGCCACATACTCCAGTTGAAATGAAATCCACGCTGACTTGCTGAAGGCAAAAATCCACGCAGATTCGTTGACGCAGACTCGTTGAAGGCAAAATCCACGCAAGCTTTGAAGAAGAATACTTCAGAATTCACGTAGGCTTTGAGAAGAATAACTCAAATCACGCAATATTTTGAGGAAGGAGAAGGTTCAGAATCCACGCAAACCGCCAGCTGTCTTGATTTGGCACGCTTCGTCTGCACAAAATCTCTGACATTGATTATATTGTCAGCCGCATTAAATGAAGATAAGACCCAAAGTCACGCCAACTTGGTGAAGAGTGAGTCTTGCTAAGAAAGATTTCGAAAATCACGCAAAAGATGGCTGTAATCTCTCGAGTTCTGTGCATACGTGGCATATGAGGAGACGTTTCTCGACTGTTGTGTTGTCAGTCATTTATGATTCTGACGTATGGCTGAGCTGTCTCTGCGTGACTTCTAAAGGAGATGGCCAGGCAGAACTTAGCGTATCTTTTGTGCTGTTTCTCGGATCACTCTGCGTGACTTGTTCTGATCAACTCAGCGTGACTGTCATTTTTGAGGCCTACACCAGGGATAGTTGATGTGGTTTAGGTGGATGTCAAGAAGATCGTTCCAGAGTTGTTTTCGCTCAGTGACGTCATAGCTGTCGTGAACAGCGGAGATAATGGCGCGCTCAGGAAGCAAAGGATGATCCATCCAGCAGGAGAGGGCCTGCCTGGTGTCCTGAATGGTACCAATGCTGATGTCTTCGGTGGAGAGGATCCAAATATCGTGACTGCTAGCGATGGCCGTGGGTAGGCCCAGCTGAAGTTGGATGGATTTTAACCTTTTTGGTGGAATTTTGGGTTCAAGAATAATAAGGATATCAATCTTATGAATTTTCCTGAGGCTGATAATTCTCCTCAGTGTGGGTTTGTTTCCCAGTCCGCGAACATTCCAGGATAGGATGTTCAGCATTAAAGGATTTGTGGGGTGTTTTTTTGCTCCGCCTAGCGGTGGACCTGGTTAGGATGGATGGGGTTTCGGAGGTGGCTGTCTTGACTATGCTCTTGCAGTACTTCGCAGATTCTTCAGCTTGAGTTGGGGCCGGGGCGACCCGCGGAGCTTTCGCAGGTAGATCTGGGGGTGTGTCCATTGATTCTCTGGCGGAGTCCATGATAGGAGCCTCAGGTGGGATAGCTAAGGAGTCACTGGCGCTCTCAATGAGAAGTATGGTTTACTGTGGAGGGAATCCTGCAGCCTGAGCCTGTTGTCCTCTCCGGATAAGGTCAGGGCCAAGGATGGCCAGGGCTTCAACAACCAGGTCTTCATTCGTGTGGTGAGGATTTTCGATGATTGTGGTGGTGTTCGCTTCCGCGTCCTCTGGGAGGGGAATCTCGGTGGTGAATCGATCGTCCTGAGGATCAACTGATTCCGAGGGGGGGTCCTCGTCCTCCGAGGCCAGAGCGTCGAATTGGTTGGAGAGTTTGAGGGCTTTGGATTGGATTGGTATCAGCACTCTGTTAGGGGGTTCGTCGATGTCTGACCCGACTTCGTTGGGGCTAAACCGGATGTGAGAGTTAGGGAGGGGTAGAAGGGGGGATTTAGGACTCCTCTCTTCAGGCAGTGCTAAGTCGTTCCGGGTGAAGGCGGCGACAATATTTAGGAAGGTGACCTCTTAAGTGACAATGGTTGCAGAACATAATGTGGTTATCATAGATGATTTGTTGGGTGTGGGTCTGGCTGCCCAGCTCGATAGAGATAAACTTTGGTGGTTCTGACGACAGGTCGAGTTCCACACAGATTTTGGCATAGTGGGCCTTTATAAGGTTGCTAGTTTCGGGAGCAGTGGCCACATACGTGCCGAAGGAGTTGACAATGCGTTTAAGAGCTGCCGAAACGAAGCAGATGAGAGGTAGATTGGGTAGGGTAACCCAAGCAGCGACCTTAGCAGAGTCTTCTTTGGTGTTAAAGCCTGCCGTCCACTTGACGATCTTCATCTGATGGGAGTCTATCTTGCACGTGCCTTTGGACCACACGCTCCGGTGGTCGGTGTCGGAGGATAGGTGGAGAAGGATGTGCCTGGGATCGAGCGGGGCCACTCGATACTGCAACGATAGTTTCCACCTAGAAATCTCCTCTTGCACCCTAGCGAGCTTGGGGCACCCAGTGGAGAATTTAAGGATAAAAGTGTGAGGGAATGACGATGACATGGATGACAATTTCGAGTCGGAGAAGGGAACTAAAGGCTCCGGCAGATCATAGGAGTACTCGATGTCCGGAAGATGGACGTCCGGTATAAGGCAGTTCTGTGCAGGTGCTAGATCCGGGCGGAGCGTTACGGCGTACGACGCCTGGCCGGCTCCCGACTTAGAGGGGGCAGATGGCACACCCTGAGCGGGCAGAGGAGCGATACGGGAAGGAGGAGTAGAGGAGCGGGGTTGGGGGGCGGCGGAGCATGCCGGAGGGCCCTGACCGAGGGAGGTACGAGGAACCTCCGTACTGAGCGCCGTCGAGGATGGCACGGAGTCTCCAAGAGTGGAGGGGGGCGCCTCAACCGCTCCCGCCACAGCCAGAAGAGGAGCGGGGGGGGGGGCGTCCAGGGCCACCAGAGAGGGGGGCCGACAGAGTCGCTGCCAGATAGAGGCCTACAAGCCTCAGGGGAGATACTCGGGGAGAAGGGGGGCAGACGGCTCGGGATCCGCGGAGAGAGGTGAAGGGAGGTCGACTGGGGGAGCGGCGGAGGAAGGTGGTAGGCTAGGAGCCAAAGAAGAGGTGGGGGAGCATAAGGGGAGGGAATGGAGCCGGGCAGTGGAGTGGACCTGCGGACGAGGCAGGGAGTAGATTGGGAGGGGGTTGGGCGTAAAGGAGCGATGGAGAGGGTCAGCGTAAAAATGGGAGGGATGGTAAGGAGTAGCGTAAGAGGGGGAAGGAATGTGGGGCCTGCCAACATGTGCGGAAGGATCGGCGTAAAAGGAGGAATAATGGATGGGCTTGGAAGCAAAAGGAGAGGGATGAGCGTAAAGGAAGGGTGATGGGAGGGGCCCGCTAACAAAGATGGAGAAATACTCGGCTCCTCCAAATCCCTGGTGGTCAACGTGGTAGGACCCACCTGGGAAAAGTTGGGGAAAGTCCTGGCTACGCTCGGAAGCGTGAGCGTAATAGGTAGGGGCAGCCTCGATATGCGTGCCAACGGCAGCGGACCCGAGGTGCCTGACGGTGGGAAGCCCAAGACCTACACCGCAGGGGGGCTCCCCACCCAAAGAGAGACCTAGCTCGTTTGAATTTTGAAAAGCCGCGGCCTCAAGGAAACCCGATCGGAGACTGGCCGACGAAGACTGCCCGGCCCAGGAGGGGGCGGAGCCAAAGTCGGCAGCGGAGCTGCGACTCCAGGGGTCAAGCCGGCTCGAGAGCGAGGCGCCCGGCCATGGAGAGGCGCCGCCGAACGGCGGATAGGGGGAATCAGAGGAGGGGATGGGGCGAGATGGCTCCGGGAGGGCGGAGGAGACGGCGGGAGGGGGAATGCCAACAAGCGCGAGGCAGTCGTCCGGCCATGGGGGTCCGGGCGGCCTAGCCGCCGACTGCTTGGGGAGAGGAGGGGGGAAAACCATCCATGGATGCAGGAACAAGGGGGGCCGGAGAAAACAGAGGGGGAGGGGGAGAGGGGGCGCCGCCTGGCGCCGGCGAGGCAGCTCGGGAGTCACCGGGGGGGCTAATCGCCCCCAAATCGCTAGCGGGTGCTCTGGAGGAAACCCCATCTTCTTATATCATATATATATGTATGTATATATATTTTTTTTTATGTATATATATATGTATGTATATATGTATGTATATATATATATATATTTTATATATATATATATATATATATATATATATATATATATATATATATACATAACGAGACTAGAAGTAAATTATATATATATATAAAGTGTATGTATAAAAAGTGTATGTACATTCAAAGAGTTTACATTTATATTTGGGAAATATATATATACAAATAACTTCTAGTCTCATTATATATATATATATATATATATATATATATATATATATATATATATATATATATTTATATATATATATATATTTATATATATATATATATATATATATATATATATATATATATATATATATATATATATATATATATATATATATATATATATAAATATATATATATATTATATTTTTTTTTTTATTTTTTTAGAGGGTATATATATATATATATATATATATATATATATATATATATATATATATATATATATATATATACCCCTTTCCATATGTCAAATGTATATATACATATATGTACCTACTCTTCCATGTGTGTATGAAATACCCTTATATATATAGGCTTTCTAAAACTATGTGTCTACACCCTAGTAACCTCATTTGTGATCATATTTTATATATACATACAATTTGTATATATATTTCCTTCACAAAACGTACACTTGTATATATACTATATACATGCTTTATGTACATCATATACAAACATGTAAATTCAAATATAGGACCAGTGTACGTACATCCCTATGCTTAAATATATATACTTGTCATGTGTAACTTGTGGTTGTGCACCTTCTTGGATAAATTTAACTTAGTATTGGAAATGGGGTGCCTATTATGTTGAACGTACCCTCTACTTTGTGTGTGATTAGATGCATAATCATGGATGTTCTTCTCCCGTATCGTAAGTCTTGGTTGCGTGATTATAGGTCTCTTGGACGGCATGATTGAGGCAGGAGGGACCAGAGCACTATTTGTGCATTGCGGGACTGAAGGCAAGTATACCTTGCCTTGTACTACTGTCCTTACATATACATCATTATACTCTTGTTAGCATATATTTGATTAGTAGAGTCCGAAATTACCTCAGGCATAGTCGATTTTGGCATCGACACTAGGACTACCTACTTGGCCTAGTTATAGACGGCATACCATTGGATTGTGGAGTTGTTGTTACAACTCCCTTGACTATGACACGTGTTGCGACACGGTATTGAGTGAGATCAGATCATGGCACGCACTATCGCTCTCGACTGGCCATTAGTACAAGTGGCTCGTGTGACGGCACATATTGTGTAGCAATAGTCCTAGATAGATGACTCTTCATAGAAAGCAAATGTTGGGTCGTGGATGCGACTTACACATCATGGGGCGAGAAAGACAACCAGTAGGAGTATGGGACAGATAGTTACATTATTTTATGTTAGCCTCATTGGGGACCCGGTTATGGCATAGGAACTTACTAGTGGGTATATCCGGCAGCGGCCACTAGCTGCGCGCTAGGTTCGGTCGGGAGGTATGCTAGTATTGTGCTAATCGGCTCGTGATCCGACGCTCGGCCCGTGTTTCGACACAAATCCTTCGGCTCGTGATCCGACGTCGGCCCGTGCTTCGACAAAATTATTTTTACCTACCCATACGTTCCAAAGTTGTCTTTGTATGCATTCACTTAGATTAGTTAGTGCTTCCTCTTATGTTAGATCAGTATTTACTTTATGGCATATTCATATTTGTATCTTGCTATGTCCCCTGAGGACCTGGTTCTTTTCCAGATTCCGACGATCACACATACTCGACGATATACGGTGTCGGTGCTGAGGCGGAAGACTTTGCTAAGGACTACGAGGTCTACCCCGAGGAGTTTCCTTGACCTCGGTATGCTGCTACTTAGGCTGAGAGTTTCATATCTAGCTAGCTGATACTCTTAACTAGTTATCTTCCATTCATGTACTTTCATTTTGGTGTACTGTGGGATTGTTTCCACCAGACTTGTATTTCCTTTCTATTGTATTTGGACATTCAGACTACTCTGTTTTTATATTCAGTACTTCCTTTCTATTTTATCTGTGGATAAAATTTAGATGATTACCTATGTTGGTTAGTTACTTTTAAGCGTAGTACGACTAAGTGAGTCCATTAAATTGGGCAGCTCACTTAGGTCGTATCAGCTAGCCAGTTTAGGCCGTAATCCTATATAATTGGGAATGGGGCATGACATGGTTTTAAGTGGTTGCCCATACAGGTCGGGGTACGGATTGACGACCTGTTTGATCAGTTGACTGAAGCTAGAGTATTTTCGAAGATCGACTTGAGATCGGGGTACCATCAAGTGAAGGTACGGAAGAAGGACATTCTGAAGACAGCCTTCAGGACTCGTTATGGTCACTACGAGTTCATGATGATGCCTTTCGGTTTAACCAATGCGCCTGTTGTGTTCATTAATCTGATGAACAGAGTGTTACATCAGTACTTGGATCAGTTCGTGGTTGTGTTCATCGATGACATATTGTTGTACTCGAAGAGCCACGAGGAGCACGGGAGGCATTTGCATATTGTGTTGGAGACGTTGATGAGCGAGAGACTCTATGCGAAGCTGAGCAAGTGTGAGTTCTTTCTGGACCGTGTCTCTTTTCTCGGATACGTCATCTCAGGAGAGAGTATATCTATGGACCCAGCGAAGATCTCGTCCATAGAGACATGGCTGACCCCTACCAATGTCTCGGAGGTGAGAAGTTTTCTTGGACTTACCGGGTATTACCGAAGGTTCGTAGAGAACTTCGCGAGGATCACTGAGCCGATGACCCGTTTGACCCGGAAGGAGCAGGAGTTAATCTGGACAGAGGAGTGCCAGGTGGCGTTTGATGAGCTGAAGAAGCGCCTTACCACAACACCTATTCTGACTGTTCCATCCGGACCATGAGGGTTCGTGATCTACAGCGACACATCCGGAAAGGGGTTTGGATGCGTTTTGATGCAGCACGGGAAGGTAGTAACATATACTTCAAGACAGCTGAAGGTTCATGAGAAAAATTATTCAACCCACGACTTGGAGCTTACTGCGGTTATCTTTGTTCTGAAGCTTTGGAGACACTACTTGTATGGTGAGAGGGTAGAGATATTCACGGACCATAAGAGCTTAAAATACGTCTACACTCAGAATGAGATAAATCTGAAACAAAGATGGTGGTTGGAGCTAATGAAAGACTTCGAGATCGAGCTACAGTACCATCCAGGGAAGGCGAACGTCGTAGCAGATGCTTTGAGCAGGAGGCCTATGGCGTACATGTTGACGACTCAGCCCCATCTTCTAGAGGAGCTACGAGAGTTAGTGATCGAGGTGATACTACCAAGAGCAGATGGCCAGTTGGCTAGTCTACAGGTACAGTCTTTGTTGGTAGAGAGGATCAGAGCCGTATTGCCGACAGATGCCAGATTTCAGCGACTTCGACAGAGTACAGAAGCCGGTATGCAGATCAGACTGCACATTCATGAGGACGAGACTCTGAGGTGTGGAGATAGCCTTTATGTTCCCAACGGAGAGATTCATCAGAAGCTGATGACGGAGGTACACAGTTTAGCATATTCTATTCATCTAGGAGGTACGAAGATGTACAGAGACTTGAGACAGTATTATTGGTGGCATGGAATGAAGCGAAAGAAAGTCCGCTTTGTAGCCAGGTGCTTGGTGTGTCAGCAAGTCAAGACTGAGCACCAGAGGTCTGCAGGACTGCTCTAACGACTTCCCATACCGGAGTGGAAATGGGAGCATATCACGATGGACTTCGTTACAGGGTTACCGAGGAGCCCGAGTGGACGGGATGCAGTTTGGGTGATAGTGGACCGACTTACCATGTCAGCTCACTTCCTACCCTTTAGAGTGGGACAGTCTATAGAAGCCCTAGCAGATATGTATATGAGGCAGATTGTGCGACTTCATGGAGTACCGGTTAGTATAGTATCTGACCGAGATTTAAGATTCACATCGCACTTCTGGCGGAGCCTACAGGAGAGCCTTGGTACTCGACTGATGTTTAGTACGTCGTACTATCCGCAAACAGATGGCCAGTCAGAGCGCATCATTCAGATGCTAGAGGACATGTTGAGGGCGTGCATGCTAGATTTCGGAGGATCATGGGAGGACTACTTGCACCTAGTGGAGTTCTCATATAACAACAACTATCAGGCAAGTATTCAGATGGCCCCTTTCTAAGCGTTGTATGGCATGAAGTGCCGTTCCCTAGTCTGTTGGAGTGATATGGGCGAGAGACAGATACTCGGACCAGAGTTGGTGGTTCGTACAGTAGAGAAGGTAAAGCAAATCCAAGGGCACTTGAGTGTAGCTCAAGACATGCAGAAGCACTGGATGGACACACACCAGCGGCCCCTGGAGTTCAGGGAGGGAGACCCTGTCTTCCTGAGGATCTCACCCACCAGAGGTACCATCAGGTTTAGAGGAAGAGGGAAGCTGAGTCCAAGGTAAATTGGACCTGTTGATGTGCTAGAGCGGATTGGAGAGGTTGCCTACCGGTTAGCATTGCCGCAGTCGTTGGAGGGTGTTCATGATGTGTTCTACGTATTTTAGCTGGGGAGGTATGTGCCAGATCCTAGCCACGTCCTTGACCACTCGGAGATCACTGTCGGGCTGAGATTGTCTTATGAGGAGCAGCCAGTAGAGATCTTGGACTGGAGAGAGAAGGTTCTGCGGGGTCAGACCATTTCGCTAGTTCGTGT
>JANAVB010041613.1:0-5000 GCA_029216955.1 Iris pallida | reverse complement strand
GAATTACCTCGGGCATAGTCGATGTTGGCATCGACACTAGAACTACCTACTTGGCCTAGTTATAGATGACATACCCTTGGATTATGGAGTTGTTGTTACAACTCCCTTGACTATGACACGTGTTACGACACGACACTGAGTGAAATCAGATCATGGTACGCGCTGTCGCTCTCGATTGACCATCAGTGCGAGTGGCTCGTGTGATGGCACATATAGGGTAGCGATAGTCCTAGATAGATAACTCTTCATAGAGAGCAGATGTTGGGTCGTGGATGCGACTTACAAATCATGGGGAGGTAAAGACAACCAGTAGGCGTATGGGACAGACAGTTACATTATTTTATGATAGCCTCATTGGGGACCCGGTTATAGGCATGGGTGCTTACTAGTGGGCATATCCGGCAGCGGACACTAGCTGCGTGCTAGGTTCGGTCAGGAGGTACGCTAGTATTGTGCTAATCGGCTCATGATCCGACGCTTGGCCCGTGTTCCGACGCAAATCCTTTAGCTCGTGATCCGACGTCGGCCCGTGCTTCGACGAAATTATTTTCACCTACCCATACGTTCCAATGTTGTCTTTGTATGCATTCCATTAGATTGGTTAGCGCTCCCCCTTATGTTAGATCAGTATTTACTTTATGGCATGTTCCTATTTGTATCTTGCTATGTCCCCTGAGGACCTGGTTCTTTTCCAGATCCCGACGAGCACACATACTCGACGATATACGGTGTCGGTGCTGAGGCGGAAGACTTTGTTGAGGACTACGAGGTCTACCCCGAGGAGTTCCCTTAACCTCGGTATGCTGCTACTTGGGCTGAGAGTTTCATATCTAGTTAGCTGATACTCTTAGCTAGTTATCTTCCATTTATGTACTTTTATTTTGATGTATTGTGGGATTGTTTCCACCAGACTTGTATTTCCTTTCAGTTGTATTTGGACATTCAGACTACTCTGTTTTTATATTCAGTACTTCCTTCCTATGTTATCTGTGGATGAGGTTTAGATGATTGCCTGTGTTGGTTAGTTACTATTACAGCGTAGTATGCCTAAGTGAGTCCAATAAATTGGGCAGCTCACTTAGATCGTATCAGCTGGCCAGGTTAGGCCCTAATCCCATATAATTGAGAGTGGGGCATGACATGGTTTTAAGTGGTGGCCCACGCAGGGCGGGGTACGGATCGACAACCTGTTTGATCAGTTGACTGGAGCCAGAGTGTTTTCGAAGATCGACTTAAGATCGGGGTACCATCAAGTGAAGGTACGGAAGGAGGACATTCCGAAGACAGCCTTCATGACTCGTTATGGTCACTACGTATATATAGATTGTCACACCCCAGAACCAGAATACTGGAGAGCGGGGGACAGACACAGCCAGCTACGTATATTGAAGTGCAACTCACCTCGCAATACGGTCATGACTGTCTAGATGCATGAGGGTTTATCTACAAGCCATCAGTCTCTTAAGGTCAAGAACAAGCCTAGTGTCTCAATCTCAAGCAAGTAAATACATGTTACAAAATGGTAGATCATCAGACATACAAAGTAAGGCGTCCCAAACATAACATATTCAGGTGATCATGAAGCTAGTCATACAAAATATAAAGACTAGCAAGAGTTTCAGTCATATATGATCAACCATAGGTTTTGTCAATCATGTTACAGCCCTTAGGCAGATAGGGAATATAAGTTTTCAACACGAGCTAACACTTGCTCGGAGGCTAAACGCCTCAAAAGAATAATTTACAATAGAGTGGGAGAGCAAAATAAAATCCACTTGTTGCCATGGTTTCTTTAGTGTTCACCATCTGACAGGAGAGCTGGAAGATCCTCGGGAGATGCTCCAAAATCTGGCCAAACAAAACTAGCTGGGTCAGACCCCAGAAGGAGCAAGTGCCGCAAATGGAGGCTTTACTTAAGAACTAAAACCAGCATATTAGCACATGAGACATAAATGATACTATAAGACATGAGTTAGGAAAAACAAGGTGATAAACGATGAGACAACTAAGAAACTATTCCGGTAACCAAGTTACAACCCTTAAACCAAACAAGGACCAGGGTTGTAACCCTCCACTTGAACAGAGCTTAGTCTCTAACCAATTATCGACAAGAGTAAAGCATAAGCAAGCATGTCCTGAGATAACCGTGTACTCGATCTAAACAAGACTAGACAAGATTGGACTCCATCCAACATTCACGGCCAAGCAATAAGTACGACTTGATACTTTAACTAACTAGGGTTATCATAAGACTAGTCACTAGCAAGATGCAATAAGATATTCCTACGGTCACAAGCCCTACATACTATCCAGTTTATTCAGACGCAAGTTCAAGAGTTATCAAGAATTATTAGGTGACTTAGAGTGCAACACATGACAGTGTGCGTAGTACTTATTTCATGAAGTGTCCCACATGACAGTGGGCTGGAAATGTACCCTACTCGATGGCAGGATATAAGTCCACAAGGAAGGCGCCCAGATAACGGGATTGCTTGTAGCCGAAATATCTCTATTTATATGAGCTACTTGATTTATCTAATTATTACCCTAGCCATATTCAGTCTGAATTCCTGACCGTGGTACTCAGGAATCTATGTCCTAGACATGATGCAAGACGAGACTTGTAGCTTATACAGACATAATTAAGAGAAATCACCCACGGTGTCAAGACGAGAGTTACTTGTTACTTGTTACATGTCAGAATTATTTGTCAGGAGTGCGCCTCGACGGGCCACTATCAAGCTTATCGTGCTATGCCAGGTTTGCTTGTTACTTGTCAAGAGTGCGCCTCTACGGTCCACTATCAAGAATTTCATGTCAGGTTCGTGTTGTCATATCGTTTTCATGTATCATATCGTGCTCATGGCTAAGTTAATACCAGATATGCCCAAGATTCACAATCATCAAATCGGGTAGTCACAAGTTAGGCTGAGTACGAAATGTAAGCAATTTAAACATAAAACTACATACTAAAGATGAACATGTAGGGGCGAGGGCATGCGGTCAAGACTCATGCGGCCTAGCATGCAGTCCACATGACTTCATACGGCCAGGGGTCATGCGGCCAGGGGTCATGCGGCCAGGCATGCAGTCTGCAGGACTTCATGCGGCAAGCAATGAAGTCCGCAAGACCTCATGCGGCCAAAGCTTCATACGGCAAGTAATGAAGTCCGCAGGACTTTATATGGCCAAAGCTTCATGCGGCCAAGATATGCGACCCGCATGATTTCGTGCGGCCAAGGCAACACTGCCGCAAGACTTCATGCGGCAAGGCTTCATGCGGCCAAGGCTCATGCGGCCAAGGCAATACTGCACAGGACTTCATGCGGCAAGACTTCATGCGTGCGGCCAAGGCAATACTGCCGGAGGACTTCATGCGGCCAGGCAACACTGCTCATCTTCTCTAAAATTTGAGAAGAAGAGCCATGGAAGCCATGGCTTCCAAGCTCCGTCCAACCTCCGATTTAAGTCAAAAATTGGACTTCCATAGGTCAAAATGGTGTAGAACGAAATTTTCTACAACATGGAACAACTAGAATTTAAAAACAATAAGTATGATAGATCAAAACCAAGGAAACCGAAATAACATAAACTTAGATCTATAAGAAAATATCCACCAAATCGAAAATTGCTAAGTTCTAAAGTGTCTTGAAATCATGTAAGAAAGAAATGAAACAAAGAAATGTGTTCTCTCATGAAGCAAGCTAGCACTTGCCTAGGGTTTCTTGGTAGGTGGAGAGAGTTAAGAGAAAGAAGAATAAATAAAGAGTAAAGGAAGAGAGAAAGAATTGGTTTATAAAGGAAGGGGTTCACCATATAACCCAACCAAATTAAAACAAGCCAATCCAAAATAAACCAAGCCAGTCTTGACCAACTAAGACTAGGCTAGTAGGTCAAGTCCAAATACGGTTCAAAATTCGTATACTTACACTGGAAATACGTACAACGAAAAATGGGAGTGACATATATATATATATATATTATTATATATATATATTTTATATATATATATATATATATAATATTCTATATATATATACATTTATATATATATAAAAAATAATATACACACACACACACACACACACACACACACACACATAGAAATTCTAGACTAAACCTAATTTTAACAATAACGTAACCAATAGAGAATACTACGACAAATATTTTTAGATCAACACTACATTAAGATACCCACTACAACAAAAAACCCTTTTAATGACGGCTAAAAAGCGTCATTAATGACAACCATGACGCTTTTTTTTCTTCATAGAAACCGTTATGAAAACGGGTGTTTATGTTTTTTAAAAGCGTCATAAAATAACCGTCATGAATAGTTTCTATAAAGCGTTATGAATAGTTAATATATGTGCACAATTCAAAACAATTTTAAAACGTCATGAATAGATAATATGTATAGGCTCATGCAGCACATTTATAACACTCATATTACTGAACTCATCACATTTATAACACTCAATACTGCACATTATATATTACTTTCCAAAACTTCTCAATTCAATTTTAAAACAATAACTTTGAACTATATTCACAAGAAAACATCAAAATGTTATATCACCATCTTCATTACATTATCTCAAAATAGGGTATCCAAATACATATATTTACAACTACTACTTTAATGAATCCTCAAAACAAGTACACTACTTTGGCTTCAACTTGAGCACATCAAACTGTCAACATCACGTGTACAAATCCCACCATTGCAATAATATTTGCTCTTCATGTGCACCTAAGAAAGAAAATTAATACTAGTTAGCTACATTTCCACCATGCATCTAAACAAGTATTATCACACATTAAGATAACACCAACTTACAAATTTGAAAAGAGAGAGCTCTATGAGCTAATCTTCAAAAACTTCAATGACTAAGGCATTAAAAACAATATATCAATGGTTCATGCTTTAAACCTCATCTTCTTAAATTTTAGTTTAACTAAAGGTAGAATTAGAACTACTAATTTTTTTTCTTAAGTTT
>JANAVB010041612.1:0-34041 GCA_029216955.1 Iris pallida | reverse complement strand
TTTCATCAGATTGAAGGTTTGATAGTGATAAAAATATTAATTTTTCTCATTTAAAATGGATTATATATAAATTTTTATATAATTTTTTTGGAGACAAAGTTCTATTAAATTTCGTCCATCATATTTCCCTTTTACTGTTCTTTCCGCAGAAGTAGATATTATTGATGTCATGGAAACCTTTAGAAATATTAGGATTGTGGCATGGTACACCCTAATGTTTAAAAAATGTTGACATTGATTCAAAGTATATTCTGCTTGTGCTTTCGGGATAGTGTGTTGAAGAATAACTATGTTACGCTATGGAATATCTGATATTCGATTTTTTGAAAATGATATAAGATTTTTAAATCAATTTAAATATAATTAGTGAGATAAAATGAAATGAAATTTAGTGAAAAATGGTTACGTGAATGGATAGATCCAAAAGTTAATAGCAAGATTTTACATGAACAAATTCTTAGTTCTGGTATTGAAGTAGAACATGTCAAAAAATTTAAATCTACATTTTATGGTATTGTATTGGTAAGATAGTTCAATGTTTTTACATTCTCATCTCATAATCTAAAAATACTAAAAGTAGATATAGGCAAAAAGAATTGTTAAACATTGTATGTGGAGCATCTAATTGTTTGTAATGGCATGAAAGTTGCAGCAGTAGCTACTGTGGGTTCTATTTGCCTAACAATATTATAATTAACAAAAGAGTTTTAAAAGGAGAATTATCTGAAGGGATGCTATGTTCTTTTTTTGAATTAGGTCTTTTTTTAATGATGATAATAAGATTATTGAATTTCTAAAAAACACCAGTAGGAATTAATGTTAATGATTATTTATCATTAAATGATAATATTATTAAAGTTGCTACAACATCAAATCGTCCAGATGGTCTCAGTATTTTAGGCTTATCTCGCAATATATGCTATAAACAATTCAAAAATATCACCTTTAATATATAAATCAGTACCTGTTATTATTGAAAAAAAAATTGATATTGATATTCAAGCTAAAAAAGAAGTATTAATTTTGTAGGAAGAATTGTACAAAAATATTGATATAAATGTTGATATTCCTTTTTGGATGAAAAAAAATATTTTTTTCTGATCTTTTGTCAGAAAATATTATAACAAATATTATGAATTATGTATTAATTGAAATAGGACAACCATTAAATGGTTAAATTTAGATAATATAATAATTTCTATTATAATTCGTATGGCAAAAGATAAAGAAAAATTATTTTTAGAAAAAAATATAGAAATACGTTTAAATAAAAATATATTAGTTGTTCTGATAAAGAGAAAATATTGTCTGTTCCTGGCATATTAATTCTTATGTTGTTAACATAAATAAAAACACTAAAAATATATTATTAACTTCTTTAATTAATAGAAAATCTATTTCTTATATTATAAAAAAAATGAAATCTAATAAAGTATTAGAATATTATAATTATGGTATTGATCCATTTCTCAAAACTATGCTATTGAATATGCAACTGATTTATATTATAAAAATATGTGGGGGTATCCTGGTCCTATTAGTTCTAAAAAACTAATTCAATGTATATATAATAAAATAAGGTTAATTATGAAAAATTAAATAAAATAACAGGTGTTTCTTTTTGATGTAATTGTTGTTTCAAAGATTTTACATAGTCTTGATTACCAGTTAAATTTTCAAGAAAAATTTTGGGATGTCATTCTCCTAGCTGGCGATTTGATATTAATTGAGGAAGATGTAATTATGACATACTTCGAATATATGGATATAATAAAATTTGTTCAACTCCATTGAAAGAATTTTAAACTGCAACAAAAAAATGAATTAACAGATTCTTTATTTAAAAAGTCTGCTATTATATTAATTAATCAAGGTTATTATGAAGTTAAACTATGGTTTTATTGATCCTAAAATACAAAATTTAATTTTCCCGAATAAAAAAAATTTATTATTATCTAATCCTATTCTCAGATATGATGTATGCGTGTATCGCTATGGCCTGGTTTGCTTAAAAATATTCTTATAATAAAAATCGTCAGCAAAATAGTATTCGTATTTTGAAAGTGGACTTTGTTTTTCAATAGATAAAACTGAAAATCTTAGTGTTAAACAAGAAGTGTTTTTAGCAGCAGTAATTAGTGGAAATTACATTAAAGAAAATTGGTATGATAAAACCAGGAAAATGGATTTTATGATTTAAAAGGTGATTTAGATCTTATTAGAATCATTTTGTAAATTAGATCATATAGAATTTCGACGAGAAATATATCTGGACTACATCCAGAAAAAGTGCATCTATATATTTTAAAAAATTTTATTGGTAATATTGGAGCTATCCATCCCAGATTAGAAAAAGAATTAAACGTTAACAGTTTCTACATTTTTATTTGAAATATCATTCATAATTTTCCAGATATTAAACCATTAAAAATTCAAGAGATTTCAAATTTCCTACTATCGACGCGATATTGCAATATTGATATCAGAGATATTGCTGTTTATACTGTTATTAAAAAATGTAAAATTTTTTTATTAATCAAAAAGAGAATTAATTTATTTGATATATATTTTTGTAAAGAATTTATAAAAGAAAAAAGTTTAGGGATTAGTTTTATTTTTCAGAATCAAGAGAGAACTTTGAAAGATAATGAAATCAATTTAATGATGAACGATTGTATAGAAGTATTAAATAAAAATTTCAAGCTATTAAGGAAATAAACTTATGGTACTTACAAAAGCCGAAATTTCAGAAAATTTATTTGAGAAATTACAATTGACTAAAAAAGACTCAAAGAGATTTGTAGAATTTTTTTTGAAGAAGTTAAAAATCTTTAGAAAAAGGAGAAGATGTTAAATTGGTCTGGATTTGGAAATTTTCAATAAAGAACAAAAAAGCTCGTCCTGGTAGAAATCCAAAACAGGAGAAATTTTTCTTATAACAGCTAGACGAGTAGTTACTTTTAAAGCTGGTCAAAAGCTAAAAGGTAAAATTGATAATTATTTAATAAAAAAAATAATAATTTTTAACTATTTTTAGAAATATTCTTCTTTTAAAAAGAAGTGAAGCATGTAACTTCTGAATTTTTTAATTTAATAAAATCAATTATCTTTTTATCTTATTTTATTCGTAGTATATATCGTTTAATAATTGCTTGTAGAATACTAAGTTACTAACCTATAAATGTTTCTTCAATATTGTCAATAAAATTGATCTTGAAATTTAATTATTTTAAAAAATATCGAAGTAATTACTATTCATTTTTTTGGATATAAAGAAAATAGAGGTAAAATTGATTTTTTTTTAAAATATTAGATGTTCTAAACATAGCAGAAAAAACTTAAAATTTAATTATTAGTATAGAAAATAACATTTTTTAGAAATAAAAATAAAATTAAAACTTTCATTGTTGATTATAAAAATTTTTTAAATTCTGTTTATAGTAATTTTTATTTATTTATTGAAATTATTATGATATTAGAGAAATCTCTTGACTCTTATAGTAAAGATTTGGAATATATTAGATATTGACCTGTATTAAATTATATAAAAAATATTCTATTGCTATATTTAATACTAGATTATATTTGATTAATTTTTTAGATAAATTACACAAGAACGATTTAGTCATAAATTATATAATTTTTCTCTATAGGTTCTAGTATTTTGACTTATTAGAATCATTAAAATCAAAAAAAATATTATGTATTATGTTAGTTGAAGTTTTTCTTCGATAATCAAAAATATTAAGTTTCATGAAAAAGGTAATCCTATTATTCCGATAGAAATTAGTATATTTTGTGTTTTAAAAAATGCATTTATTTCCCCGAATAAATAAAAAATTTTATTTTGTAATGTTAATATTTATATGTCTTATTATAAAAAAAATTGTTGATATATCGATTATTAATTTTTATTTTCTAAATTAATATTAATTATGTCAGTTTTTCTTTTTAAGATATAAAATATAATAAATATTTATCATAAAGCACTATAAATATATTTATTTATAGCACGGATATATAGAATCATAACAAATTAGCTTATACAAAAAATTTATTATGTATATATTTTAAACAAGAATTCTTTTAAAAATATTATAAGAATTTTGGAGATGAAATGAATTTTCAAGTTGTTCATCAAGATGGAATGCTAGATATGGTGTATTTAATTTCATAACGAATTAATAGAAACACCTATTTTATGCCAGTAGGTACTTATGGTTCTGTAAGAAGTGTAGTACAGAAGAGATTAAAAATACAGGAAGTAAAATTATTCTAGCTAACGCTTTTCATTTATATTGTAGACCTGGACATGAAATAATAAAATACATGGCACCTTGCATAATTTTATGAATTGGTCGGGACCTATCTTACCGATTCTGGAGGATTTCAAGTTTTTAGTCTTTCACGATTCTGCAAGGTCAATGAAGAAGGAGTTATTTTTCAAAATCATATTAATGGGAAAAAATGTTTTTAACTCCAGAAATCTCTATGAAAATTCAATGGATTTAGGCTCAAATATTGTTATGATTTTTGATGAATGTATTGAATACACTCAAGACTGGCAAAAAACAAAAATGCAATGGAGAGCATTACACTGGGCAAAAAAAAGTCGTTACATTTTGATTTTTATAAAAATAGAAATTATTATTTGGCATTATTCATGGAGGAATATATCCATCCTTGCGTGATATATCGCTAAAAGAATTAATAAAAATCGGTTTTGACGGGTATGCATTAGGTGGTTAGCTGTTGGAGAAACAAAAAAAGAAATGTATCATTATTAGATCATATTTGTCCTCAAATGCCAAAAAACAAACCTCGATATTTAATGGGAGTAGGTAAACCTGAAGATTTAATAGAAGGGATAAATCGGGGTTAGATATGTTTGATTGTGTTATACCCACTCGAAATGCAAGAAATGGATATTTATTTGTTACAAATGGTATTATTAAAATTAGAAATAAAAAATATAAAAAAGACTTATCGTGTTTAGATAATACTTGCACTTGTTATACTTGTCAATATTATACTCGTTCTTATTTACATCATTTAGATTCTTGCAATGAAATATTAGGAGCTCGTTTAAATACAATACATAATTTACATTATTATCAGACATTAATGTTTAATATAAGAAATGCAATAAAAAATAATAAATTTCATCAATTTGTATTGAATTTTTATGAGCAAAAAAAATAAAATCGTTTTGTAGAAAAATAATTTTAAGGAAAAATAAATGAGTTTTTTTATTCAGAATGCTAATGCTGTGACAAACGGAACGTTAGAAAGTAGTAATTCCTATTCTTAATATTTATGGTTATAATATTTTGCTAGTTTTTTACTTTATGCTTTTCGTCCTCAACAAAGAAAGATAAAGAACATAAAAATCTTATGAATTCTCTTGTTCAGGGAGATGAAGTTATAACAACTAGTGGTTATTAGGACGAATAAAAAAAATCACAAAAAATGGATATATTTTACTTCAACTGAATGATACAAGTGAAGTATTTATAAAGCAAGACTTTATAGCATCATTATTGCCTAAAGGTACTTTAAAATCTTTATAATTTTAAAAAAATAGATTATTTATATTTAATACTCAATTTTTAAAAATGAATTAATATAAATAAGAAAAATCTGTTATTGTAAAAAAAATTTTTTTTATTCATCTAATAGAAGTAGTCGATTTAAACGTATTTAGAATTGGTATCATATACTTTAATTTTTAAAAAAATTAGATATAGGTTGTTCAAAATCTTTAATTTTTATTAAAATATCTTGATATTTTTTTCTAAAAATAAATTTTTTGTGTTAATTTTAAATTTTTCTATTTGATTAAATAATATAATTTCTTCTGCTTCTTTATTAGTTTTGTGTTAATACATCCAGTAATTTTGTTATTTTCTTTTTCTAAAATGTTAGATATTCTTTTAATAGATAACATTATTAGTTCCGAATTTTCTATTTTTATAAAATAAGATATAGCTTGTATTTTTTGATGAATATCTATTAGATTTGTTGATTTATATGATAATACTGATTTAATGATTTTATACATATCCAGTTTCCTCATACCAATGAAATAGTCTTTTATAAAAAATTTAAAAATTTTATCAGATAAAATTACATTTTTAAAATTTTTTTCATGATGTAAACAAAGACTTTTATTAATTAAATCTTTCAGATTTAATGTTATGTTTTTTACTATATAAACGTATTTTCCTATAGCTAAACGTCGTAATGCAAATGGATCTTTATCTGCACTAGGGATGTTTCCAACATAAAACATTCCTGATAAAGTATCCATTTTATCAGCAATTGATAATGCGCAACCTATAGAAGTACATGGGAGTTTATCACCTGAAAAAGCTGGTAGATATTGCTCTTTAAGAGCAATGGCAACATCTTTTTTTTTCTTGATCTTCTAAAGCATAGTACATGCCTATCGTACCTTGTAATTCTGGAAATTCGCATACTATATGAGTGACAAGATCACATTTAGACAGAAGTGCTGCTCTAATTGAATCTTGTATATTACTAGAATTATATTTAGCAATCCATTTTATAAGCGTTTTAAGACGTAATGTTTTTTTCATATAATGATCCGAGATTATTTTGAAATAAAACTTTTTTTAGAGATAAAAGATAGTTTTCTAATTTTACTTTTCTATCATTTTTAAAAAAAAACTCAGCATCTGAAAGTCGTGCATGCATCACTTTTTGATTACCCATAATAATTTTTTCTGGTTTTTTTGAATTAATATTAGAGACTAAAATAAAATTTGGAAGAAGTTTTTTTTTAAAATCATATACTGGAAAACATTTTTGTTGTTTTTCTATAGTATGTATTAGTATTTGTTTCGGTAAGTTGAGAAATTTTTTTTCAAAATCAGCTAAAAGTACTGTAGGTGATTCTACTAAAGAAGTTACTTCCTCAATTAAAAAATCATTATTTTTTATACAACCATTAATTTTTTGTGCAGTTTCTTTGATATTTTTTATAATTTCTTCTTTTCGAATTGCATAATCAGCAATAATTTTATTTTTTTGAAAAAGAATTTTTGGATAATCTCTTGCATTTTTGATTGTTATTTTATTTTCTTTTGAAGAAAGGTGATTTTGCAGAAGATTACTAGAAGGAATATTAAATATATTTCCAGTGATAGTTTGATTGTTTAAGAGAATTACAATATTGCGAATAGGACGAAAAAATTTTTGATTATTTTTTTCCCATCGCATATATTTTTTTATAAAGATATTTTTAAGAGCTGATTCAGTAATTTTAGGGATCAATAGTTCAATTTTTTCTTGCTTTTTTTTTTGTTTTATATAACAACCATTCACCTTTCTCATTTTTTAAACGATTAGTTTCATTTATATTAATTTCGAAATGTTTTAACCAACGTATAGCCGTTTGTGTTAAAGATCCATTTTGATCATAAGCATGTACTATCGATGGACCCCTTTTTATTATTTCTATAAACTTATCTGTTGTATCAATATCTATTACTTTTAATGCTAGTCTTCTTGGAGTAGAAAAGCATCTAATATCTTTATATGAAATATTATAAAAATTTAATTTTTTCACGAAATTTTCATGAAAATATGAAGATATTTTATATAATAATCTAGAAGGTAATTCTTCAGTTCCTATTTCAATTAACAATGTTTTTTTTTATCATTTTTTTCTCTTTTTTCTGACATAATGGAAAACCTAATTTTTTTCTCATATTCAAGTATTTTATGGCTACTTCAGTAGTTAATTTTCGAATACGCAAATATAATTTTGACGTTCATTTGAAGATATAGCTTTTCTTGCATCTAATAAATTAAATATATGATTTGCTTGTAATATTTTTTCATATGACACTAATAATAATGGTTTTTTTTAACTTCATTAACTTTTTTGCTTCTGATTCATATTCTTTAAATGCATTAAATAAAAAATTAATATCAGAATGTTGAAAATTGTATTGTGATTGTTCTATTTCATTTTGTTGAAAAATATCTCCATAAGTTATTTTTTGATTATCATGTGTATTCCAAACTAAATCGTATACATTTGATTTATTTTGCATATGCATAGCAATTCTTTCTAAACCGTATGTTATTTCTACAGTTACAGGATTACATTCTAATCCACCTACTTGTTGAAAATAAGTAAATTGAGTGATTTCCATTCCATTTAACCAGACTTCCCATCCAATGCCCCAAGCACCTAACGTGGGGTTTTCCCAATTATCTTCTACAAAACGTATATCATTTATTTTTTCGTCTATATTTAATAAATTTAATGATCTTAAATAAAGATTTTGAATATTATCTAGAGAAGGTTTGATAATTACTTGAAATTGATAGTAATGTTGCAAACGATTGGGATTTTCTCCATATCTTCCATCAGAAGGACGACGACAAGCTTGTACATATGCAGCATTAATTGGTTCTGGTCCAATAGTACCTAAAAAAGTGATATTATGAAATGTTCCTGCTCCTATCGGTAAATCTAATGGTTGAAAAATAGTACATCCTTGTTGTAGCCAGTACTTTTGTAAAATTGTAATTAAACTATAAAAATTGTTATGATTATTTTTCATTGTACATCCAGAAAGGATAATAAAGATAAATTGTATGTTTTTATAATAATTCTTTTGAATTTTATATATTTGATATAATTCAAAATATATTTACCATATACAACATTTACCATATACAAATAATTATAAAATTTTAAAAAGAATTAAATTTAAAATATAATGTATTATTAAAAAAAATAAAATATCTCATTTAAAAAGAATACAATGATATAAATGAAAAAGAAAGAAAATTATTGATTGCTTAATATATATGATAAATTTTAATTCTACTGAATTTAAATTTAACAAGTAATATTTTAAAATATAAATTAGTTTATGTATAAAAAATTTATTTTATGAGTTTTCTTTAGGATTAATGTATAGAAATTTTAAAAATATATTTTTAGGTAACATAATATTATAAAAGACAAAGAAATGATTGTAATTTAAAATATATTTATGTATTTATATTAAGTGGAATTATATAGTTGTCATGTTTAAAAACTTTAATTTTAATAATTTCCAATAAATTAGAAATTAATTATATTGTAAGTTCTATTAGAAACTAAAAATATAGAAACCAAAGATATTGCAATTATTATAAACATTTAATTTTTTTAATTCTAAGATTTATTTAAATCTGAAGAAAATCTTAATAAGTTTCTGTATCTACAAAAATATTAAATAACGAATTAAATATATTCAATTTATTTTTATTGATTAAAATATGTTTTCTCAGTATCATATTATTTTAAACATAAAAATTTATATTTATAATTTTAAAAAATAATTTTATACTAAAAATATATTCTTATTACTTTATTTTTCAATATATTTTAAATTATTAAAATAAAAATTTTTTATAGGAAAAAGACAAAAAATGAACTATATTGGTGCACATATTAGTTCTGCTGGTGGTTTAGAAAAAACAGTTTTACGTGCTGTTCAAATTAAAGCAACAGCTTTTTCTTTTTTTACTAGAAATCAGCGTCAATGGATTTCTCCTCCATTAATTCAAGAAAAAATAGACTATTTTAAAGATTTGTGCATTAAATATACATTTAAACCTCAACAAATTTTACCTCATAGTAGTTATTTAATTAATTTAGGTCATCCTATTGATGATTTATTAAGAAAATCTAGAAATGCTTTTATTAATGAAATAATTCGTTGTAGTCAACTTGGTTTAATATTTTTAAACTTTCATCCCGGTAGTCACTTAAATAAAATTACTGAAAATTCTTGTTTGTTAAGAATTTCTGATTCTATTAATATAGCTTTAGAAAAAACTAAAATGTAGTCGCAGTTATAGAAAATACAGCAGGACAAGGAACTAATGTAGGATATTGTTTTGAACACTTATCTGAAATTATTAAAAATGTTGATGATAAATCTAGAGTTGGAGTTTGTATTGATACATGTCATTTATTTGCATCAGGATATGATTTGCGTACTGAACAAGATTGTGAAAACACATTTAAACAATTTAATAATTTAATAGGATTAAAATATTTAAGAGGAATACATTTAAATGATTCTAAAAGAAAATTTAATAGTCGTGTTGACCGTCATGAAAGTTTAGGATTAGGTGAAATAGGAAAATTGGCTTTTAGATGGATCATAAGAAATAAGATTTCTACAATATTCCAATGATTTTAGAAACAGTCAATCCTAACATATGGGCAGAAGAAATTTGTTGGTTAAGATCACAAAAAAATTATAATTGAAATATTTATTATACTTAAAGAGGTTTAAAATGTTGACACTTCAAGTGGAAAGAAGAGTAGAAAAAGGCAAAAGTTTTAGTAGAAGATTGCGGATTAATAATAAAGTTCCAGGAGTTTTATATGGAGTTAATAAAACTGAAATTTTACTTATATTAGATCATAACTCTGTTTTTAATCTACAAAAAAAAGTAGAATTTTACAAAGAAAATTTTTCTTACTAGTTGAAGATGAAAAATATAAAGTTAAAGTGCAAGCTATCCAACGACATTCATTTAAATTAAAATTATTGCATATGGATTTTTTACATGTTTCTTAACAATAAGAAATATGATCTAATATCATTAGCTATACTTATCGTTTAAAACTGTAATTTATATTTTTTTATCAAAATATTATATTTATAATAATATAGTAGAAAAAATTTTTCTAAAAATCAACATTGTAGGATGAAATTGTATAGCAATTAAGCTTAAAATTCCAGATGACATAGTTAAAATTGCTAACCATCCAATCTTGTTCTTAGTAAAGAAAGAAGTAGTATTATCTGCATGATTTTTTCTTATTTTCCACCATTTTGATATTAGCCATATTCCGATCCATATCAAAATTGAAATGAGTAATAAGAGCCATTTAAAATAATTATTTTGAGAGCTTTGGGGTATTTTTATAGCAATTCCGGTGACTATACCAGGAAAAAAATATACTGGAGGCCACAATATACATCCGATAATACTAGGAAGAATGAATTTTTTTAATGGTAATTTCAACATACCAGAAACCATGGGTATTAATGGCCTAGTCGGGCCTATAAACCGTCCGATAATAATAGTCATCATACTATGTTTATGTAATACGAATTTAGTTTTATCGAGTAATTTTTGATTTTTTTTTAAAAAATTAAAATTACATAGCCAATTTTTAAAATACAAGCCAATATAATATGAAATCCAATCACCTAACAAACATCCTATTGTGCCAGATATCCAAGCAGGATAGAATAATAATTTTCCATCACCTATAAACGTTCCTAATGTAGTCATTAAAATAATACCAGGAAGTAACAATCCTACTAAAGCAAGAGATTCTAAGAAAGAAACAACACCAACGACTAAAAGAGAGTATGCTAACGATTGTGTTATAAAAGATATTAACCAAGATTCCATAAATTCTCATTATTTTAGGGTGTATTAAAAATAAATTTTTGTATAAATAATTCATACTTTATATTTTTTTTAAACTAACCTCAAGAAAATATTATAAATTTATTTTAATTTTTTTTAATACCTGTAAAGAAAATCATAAAAAGTATTTTTTATTATATTATTAATAATGAAAATATTTTGGTATAAAACACTTATTTATAAAAGAAGAATTGTAATGAAAGTATGTATTTTTTTATTTTTTTATATTTTTACTGGCATTTTTTATGTTTTAGCAAAAGATAATCACATAGATCACATTGCAGCCATTGTTAATGATCAAATCATATTAAATAGTGATGTAAATAAAATTCTTTTTTATTAAAAAAAGAAGGTAGAAATTTTAAAATTCCTTTAAAAAATAATTTTTTAAAGGAAAAAGTAGTTCAAAAATTAATTGTAGATTCTTTAATATTACAAGAAGCAAATAGAATGAATATTAAAGTGACTGCAGAACAAATTGATAGTGTTATTAAAAATATTGCTGTAAAAAAAAATATTAGTTTTAAGCAATTAAAAAATCATATTTTATTTCATAATCTTCACGATCATTTATATTATGACAACTATATGAAAAATATTGAAAAATTATTAAAAATAAAAATAATACAAGATTATCAACTTCGCAAACGCATTAATATTTCTGAACAAGAAATCAGTTTTATTTTTAAAAAACTCGTGGAAAATAATAAAAAATTTAAAAAAATAAATTTAAGCTATATTTTACTGCCTTTTTCAAAAAAAGATTCTGATGATACTATTAAAAATAGAAAAGAAACAGCAGAAAAAATCGTAAACAAACTTCAAAAAGGTTATAATTTTGAAAAATTATTCATAAATTGTAAAAAAAATAGATCTATTTTTTTAGTAAAAAAAGTTTTTGGATGCATTTTGTAGATATACAAAATAATTTTTCTGAAACTTTAAATATTTTTAAAAACGGACAAATTTTAGGGCCTTTTTTAGGAGACAAAGGATTTTATATTTTAAAAGTGAATGATATTAAAATAATAATGAGACGATTGAAACTGAATTTTACATACAACACTGTTTAGTAAAGCCATCTATTGTTTTAACAGATGTAGAATCAAAAAAGAATATTTTTAGTATATATAAAAACATTAAAAAGGACTTTATAATTTTGATGATGCAGTTAAAAACTTATCTCATGACTCTTATTCATCTAATAAAAAAGGTGATTTAGGATGGATTTCAAAAGAATTATTTAGTTTTAATTTTAATAAAGAATTACTATATTTAAATAAAAATGAAATTAGCAAGCCTATTAAATCTGATTTTGGATGGCATATATTTAAATTACTAGATAAACGTCAAGTAGATCAGTTTTATAACTTCAAAAAAAACAAGCTTATAATATTCTATTAAACCAGAAAATGAAATTAGAAAAGCATAAATGGATAGAAGAACTTAAAAATATTGCTTATATCAAAATTATAAGTTCATAAGTATGTGTTCTTTAAATACATTTAAATTTTAAATAAATTAATATAAATTTATGATTATAAAAAATTTCAAAAAACATTTTCCTTTGAAAAAGTATGGACAAAATTTTCTTGTAAATAAAAATACTATTCAAGATATTGTTAAAATCATCAACCCAAAGACAAAACAAACATTAATAGAAATTGGACCTGGATTAGCCGCACTAACCAAACCGATCTGTCAATTATTAGAAGAACTTATTGTTATTGAAGTAGATCCTAATTTATTATTTTTATTAAAAAAACGTTCATTTTATTCAAAATTAATAGTTTTTTGTCAAAGCGCGTTAAATTTTAATTATGTAGATTTATTTTATAAGAAAAAACAATTAATTCGTATTTTTGGAAATTTACCATATAATATTTCTACATCTTTGATTATATTATTGTTTAAACAAATTCAATTTATTCAAGATATGAATTTTATGTTGCAGAAGGAAGTTGCTGAAAGATTAGTTTCTATGCCTGGTAATAAATCCTATGGTCGTTTAAGTATTATATCTCAATATTACTGTAATATTAAAATATTATTAGACGTTAGACCTGAAGATTTTCAACCTATTCCTAAAGTGAATTCTGTTTTTATTAATTTAACTCCTCATACTAATTCTCCTTATTTTGTTTATGACATAAATATTCTAAGTTATGTTACAAAAAATGCTTTTCAGAATAGAAGGAAAATTTTACGTCATAATTTAAAAAATCTATTTTCTGAAAAAGAATTAATTATATTAAACATTGATTCAAATTTACGAGCTGAAAATATTTCTATTTTTCAGTATTGTCAATTATCTAATTATTTATATAAAAAATTAAATGCTATTTCAAAAGTTAATAAAATTAACTTTTAATACTCTGATTTTTATTTTAAGAGACGATAATATATGAGTACTTATTTTATAAGTGATATACACGGTTGTTATAAAGAATTCAGAATGTTATTAAAACAATCATCTTTTAATACTAAGAAAGATTATTTGTGGATTGCAGGTGATTTAGTATCTAGAGGTCCCAATTCTCTTGATGTTGTAAAATATCTTTATTCTTTAAAAGATAGAGTAAAAATAGTTTTAGGTAATCATGATATTAATTTAATTGCAGTACATGCTGGTGTCAAGAAAAATAAAAAGAAAATTGCTTTGATGAATTTCTTTCTTCATCAGATAGTACTAAATTAATAAATTGGCTTCGTTGTCAACCTCTTTTAAAAGTTGACGAAAAACGTAAAATTATTATGGTACATGCGGGAATTAGTCCACAATGGGATATTAATATAGCAAGATTTTGTGCATTAGAAATTAACTATTTTTTATCTGGTAAAAATTATTCTGTATTTCTACAAGATATATATAATAATAACATAAATTTTTGGCAATTAAACCTAAACCCATTAGATAAACTACGATATGCTATAAATTCTTTTACAAGAATGCGATATTGTCATCCCGATGCTCGATTAAATATGTCGTATAAGCAATCTCCTAGTTTTGTTAAATATCCTTTAAAACCATGGTTTTTAATACCGTCTAATATTTCAAAATTTTATTCTATTTTTTTTGGACACTGGTCTTCTTTAAAAGGAACTTATATACCTAAACCTTTTTTTTCATTAGATGGTGGTTGTTGTTGGGGAGAAGAATTAATTATGTTCCGATGGGAAGATAAAAAATGGTTTTCGCAAGCTTTTTTATCAAAATAATTTATATGAATTACTTATTTTGAAAAATATTTACTTTATCTTGATAGAATTTCAAAATAATAGTTATATGGATTGACTGAATTTTTAAGATTTCTTTTTCTAAATAAAACTTTCCAAGATGGAAATAATCTATATTCGGGAAAATAAGAATCACCAATAATATTGATATCTATATGAGTTAAATATAATTTATTAGCATAAAATAACATTTCTTTATATATTTTAGCTCCTCCTATAACCATAATTTCTTGATTGCATGTCGCAGAGATAATTGCATCAGATATTGAATTAGCCCAAATTATACCTTTTTTTTTGATTTTATTAGTGCTAATAACTATATTTTTACGCATTGGTAAAGGTTTTTTAATAGATTCCCAAGTTAAACGACCCATAATAATATTTTTATTTATTGTTTTTTGTTTAAACCATTTTAAATCTTCTGGAAGATACCAAGGAATTGTATTATTATTCCCAATTACAAAGTTATTAGACATAGCAGCAATCAGACTTATATTCATGAGGAAATAGAGTTCCTTAATATGAATTATAAATATGTTTCACAACATATTTATAAAAATTTATTTAATTTAAGCGAAATAGATTGTTTTTTATGATAGAGTTATTATATTTTTTTATGCATCTCTTGTAAAGATTTAACATTTTTTGTTGGGTTTTCATTTAAGGCCATAACAGTTGCAAAAGCTCCATTGACTGTTGTATCATAGTGTACTTTATATTGAAGAGCACTTTGACATATTAGTTTTGAATCTTTTAATCCTTGATGACAAGATGTAGTATTAACAATATAAGAGTACTCCCCGTTTTTTAAACGATCCTGTATGTGAGGACGTCCTTCATGTACTTTATTTACTAACCTAGACGCAATTCCAGACTTTCTCAAAGCTATAGATGTACCTCTAGTTGCATCTATCTTGAAACCTATCTTTTTTAATTTAACTGCTAGGTTTACAATATTATTTTTATCATCATCTCTGACTGAAAGTAGTATACGACCTGTTCTTTTCATATTCGTATGAGCGCCTAACATAGCTTTAGAGAAAGCTTCGGAAAAATTTTTTCCAATGCCCATTACTTCTCCTGTAGAACGCATTTCTGGACCTAATACAGGATCTACACCTTGAAATTTATCAAATGGAAGAACGGCTTCTTTTACTGAAAAATATGGAGGAATAATTTCTTTAATAAAACCTTGTTCTAATAATGTTTTTCCACACATTACTCGAACAGAAATTTTTGCCAATGCAAGACCTGTTGCTTTCGAAACGAATGGAACTGTACGCGCTGCTCTTGGATTTACTTCGATAATATAGATTATATTATTTTTAATAGCAAACTGCACATTCATCAATCCTCTTACAGATAATTCTAAAGCTAGTTTTTTTACTTCATTTCTAATTTCATTTTGAACTTTATCAGTTAAAGTATATGCTGGTAATGAGCATGCAGAATCGCCAGAATGAACTCCAGCTTGTTCAATATGCTCCATAATTCCTCCAATTAAAACTGTTTTGCCATCACATATAGCGTCTACATCTACTTCTGTAGCATAATCTAAATATTGATCTAATAAAATAGGCGTCGTATTATTTTCTTTTAATACTGTTTTGAAATAATTTTCTAACCCGTGTGATTCATACACAATTTCCATTGCTCTACCACCTAAAACATAAGATGGTCGTACCATTATTGGATAACCAATTATTTTAGCTTTTTTATGAGCTTCTTCTAAAGTAAAAACAGTTGCATTTAAAGGTTGTTGTAACTTTAATTTAGTGACAGTTTTTTGAAAACGATCACGATCTTCTGCGTTATCAATAGCATCTGGACTTGTTCCTATAATAGGAAACACCTTCTTTTTCAAATGCACGTGCTAATTTTAAAGGTGTTTGTCCTCCATATTGAATAATAATTCCTTTAGGTTTTTCTATTCTTACTATTTCTAAAACATTTTCTAATGTAATTGGTTCAAAGTATAGTCTATCTGAAATATCATAATCAGTAGATACTGTTTCTGGATTGCAGTTAATCATGATTGCTTCGAAACCATCTTCTCGTAAAGCCTGAGCAGCATGTACACAGCAATAGTCAAATTCTATACCTTGTCCTATTCTATTAGGACCACCACCTAATATAATAATTTTTTTATCATTTTTATTGGGATATGATTCACATTCATCCTCCCATGTTGAATACATATAAGCTGTTTCAGTTGAAAATTCAGCTGAACATGTGTCAATTCTTTTATAGACAGGATGTAAATTTAGTTTATAACGTAACTTTCTTATTTCGCTTTCATTTTTTTGTGTTAATATTCCAATTCGTTGATCAGAAAAACCTTTTCTTTTAATAAAATAAAGAAAATCTCGTTGTAATCCAATAAATCCATGTTTTATAATTTTTTTCTCTAAGAGAATAATTTCTTCAATTTGAATAAGAAACCATGGATCAATTGATGTTAAATTAAATACATCGTTTACAGACATACCAGCTCGGAATGCATCACCTATATACCAAATACGTTCAGAACCAGCATCTTTTAATTCATGTCTAATTTTGATTAAATATTCTGGATCAAGATGAGATATTTTAGAATCAAAACCACTAACACCTATTTCTAAACCACGAATAGCTTTTTGTATAGATTCTTGGAAAGTACGACCCTATTGCCATTACTTCTCCGACAGATTTCATTTGTGTAGTCAATCTATCATCACATCCTAGAAATTTTTCAAAATTAAATCTGGGAATCTTTGTTACTATATAATCTATTGATGGTTCAAATGATGCAGTAGTATTCATTCCTGTTATATCATTTGCAAGTTCATCTAATGTATATCCAATGGCTAGTTTAGCTGCGATTTTTGCAATAGGAAATCCTGTTGCTTTAGATGCTAATGCAGAAGAACGAGAAACTCTAGGATTCATTTCAATAACAATCATTCGACCGTTTTTTGGGTTGATTGCGAATTGTACATTAGAACCTCCTGTTTCTACGCCTATTTCTCGTAAAATTGACATAGATGCATTTCTCATTACTTGATATTCTTTATCAGTAAGAGTTTGTGCAGGTGCAACAGTAATTGAATCACCCGTATGAATTCCCATTGGATCTAAATTTTCAATTGAACAAACTATAATGCAATTATTATTTTTATCTCGAACAACTTCCATTTCATATTCCTTCCAACCAATAAGTGACTCATCAATTAGAAGTTCTGTACTAGGAGATAATTTAAGTCCTCTTTCACATATTTTTTCAAATTCTTCATGATTGTAAGCAATTCCTCCTCCATGTCCACCCATAGTAAAAGAGGGACGAATAATACATGGAAAACCTACATTATTTAAAACTATAAATGCTTCTTGAATATTATGCGCAATACCACATTTTGCAGTTTCTAAATTCAGTTTCCTCATAGAGTCTTCAAATAATTTTCGATTTTCAGCTTTTTTAATTGCATTAACTGTTGCACCTATTATTTTCACTCCATATTTATCTAAAATACCTTTATGATCTAATTCTAAAGCACAGTTTAAAGCTGTTTGTCCTCCCATAGTTGGAAGAAGTGCATCGGGTTTTTCTTTTTGAATAATTTTTTCTACTATTTTCCAGTGAATTGGTTCGATATATGTAGCATCAGCCATACAAGGATCTGTCATAATAGTTGCAGGATTAGAATTTACAAGAATTATTTTGTATCCTTCTTCTTTTAAAGCTTTACAAGCTTGTGCACCTGAATAGTCAAATTCGCATGCTTGTCCAATCACTATTGGACCTGCACCAAGAATTAAATTGATTTTATATCAGTAGATTTAGGCATTTTTTTTCCCTAAATTAATTACTGAGTTTTAGTTTTTTGACAAATGATTAATTTAATGAAATTATCAAATAAAGATGAAGCATCATGTGGTCCAGGGCTTGCCTCTGGATGACCTTGAAAACTAAAGCTAGTTTATTGGTTAAAGATAGTCCTTGTAATGTGCCATCGAAAAGAGAACTATGTGTAATTCTATGTTATTTGGTAGATTTTTATTATCTACAGTAAAACTATGATTTTGAGATGTGATAATAACTCGGTTGTTTTTAATTTCCTTAACGGGATGATTGGCGCCATGAGTCCAAATTTCATTTTTATATTTTAGCTCCGCTAGCTAAAGCAAGTAGTTGGTGTCCTAACATTTCCAAAATAGGGATGTTAATTTTTTAAAAAATATTGGATGCATCAATAGCATAACGGCAAGGTCTTGGATCACCTGGCCCATTAGATAAGAAAATTCCATCTGGAGATAATTTAAACTACTTTTGGATCGGTTTGAGCAGGAACAATTGTTAAATAGCATCCTCTATCTACGAGCATACGAAGTATATTTCTTTTTACTCCAAAATCGTTAACAAAATATGAAAATAAAAATTTCTGTTTATTAATAGAAATAAAATTTTTTTATTAAAGTGAAACTGCCTTTTCCAATTATAAATAAATTTAGTAGAAACTTCTTTTGCTAAATCTAAACCTTGTAAACTTAAGAAGTTTTTAGCTTTTCATGCGCTATAGTATAATTGTGTTTTTTATCTTCTATATACATCCATTTTGCGAACCTTTTGTGCGTAAAATACGTGTTAATTTTCTTGTATCAATATCAGATATTGCAACAATATTATTCTCTTTAAGTAGGAAGATAGATTTTTTTTTATTTCGATAATTACTTGCAACTGGTGATAAATCACGAATAATAAGACCTTTTACATGAATTTTGGATGATCTTCATCATTAGAATTAGTTCCAACATTGCCAATATGAGGATGAGTTAATGTCACGATTTGATGTGAATAAGAGGGATCAGTAATTATTTCTGGTAACCAGTTATTGATGTATTAAAAACAACTTCACCTACAGTTATTCCTTTAGCCCCAATAGCTCGTCCGTGAAATCTAGTCCCGTCTTCTAAAACTAGTACTGCTGATTGGCTCAAAACATCCTCCATTAAAAAAACTTTTTTGTATATGCTAATTTATTACTGTTGTATTAATTACATTTTATTTTAACTAAAATTAATATTTTTGTCTATTATCATGACAAACATTTATATTTTGTTAAAATCACATAATTTAATTGAGATTAAATATTTTCAAATATGAGTCTATATTAGATAATAATAAAATTATTAATAAAATGCGTTGTTATTCATTTATTATTAAAATGATAGTACATCTTTCATATCAAATAGACCTTCATTTTTTTTGTGAATCCATAGAGCTGAGTGTATAGCACCTTTGGCAAAAGATTTTCTATTAGATGCATATGAGTAATTTTAATTTCTTCACTAGAACTAGAAAACATAACACTATGTTTTCCAATAATATTACCTGCACGTACAATAGAAAATCCAATTTTTTTTGCATCTCTGATTTCAGTTATTCCTTTTTTATAAAATATAGAATGTTGTTTAAATCCCAATTCATTACTTTTGATATAAACTTCGCCTATTGCTAAAGCTGTACCTGAAGGAGAATCTATTTTATTCCGATGATGATATTCAATAATATCCATATCAGAATTTTTTCCTATAACTTGAGTAGTTTTTTCAATTAATTGAATAGCAAATTAATTCCTTGCTAAAATTTGATGATACGATTATAGCAATATTTTGAGAATATGATTTTATAATATTGATTCTTCTCTTGAAAATCCAGTAGTTCCGATGATAATATTTTTTTTAAATTTATTACAGTATTGTAAATATTTTAATGTACTACTAGGTTTAGTAAATCAATTAAAACATCAAAATCATTTTTTTTTTATATTTAACATATCAGTAATACAGACATCCATCTTGCCTATTCTGAGAATGTCACCAATATCTTTTCCAATTAGCGGGTGATTTTTTGACTAAGGCTGCTGTTAAATATGCATGATCATGTGTTCGTTTTTCTTTAATAAGTATTTGACCCATACGACCCATAGGACCAGTAATTGCAATACGAGTTTTTTTATTCATTTTTTCATCCGTATCGTGTAAAATTGTTTTGATGTTTAATAGTTTTTTAGGCATTTTAAAAATTTTTTTTTCTTTAATACCTATTTCTATTGGTTTATTAGCACCTAGTTTTTGTAAATGCTGAATTACTTCTGTTACAATATTCTGGTGCAGATGCACCGGCTGTAATACCGATATAATTTTTATTTTTTAACCATTTTCTTTAATATCAAGAAAGATTCAATAAGTTTTGTATATGTACCAGTTTCTTTTCCTAATTCCATCAGACGATTAGAATTAGAAGAATTCCTTGAACCTATTACAATATTATATCAGTTACTTGAGATAATTTACGAACTGCTATTTGACGATTAATTGTTGCATAACAGATATCTTCTTTAATAGGACCAGAAATCTTTGGAAATTTATTTTTTAAAGCAGTAATGATATTTTTTGTATTTGTAATAGATAGAGTAGTTTGTGTAACAAATTTAATTTTTGATGATTTTTAACAGATAAATTATTTACGTCTTTTACAGATTCAACAAGATATATTTTTCCATTTTGTTGTTATATTGACCCATTGTACTTCTACTTCGGGATGTCCTTTATGACCAATAAGAATTGTTTCTATTTTATTGCTAGATTTTGAGACCTCTACGTGTACTTTTTCTACTAAAGGACAAGTGGCATTTAATATAATTAATTGTTTTTTTATTGCTTCTTGTACAACTTTTTTTTGATACACCATGTGCAGAAAAAAATAACTACTGAATGATCTGGAATTTGTGAATTTTTTCAACAAAAATAAACCTTTTTTACGTAATTCATTGATAACATATTGGTTATGTACAAGTTCATGTCTGATATAAATTTTTTTTTTATAAATTTTTAATGCATTTTCAACTATTGAAATTGCTCTTTTAACGCCAGCACAAAAGCCTCGAGGGTTGGTTAGTATAATATTCACTCTATGATCTCTGGAATATGCATATTAATAGTGATTAAATATTATATAAATTATTTAATTTTTTATATTAATAATTTATTCGTATAAGCATTATTATGCCAATAAAAATACTACAATCAGCTATGTTAAATGTAGCAAAATGCCAATTATTAATATGTACATCAATAAAATCTATTACGAATCCATAATTAATTCGGTATTAAGTTTCCTATTGCACCTGCAATGATAAAGGAATATCCAATTGTTTTTTTTCGTGTCTTTTTTTTTGATTTTACAATAATTCTTGCTACTACTAGTATAGTAAAAATACTAATAATTGATAAAAACCATATTTGCCATCCTTTTTCATTAGATAATAAACTAAATGCTGCACCATAGTTATGTACATGAAAAAAATTTAACATTGAAAAAATTTTTTTGTTTCATATATTTTGATATATTGTGTAATGCAATATTACTAGATATATCTAAGATAAGAATAAAAATTATTATAGCTATATAAATCCAGTTTTTTGATTTTTTAAGATATTGATTTTTCATTATATAAATATACGTTTTTCACCATGGCCTGTAGTATTTAAAATACAGCGATTGCAAATATTGCTTTTTTATATGGTTTTTAGAAAAATTAAAATAATGCCAACATCGTGGACATTTTTTACCTTTAACTTTTTCTAAAAAGATTTTTAAACATGGAACAATTTTACTTTTTTTTGTGTTTGCAGGAGCTGTATCATACATTTTACTTCTATATCAGATGTTAAAAAAATAAACTTTATTTCTTTTCCTAGGATTTTTAGTTTATTTTAATAATTCAGTCGAAACATATAAAATAATCGAAGCTTCAAGTGAATTATTAATAGTTTTGTTTTTATTTCTTCTTCTAAGAATTTATTTATTTCATTTTTTATTTCAATTATTTCATTCCAGAATTGATAATTAATAAATCATCTTGATCTAAATAAAATAATTTGTCAAACCACTCTTCCATAAATAATATTGAGAATTTTTATTTGGTAAATAGCTCCATATTTCATCCGCAGTAAAAGATAATTGGTGCTATCCATCGTACAAGTGAATTAATTATATAATACATAGCTGTTGAGAACTACGTCTTTCTTGACTATTAAATTTTAATGTATATTGTCATCTTTTATTATATCAAGGTAAAAAGAGCCCATTTCTATAGAACAAAAATACATTAAACGTTGTACTATCGCATGAAAGTTATAATTTTATATAAATCAATAATTTCTTCTTGAACTATTTTAGTTTGTCCTATAGCCCATTTATCTAAAAAAACCATATTATCTTTAGATATTGTGTCTCTTTTGGGATCAAAATCATTAATATTTGCCACATAAAACGTGCTGTGTTTCTGATTCTTCTATATACTTCTGATGAACGCTTTAATATTTCGTTAGAAATTGAAATATCGCTAGAGTAATTAGAAGAAGCAATCCATAGCCTCAAAATATCAGCTCCTAATGTATTTACTACATCGTTAGGACTAATAGTATTGCCTATAGATTTAGACATTTTTTGTCCTTTTTGATCTACAACGAATCCATGTGTTAATACTTCAGAATATGGTGCCTTCTTAGTAATTAATGTTGATATTATTAATGAAGACATAAACCAGCCTCTATGTTGATCTGATCCTTCTAGATACATGTCTGCTTTTTTTAGTATATTTTTTATTATTGTTTCTATTGAAGTGGTGTATTCCCTGATTCAAACCATACATCTAATATATCTAAAACTTTTTCATATGACTTATATTCTTCATCTAATATCTCTTCTAAACTTATATTCCACCATGCTTGTATCCCCTCTAATTCTACTTTTTTTGCTATTTTTTCCATTAAAAGAAAGTATTGGGATGAATTGTTCTTTTTTTCTTATGTATAAAAATCGACATTGGAACACCCCATTTTCTTTGTCTTGAAATGCCCAATTAGGTTTTTTTGATCATCTCTCTTATTCTTAATTCTCCCCATTTGGTATCCAATGTACATTTTTTATTTCTTTTAATAATTTATCACGTAATTTCATTTGATCTCTGTTTATAAACCACTGCGGAGTGGCTCTGTATATACTGGACTTTTGTGTCTCCAACATGTGGATAATTATGTTGCAAATATTTATGATTAAATAATGTTTATTTTTAATTAATAATTTTATAATAATTGGATTAGCTTTAAAAACGTTTATCCATCTAATTCAGGATGTATATCAGAAATGTAGTCTCCTTTAAAATCTACTAAATTGCTTGTTTTTATATCATATTTTTGACTGATTATATCATCTACCCATGATCTGGTGCTGTATGAACAGCTCCTGTTCCTGATTCAAGAGTTACGTGTTTTCCTAAAATTATAGGTAAATTAATATTTTTTAAAAATGGATGTGAAAACTTTATTTTTTCCAATAGTTTTCCTTCAATAGAATTTATTTCTATCCATGTTTTTATATTTAATATGTTTAGTACACTTTTAACTAATTCTTTTGCCATAATTAAATAATGTTTTTTTAGTTTCTATTAATTGATACTGAAAATTTGGATGTATTGAGATAGCTTTGCTAGATGGAAGTGTCCACGGTGTTGTTGTCCAGATAAGTAGGTGAATTTCTTTCTTATTTGAAACTTGAAAATGAAATAAATTTTCTATAATTAATTTTTCTTTTACATTTAAACCCAACCATAATTGAATCTGATTTTTTTTTAGAATATTCAATTTCTGCTTCAGATAATGATGATGAACATTGTAGACCACCAATGTATAGGCTTGAAATCTTGATATAAATATTTTTTTTTAATAATTTTAGACAAAGTTCTAATTATATTTGCTTCATTTTTAAAGTTCATTGTAAGATGAGCATTTTCCCAATCACCTATTACTCCTAATCTAATAAAATCTTTTTTTGTTTTTCAACTTGATTTTGCGCGTATTTTCTACATTTTTCTTGAAATTTTGAAGTAGATATTTTTTCCTGATTAGATTTAATTTTTTCTTCAACTTTTTGTTCGATTGGCAAGCCATGACAATCCCAAGATGGAATATAAGGCGCATCAAAACCTGACATATTTTTAGATTTGATAATAATATCTTTTAAAACTTTATTCACTGCATGTCCAATATGAATATTTCCATTAGCATATGGCGGACCATCATGAAGAAAAAATATTTTTTTTTCTTGCTTTTTTTTTCTAATTAATCCATATAATTTTTTGATGCCAATCTTTAATGTTTCTACCTCTTTTTTGAAAGATTTCCTCGCATAGAAAACTTTGTTTTAGGCAAGTTTAAAGTTTTTTTATAATCATTCATTTTTGTTTTTTCCATTATTTTTAATAAATTTTAAAATATTTTTTAACTATTAAAACATCTTGAAAAATTTGATTTTTTAGTTCTTTTTTTGAAGGAAAAACTTTTTCATCACGTATTTTTTGATATATAAATACTTCTATATCTTTTCCATACAAATCTATTTCTATATTAAATAAGTGTACTTCAAGTAATTTATTTTTTTGAGTATTGAAAAAACTGGGTTTGATCCCAATATTAGATATCCCTATAGCTTTTTTTTTATTTAAAGAATATCTTACTTTCACTGCATATACTCCATTAGTCAATGGAAAATTTTTATTTAAAAGTATATTAGCTGTAGGATAATTTATTGTTCTTCCTATTGCATGTCCATGAACGACTTTACCGGATATACTAAATGTACGACCAAGAAATAAAGAAGCTAATTTCGTATTATTTTCAGAGAGTGCTTTTCTAATATTAGTACTACTAATTTTTATATTATTTTTATATAAGGATTTAACTTTTATAACATTAAATTGATATTTATTTCCTAATTTTTTTAATAGATCAATATTTCCATTTTTTTTAAATCCGAATCTAAAATCATCTCCTATCACTATAAATTTTACATGCAGTTTATTTATTAGTATATTTATGATAAAATCTTCTGCACTTAGAGATTCGAAAGACTTATTAAATCTAATACATAAAATGCGATTGAAACCGTAAGAAGAAATACGTTGCACTTTTTCACGGAATCGTGTAATTCGAACAGGAGCATTATTTTTTCTTAAAAATTCTAGTGGTTGGGGTTCAAATAAAATAATTATAGTTGATAATTTATATTTTTCACCTATTTGACATGTATTTAAAAATAATTTTTGATGACCTAAGTGTACTCCATCAAAGTTTCCAATAGTGATAACTGAATTAGAATTTATTTCCTTAATATTATGGATGCCTCGTATAATCTTCATTGTTAAGTCAACCTTGTTAAATGAAGCAAATTAGATTGAAAAACTTTTTTTTTAAATGTTGTAGCGTTTTTATATAATTTTTTTTAATAAAAATTACTTTTAATTAAATTCATTATTAAAATTATATTAATAATAATGTATTTTTAGTATGTTAATATTGTTTTTTCAAATAAATATGTGATTTTTTAAAATTTTAGAGGTAAAAATTGGCTAATATAAAATCTGCTAAAAAAGATGCAGTTACATCTGAAAAACGTCGAAAAAAAAATTCTAGTCGACGCTCAATGATTCGTACTTTTATAAAAAAAGTACGAGTAGCTATCATGTCTGGGAATAAAAAAATAGCAGAAGATGCATTTAAAAAAATGCAACCCATTATTGATAGTCATGTAAATAAAGGTTTAATACATAAAAATAAAGCTGCACGCCATAAGTCTAATTTTTCATTACAAATTAGTAGAATATGTAAAACATAGTATTGTCAATAGTATTGCCTCTAATTTATAGAAGCAATACTTTATAAAATTCTATCTTGTCAAGTCATCAAAAAATCTTTTTACTCCATCAAAAAATCTTTTTGAACGAGGACTATTTTTTTCACCTCGAAAACCATTAAAACTATTTCCTAGTTCATGTAAAAGATTTTTTTGTTTTTCATTAAGATTAACGGGTGTTTCTACAACAACACGACATAATAAATCACCTTGATGTCTATTTTGTATAGATTTCACTCCTCTTCCACGAATACGAAAAAGTTTTCCTGATTGTGTTTCATGAGGTATTTTTAGTTTAACTCTACCGTCTAGCGTAGGAACCTCTATTTCTCCACCTAATGCAGCCATTGTAAAATTTATCGGTACTTCACAGTATAAATTATTTTCTTCTCGCTCAAAAATAGGATGTTTTTTAACTGTAATTTGCACATAAAGATCGCCTGATTGTGCACCATTAGCACCAGCTTCTCCTTCGTTATTTAAACGAATTCGATCATTGGTATCAACACCTGGTGGAATTTTTACTGATAATGTTTTATATTTGTCAATTCGTCCTTGTCCACGGCATAAATTACAGGGATCAGTAATTACTGAACCTTTTCCGTGACATGTCGGACATGATTGTTGTACAGTAAAAAAACCTTTTCTAATATGTATTTGACCTTTACCATGACATGTAGAACATGCGCGAGGTTTAGTTCCAGTTCTTGCACCAGTTTCCATAACATGTTTGACATTTTTGAAGAGTTGGAATTTGAATTTCTTTTTTTGTCCCTTTTACTGCTTCTTCTAATAAAATTTCTATATTATAGCATAAATCCGCTCCTTTTTTAGATCTTTGAGTTCTATTTCCACCAAAAATATCTCCAAATACATCTCCAAAAATATCTCCAAAATCTGCAGAACTGGTAAAAGTGCTACTGTATGTATTATTAGACTGACCATTTTCAAACGCTGCATGTCCATATTGATCGTATGCATTTCGTTTTTCTTCATTAATTAAAATTTCGTAAGCTTCTTTTATTTCTTTAAATTTTCCTTCAGCAGTTTTATCTCCTTGATTTCGATCAGGATGATACTTCATTGCTAATCGTTTATACGCTTTTTTAATTTCGCGTTCTTCAGCTGATTTCGGAATCCCTAGAACTTGATAATAGTCTTTTTTTGCCATTCTTACTTACTCTTCCTGATTTAAAAATAATTACACGGGCGTAGAAGATTATCTGCGCCCGTGCTAGTTTAAAGTCCGTAATAGTTACTTTTCAATCTTTTATTAAAATTAATTATTTTTTAGGATCTTTAATTTCTTCAAATTCTGCATCTACAACATTTTCGTCTTTTTTAGTAGACGATATATTTTCATCTTCCTGATTTTTTTCTGATTTTTTTTGATGAATTTCTGTTAGCACAGAAGATATTTTTAAGAGATTTTGTATATTTTTTCAATATCAGATTTGTTTTCTCCTTTTAATACTTTTTCTAATTCATCTAAAGCCAATTGAATATTTTTTTTATTTTCTTCTTTAATTAAATCTTTATTTTCATTTAATTGTTTTTTTATACTATGAACTAACTGATCACCTTGATTTCTTGTTTGAATTAATTCTTCAAATTTTGATCTGCTTCAGAATTAGCTTCTGCATCATTCACCATTTTTTTGATTTCTTCTTCATTTAGTCCAGAAGATGCTTTTATAGTAATTTTTTGTTCTTTTCCAGTTTTCTTATCTTTTGCAGATACATGTAATATTCCATCAGAATCAATATCAAATGTTACTTCAATTTGTGCCGTTCCCCTAGGTGCTGGATCAATTCCATCTAAGTTAAATTGTCCTAATGATTTATTATCTAATGATCTTTTACGTTCACCTTGTAACACATGTATAGTTACTGCTGATTGGTTATCTTCTGCTGTTGAAAATATTTGACTATGTTTAGTAGGAATAGTAGTATTTTTAGTTATAAGTGGAGTCATTATTCCACCCATAGTTTCAATTCCTAGTGATAAAGGAGTCACATCAAGTAATAAAACATCTTTAACATCACCAGAGAGTACTCCTCCTTGTACTGCAGCACCAACCGCTACAGCTTCATCTGGATTCACGTCTTTTCTAGGTTCTTTTCCAAAAAAGTCTGCCACTTTAGCTTGAACCATAGGCATTCTTGTTTGACCACCTACTAATATTACATCATTTATATCTGATATTGATAATCCCGCATCTTTTAATGCAACTTTTAGTGGTTCAATAGAACGTATTATTAGATCTTCTACCAAAGATTCTAATTTTGATCGAGTGACTTTGATATTTAAATGTTTAGGTCCATTAGCATCTGCTGTAATATAAGGAAGATTAACATCTGTTTGCTGTGCAGATGATAATTCTATTTTGGCTTTTTCTGCAGATTCTTTTAAACGTTGCATAGACAATGGATCATTTCTTAAATCTATCCCTTGTTCTTTTTTGAATTCTGTTACTAAATAATTAATTAATCTACTGTCGAAATCTTCTCCTCCAAGATGTGTGTCTCCATTAGTAGCAAGAACTTCAAACGTTTTTTCTTTATCTACATCATCAATTTCAATAATAGATATATCAAAAGTTCCACCACCTAAATCATAAACAGCTATTGTTCTGTTTCCTTTTCCCTTATCTAAACCATATGCAAGTGCTGCTGCTGTTGGTTCATTAATGATTCTTTTTACTTCTAGTCCTGCAATTCTTCCAGCATCTTTAGTTGCTTGACGTTGAGCATCATTAAAATATGCAGGCACTGTAATAACGGCTTCTTTTACTGTTTCTCCTAAATAATCTTCTGCAGTTTTTTTCATCTTTTTTAATACTTCTGCAGAAATTTGAGGAGGTGCCATTTTTTGTTTTTTAACATCAATCCATGCATCACCATTATCAGAATTTACAATTCTGTAAGGCATAATTTTTATATCACGTTGTACTTCATCATCTTTAAATTTTCTACCAATTAAACGTTTTATAGCAAAAAGTGTATTTTTTGGATTAGTTTATAGCTTGACGTTTTAGCAGGTTGTCCGACTAAAACTTCCCCTTCTTGAGTATACGCAATAATTGAAGGTGTAGTGCGATCGCCTTCAGCATTTTCTAAAACACGTGGTTTGTTGCCATCATAATGGCAACACAAGAGTTGGTTGTTCCCAAGTCAATACCAATAATTTTACCATTAACGTTTCTCCTATTTAATATCTTGATAAATTGGGTTTGCAACCTTTATGTGGCCATTTTTTGGCTTTAATTAGTTACATAGCGTTTATATTATTACTTTACTTCTACAATGTTGAATGATTATTAGATGGGGTCGCTTTTTCGCTCATCAAGGGTTAAGAGAAAAAAAATAAAGTTTCAATAAACTATAAACTATATATTATAAGTTTTTTTATTTAAAATATTGGTTAACATATTTAATGTTATAGTAAGTTTGTTTTTTATATAGTTTAGATATATAAAATAATTGACATTTAGTAACTTAAGTATTTTAAAAATTTTTAGGGGAAATCTATGTTCATAAATACAGAAACAATTACTGAATGTTTATCTTTTTTTGTTTTTGTAGTTTTTTCTTAGGATTATGTTGTTTTATGCTTTTTTAAGTTGGTTTTTAGGTGGTAGATCTTCATCTAGATATAAGAATACTCCTTTTGAATCAGGGATTGTGTCAACAGAAAACGCTTATCTTTATTTTCTGTGAAATTTTATTTAATTGCTATGTTTTTTGTGTTTTCGATGTTGAAACACTTTATTTATATGCTTGGTCTATTAGTATAAAAGAATCTGGATGGATGGATTGGATTTAGTGAAGCTTTGATGTTTGCAATATCTCTTTTATAGGATTATTTTATTTAGTTCGTATTAAAGCGTTAAATGGGTGTCTTCAAAATAAAAATCATATTTAATTATGTTAAACATATCATATATTTTAATTTAATGAGATACAAAATGAATTATACTTTAACTAGAGTAGACATTGATAAAAATAATAAAAAATATCCAAAACAAACGATTGAGTCTGTTTTCAGATCCTATTAAAGAATATTTAAAAAAGAACATTTTTATGGGTAAAATAATCAATTATTGCATAAATTAGTTAATTGGGGACGGAAAAATTCTCTATGGCCTTATAATTTGGATTGTCTTGTGTTATGTGAAATGGTTTCTGCTTTTACTTCCGTTCATGATGTTGCACGTTTGGATCTGAAGTGTTACGTGCATCTCCTAGACAAGCTGATGTCATGGTAATTGCAGGTACTCCATTTATAAAAATGGCTCCTGTTATTCAACGATTATATGATCAAATGTTAGAACCGAAATGGGTGATTTCGATGGGGCATGTGCTAATTCTGGAGGTATAGATTTATTTATTCTGTTGTTCAAGGTGTAGATAAATTTTTACCAGTTGATATTTACATTCCTGGTTGCCCACCTCGTCCTGAAGCATATATGCAAGGTTTAAGTTATTGCAAAAGTTAATTAATGAAGAAAGAAGACCATTATCTTGGGTTGTTGGAGAACAAGGTGATATCATAAAAAAATGCTGTCTGAAAAAGTTAAAAAGAGAAGTAAAATAAATTAAGATTATTAATCTTCCAACTTCAGAAAAAATTTAACTATTTAATTGAAAGATATAAATTTATTAATATGACTCATGTTTTTTAGATATAATATTATTATATTTTTAAACTAAGTACAGTGAGAGATTTATGATAGATTTAATTCCAAAAGAAGATGTATTTTTATTGAACAAAAAAACTGAAGAACAATCAACAGATTCAGTAATTAAAAATTTATTTGATGTTTTGGTAGAGAATTGTGTTTTCATCAAATTACTTTAACTGGTTTTCCTGTTATTTGGATTAATAAAATATTATTAATAGAAGTAGGAAGATTTTTATGTAATTTATCTCAACCATATATTATGCTTTATGATTTGCATGGTATAGATGAACGTCTCAGATTGAATCGTGAAAATTTACCTAAAGCTGATTTTTCTGTTTTTATCATTTGATATCTATGAACGCAACTCTGATATTATGATTAAAGTACCATTGTTGAAACATGATTAATTTTGCCAACATTTACTGTTCTATTCCTAATGCTAATTGGTATGAACGTGAAACTTGGATATGTTTGGTATTGTTTTTAAAAACATCCTAATTTGACTCGTATTATTATGCCTAGTACATGGAAAGGGCATCCATTAAGAAAAGATATTCAGCAAGAGCAACTGAGTATGAACCTTTTTTCTTAAATGAAGAGAAAGAAGATTGTGAAATGGAGGGGCTAAGATTTAATCCTGAGTCATGGGGCATGAACGTAAACATGATAACGTAGAATTTATGTTTTAAATTAGGACCTAATCATCCTTCTGCTCATGGTGCTTTTAGAATTATTTGTACAATTAGATGGTGAGAATATTATAGATTGTGTTCCGGATATTGGATATCATCATCGCGGAGCTGAAAAAATGGCAGAACGTCAGTCATGGCATAGTTACATTCCATATACTGACCGAATCGAATATCTTTGGTGGTTGCGTAAATGAACTTCCTTATGTGTTAGCTGTAGAAAAATTAGCTAATATCTCAGTTCCAGAAAAAGCAGAAGTTATTAGAGTAATGATGTCAGAGTTATTTCGAATAAATAGCATTTATTATATATTTCAACTTTTATTCAGGATGTAGGATCTATGACTCCAGTTTTTTTTGCTTTTACTGATCGTCAAAAAATATATGATTTAGTTGAAGCAATTACAGGTGCTCGTATGCATCCTGCTTGGTTTCGTATGGTGGGGTAGCTAACGATCTGCCAGAAGGTTGGCATATTTTATTAAAAGAGTTTCTTGATTGGATGCCAAAACGATTAAAATATTATATAACAACTGCTTTAAAAAATAGTATTTAATTAATCGCTCAAAAGGAATTGCTGAATATAATAGAAAAGAAGCATTGCAATGGGGTGTGACTGGTGCAGGTTTACGTGCTACAGGATTAGATTTTGATGTAAGAAAATGGAGGCCGTACTCTGGATATCAAAATTATACTTTGAAGTACCAATAGGTTCAGGAATAAGTGATTGTTATTCGAGAGTTATGATTAAAGTAGAAGAAATTTATCAAAGTCTTATTATTTTAAAACAATGTTTGCATAATATGCCAAAAGGTTCTTTTAAATCTCAAGATCCATTAACCACACCGCCTTCTAAAGAATGTGTTTTACAAAATATTGAAACTATGATTACTCATTTTTTGCAAGTTTCTTGGGGTCCAGTTATTCCAGCAAATGAAAGTTTTCAAATGATTGAAGCAACAAAAGGAATTAATAGTTATTACTTAATCAGCGATGGTGGTACGATGAGTTATCGTAAAGAATACGTACACCTAGTTTTCCACATTTACAACAAATACCTTCAGTAATTCGTGGAAGTTTAATATCAGATTAATTGTATACTTAGGTAGCATAGATTTTGTTATGTCTGACGTGGATAGATAATTATGAATAAAAAAAAAGTCAAATTCGAGAAATTTCTATAAAATTAAATTAACTAATGAAGAAATAAATGAAATAGAAAATCAAAAGAAAATTATGAAAATTTTCGTGCTATTTTCAATAGAAGCATTGAAAATTGTTCAAAAAAAACGAGGCTGGATTTCTGATCAAGCCATTTATGCTATTGCTGAAATACTTCAAATCAAACCAAGTGATGTTGAAGGAGTTGCTACTTTTTACAGTCAAATTTTTCGTCAACCCGTAGGTCGTAATATCATCGTTATTGCGATAGTGTCGTTTGTTTTTGACTGGTTATAAAACAATCAAAATAGCTTTAGAAGATTATTTAAAAATAAAAATAGGAGAAACTACTAAAGATAATAGATTTACTTTATTACCAGTTTGTTGTTTGGGAAATTGTGATAAAAGTCCAACAATCATGATTAATGAAGATACATACTCTTTTTAACTCCAGAATCTATACCACATTTGTTGGAATCATACAAATGAATAAAATTTTACGTATTGCAGAAACACATCCTCTAACTTGGCGGTTAAGAGATGATCAAAAAACTGTGTGGATTAAGAATATTGTAATTTAAATGGTTATAAGCTTTAAAAAAAGCATTAAAAGATTATGTTGCCAGAAGATATTGTGAATATAGTAAAAGAATCTGGTTGAAAGGAAGAGGAGGGGGGCAGGATTTTCTACTGGTTTAAAATGGAGTTTAATGTCTAAAAATACATCTAAAGAATGTTCTTATTTAGTTGTACACGCTGATGAAATGGAACCTGGTACATATAAAGATAGATTATTATTGAAAAAATTCCCCATCAATTAATTGAAGGAATAATATTGGCGTCGTATGCATTAAATGTTTCTCGTGCGTATATTTTTTTAAGAGGAGAATATATTCAAGCAGAATACATTTTGAAAAATCTATACAAGAAGCAATAAATTTTGGTTATATTGGATTAAATATTTTAGGAAGCAGCTTTAATTTTGAATTAGTTTTACATACTGGAGCTGGGCGATATATTTGTGGTGAAGAAGAAACAGCTTTAATCAATTC
>JANAVB010041611.1:0-40475 GCA_029216955.1 Iris pallida | reverse complement strand
GCTCGGCTTCTTGACGCATTAACCCGACAGCCTCAGCGGAAGTTTTTACTCTCATACTTCCTCATCAAGCTGTCGTCGCTGCTGAGCCAAAGCAAGGGTCCGCTGAGTAAGAGTCGTTTCCTCCTGCTTGAATGCCACGTGTTCAGCCAGGACACGCTCACCTCTAGTGAAGTTGGGCCCGCTGGTCTTCAAGACGGCGCATCTGAGCATCAACCTCTGCGATGTTAGCATCCACCGCAGCCCGCTTCCCGTCGTCTTCTTCATAGATTGAGACACTGCGCTCGCCGCAGCCTCAGTCCCAGCCACTTCACGCTCCCAACCGCTCCCCGCGGCTCGATGGGAAGCCCGATCTCAGCCATCGACTTCCCTCTCCTCTGCATCTATCAAGACCGAGGGTCATTTCGTTGGATGCGCTGCAGTTCCGCGAGCCGCTCGTCCAGCTCCATCACCGAAACCTCCAGAATTTGGCCATATGGTCATGGCCCTGGTGAGTGCGGATCAGCTCGATACAAGGCATTGCCAAAGCTTTTGCCGCCACAAAGCTCCCCTTGGCATCTACCACTGCAGACACACCTTTCTCCAGCATTTTGTACACTCCCTCGACGAGGAATTTCATATACCCGTCAGCTTCCGCCAGCACCTGCGGCGTCATAGCAGGAGTTGAGGGAGCTACTACAGTTTGCGGATCGGAGGAAGATCCGCCGACCTCGATCTGAGAGGTTTGAATCTCGGCAGCAATAGGCTCTTCATCAACAGGGCCCAGACTGCTAGCCCGAGGAGCCGAAGGAACAGAAGGAGCCGGCACATGTGTCGTGATAGTACCCCAAGTGGAAGGAGCAACAGAGGGTTCCACACCCTTACCCTTCTCAAGCTCGGAGAAATCATCGACGTCAACGGCCACCTCTTCCCCCGACATTCTATCAGCATCAGCCACCTCCCCCGGCAAAACGGGGAGATCAACATTTATCTCCTGGCCAGCCCCAGGAGACAAGACCGGCAGAAGAGTCTCATTCTTCTCAAGTCCCCCTACAGGGACAGAATCTGTCGCTACCGCCTGATCGGTAGCCATCTCTATGTCCATGGTTGAAGCCAAGGAAGGATTCGGCAATGATTCAGCCGACCTCCCTTCATTATGACCAGGAGGGGAATCAACCCTCTCCTCTATCCTCACCGCTTCTGCTGCCCCCGCAACGGACCCTTGCAACGCTGGAGGGACGTCACCAGAAGGTGACGAACTCCAATCCACTTCATCATCAGGATGCCTCGAGTCTGTAGGACCCTCAGCGTCCAAAGCCTCCACGGCAGATGGTACTATCCCAGAAGTTGTTGCGACTTCAAAGTCAGGAACATCTTCGGGACCCTCCTCCACAGGAGACATCATCGTTGGTGGAATGCGCTCCTCAGAAGAGCCTGCCACCTCCTTCGGCTTACTGGTGCCCGATTTCGAAGCACGAGACTTCTTCTTCAATCCCTACAAGAAGAAGAGCATAAGTCGCCACAATGACATAAAAAAACTGGAATTATGAAGCACTCCTTACCTCAGCAGGAGCTAAGCCCGTTGGCGTTACAAGTGGCGTTTCCGTAATCTTCGGGGTCGACGTCCTTCTCGACCTTTTTGGTACAGAAGAACCAGCTTCTGTGTCAGCTCGTCTTTTCCCGACAGACGGGTCTCTCACTGGTGCCACAGCAGCAGCCCGATACCCCGTTAATTCTGGCGGACGATATGACCGAGCTGCCACCAACATATTCGTGGTTGCTTCCAACTGGGTTCCAATGATGAAACTAGTCTCCCTGTCATAACCAGAAGACATAGTATTCATAGTGCAATACAGCTTGGCGGCCGGATATAAGATCGGCGGCCGAGGATTGCGAACTGGTGTGGTAAACTTAACGCTAGTACATCCAGCGTTATAATACTGCCAGCCCCGGGCTCCATCCAGCAAACTCCCGATGAAGCCTAGACTGCTACTAGGATTCCGCAGCATTAGCTGAGTGTAGCCAAATTGACGAGCAAATCGGCTTGGCAAGTACGGTTCCAGATAACACCTATTCTGATTACGGTAGACCAGATGCGAAGGCCGGATACTCTGCAACCAACGAAAACTCTATTTCGGCAAAGTAACCGCATCCTCGCCAGAATCAACCAAATCCTGGTCGGCCTCGAAATTCTTGAAGATCGGGCCAACCTTCACGATTTCCCACCCCTGAAGGAAGGACAAAACCCTCCTACAAACGGGGACGCCAGTGTAAGACCACTTCCTCTTGTAGAAGCGGCGAATGAAGGCATCTCCTTCAACATGGTCCTCCTCAGGACCAGGACTCATCACATTCGGATGATGTAAGATCAGCCACCCCATAAGATAATGGAAAGGCAGCTCGGCCCGGGGAAAGTTGTTATTATTACCTTTCTCGTGGATCACATCATCAGCAAAAGATCTCAAACCGTGCAGCAGGTTGCACACCATCGCGGGGAGGAGAGCCAGAGGTCGTCCAAAGGCCAACTTCACTGCAGGCAAAATGAGATTCCGATGTACCCTCTCAACAGCACCGGATCCCCCTGCAAATATGCAATCCCGGAGCCATATCATCAAGTAGGCCGTCAACACTGCCTTAGATGACATCCGGTGCCCGCAGTGCCAGAAACAGCTGTACGTGTTCTTGCCGCTCTCATTTGAATGTGGGGTCCTCTCGTCCAGCCGGGTTATTTCAGAACTCACTTCCGCGGGTGTCAAGCCCTGCGGAGTCGCAAACCGGATCCTCGAAGGATCCGCCAAATCCTGTCTAAAAACATAGTCCCTCCAAGCAGTCACGTGAGGTTGGGTCTTACCCTTGTCCCTCTGGTGCATCAGATAATGATGGCTCGTCACCTCCTTGAAAACGGCCATCATCTCCGGGTCCTTATCTTCCAAGACCTGGATCTCTTCATTCGATGGAAAATATTCCTCGTACGGTTCCCGAGCCCCAAGGAAGCTTGGACACTTCGTACATCTCATGAAGGGCCAATCCCAACTCCCCCACTGGAGTAAAGAAGCTGCCAGTCTGGGCGTTGAAAAGCTCCAACAGCGCAAGGAACATCGGCTTATTGAGGTCCACGCCTGCCTACGTGGCCCGAATGGCGGCAGTCAGCCCTATCTCTTTAAGCTCAACTTTGAACCTGGAAAGCACCCAGGAGGTCAACTCGTCCCACTTTGGGATGTAGTGACACCAACCTTCGACTCTAAAACCAGCTGTCGGATACGTGACCTTCGACGTCAGCATCCGATTTGCAAAAGTCGGGGCACTGAAGGGAAACGTGTCATTTGGGACTTCACTATAGATGCTTCCGGGACGCAAAGCTCGGTAACTGAACGAAGAACCAGTTCGTGAAGCGGTCAAGGTGTCTCGCTGGTTCGAGGTGGTGTCAATCGAAAGGGAGCCCTCCAAGGCACCTCCTTGAGAAGGAGTAAGTTCCCAACCCATCCTTCTCTTCGAAGCTAGACGATAAAAGGCTGTCAATGGCAACTGGCGGTCAACCTGCCGCATGTATAACATCATGCCCTTAGCAGCAAAGAACCAGTCTTCTCTGATCTTCAATATCTTCGCCTCGGAAGAGACTAATCGGTCGCCAAACAGAAAGGCAGGCTTTAAGAAGGTCACACCTTCAGAATCAGCAGACTTCAGTTTACCGCTCTCTATCATACTCTGGAGGAAAAGCGGCAACTGGACCTGGATTTGTAGCATCCTCTCACGAGGTTGGTCCTGAAGGATAGCATCCTTTGCAGGGTTGATCACCGCCTCATCAAAATCAACTCCCATCTGGCAAAGAGAAGCGTCCAGAAGGACCTCATTCAACAAAGGGATCGTCATCGACACTGGCACAACAAAAGTGGAAGTCAGGCAAAAAGACAAAATATGTCAAGCAGACTGGCGCATCAGCAGGGTATGAATCCATGCGCATCTACTTCGGCGCATCATCAGGGCATAGGCCCATGCGCGTCAGCATGTCTCGGCGCATCATCAGGGCGTAAGCCCATGCGCGTTGGTATTGGAGCGTCGGCGCATTATCAGAGCGTGAGCCCATGCGCGTCAGCAAAGGCTTCGGCGCATCTTCAAGGAATAAAACCCATGCGCGTCAGCCATTAAAACCTCGGTGCATGATAAAGGTATAAACCTATGCACGTCGGCAGGACAGAACCTCGGCGTATCATCAAAGACCAAAGTCTATACGCGTTGGCAGTTAGGGCACATGGCCCAAAGCAAAGACGAAACCCACCTGTCACCTCAGGACGAACGTCGGCAAGAGGCGCAAGAGTGATAGGTACATCTTCATCGACAGACTCCTTCGCTTTCTCCTTCCCCTTGCCGGCAGCGCCGCGAGGAGTCTTGGGAGCCATTCTCTCGAAGAAGGAGAAGTTAGGGTTTTGAAGAAGAAACTCTAAAGAAGCAGAGACACAGAGAAGAAGAACCCTTTCTCTCTCCGACTCTTACCTATTTATAGGGCATGGTCGCACGCGTGAACAGATGACGTGTGATCTCAGCCGTCGCCTCGGGTTCTGTGCAAGGATAGCAGCAAATAAGACCGAAAGATCATCATTAATCTTTTCGGTTACCGAGGCACCATCATCATTAACTGAGAAGAGCATGCGCCCGAACAGGCATGCGCCCAGAAATCATGCGCCCTGACCTCCATGCTTCTTATTCAAAGTATTCCAAAACTTATTCAAAAGTTTTGAAAACTTTGAAGGGGGTCTTGTAGAAGCATGGAATTTCACAACCAGAAAGCCCATGCGCCAGACACTACATGCGCTAGAACTCAGACGAAGAACTTCACAGTAAAGTCAAATAAGTATAGACATTTGAAGAAGGACTTTTTATTTATATATAAAAGTCTATTACATGTCTAGAAAAGGTTGTACAAAGGAGAAATTCTACAAAGGAAAGATCCTAAGCCTACAGCCAGCGGCCACCGTGCGCCTTCAGATAAGCGCAGCGGCCACCATGCGCCTTCAGATAGGCGCAGCTTCACCATGCGCCACTAGTGAGGCGCAGCAGATATCATGCGCCTCCATCCAGGCGCATCCCATCATCTCTTCAGCAGCTCAGTTATGTGCATCCCTTCAGCCAAATTCTTCCAGCCAGGCTCACCTGGCCGAGCAGAGCCCAGTTATGTGCCGCTCGTCCAACCAGGCTCGCCCGATAAATGCTTCACAAAGCATTTAACCCTCTGGCTGGAACCAAGGAAGAGAAGAGCACCGCAAATGCTGTGGCCATGGGAGGCTTCGAAAGAGCCTCCAAAGTCGAAGGAAGACCGTGATCGAAACCGCGGCTAAAGGAGCAGCTTTCGACACGATCAAAGTGGGAAAACCCCACTTTGTAGGAAGAGAGAGCCTTGCACCGCCATTCCGATCTACGGCTCTTCCGGAATAACGGAGACAAGGCTCGAGCATCCCTATCTTTGGATGCAACAGGCACCTTCCGCCTGCCTCAGAAGCCCTCGACTCCGTCTTTTGGATGTAACAGTCACCTTCAAGTGCATCAAAGACAACACAGCGTCTCATCTTCACCCTCGGAAGCACTTCGTCAGCAGAATGCACCCGTATGTTCAAGTTCATATTGGAAGTACGTGAGGGAATGAGAAGCAAATCTTTTCTCCATGCCACTATTTATAGGCCGGGCAGATCAAACCCACGCGCCAAGTGGATGGCCCTCCGAATTCCGTGCAATGAATTTACATTAAATGGATGAACCGGATGCCTCGAATTCAGCCAAACGGCTATTTATGGCACTCGGAGAGCGAGACAGCCGCATCATTAAAAGACATGTCCAATGCGCCAGCCAAACAGCGCATCACACGGACGCGCCCTTCGGCATCAGGCGCATCACACAGACGTGCCCTACAGTACTCGGCGCATTATAGAGGGTGCGCCCCCACACATCTCCATACCGAGTGGAACGCCAACCGACGTGCCCACTCAGCTGTCCATCGAACGTCACCAACATTAAATGCTGAACTGACAGAGTTGGCAGCACGCCTCCCAAAGTCTGAACAATTGACAGCTTTATTCAGAAAATGAAGCGTCGGCAACGTCAGCATCATCATGACTCTATTCCGACGGCTACTGCCACGTGGCCACCCGCATGCGCCTCTACGGCCATGCGTCCACACCCGCATGCGCCTCTACGGCCATGCGTCCAAACCAGCATGCGCCTCAAAAGCCATGCGCCTCAGACCCTTCACTGATCCCTAAAGACAGAAGAAGAGTCTCCGGTTGAAGTTTTGCATGCGCCTCAAAAGCCATGCGCCCCAGACTGATCTCTGATCCCGAAAGACAGAAGGAAGGTCACCTGCATGCGCCTCAAAAGCCATGCGCTCTAAATGGTTTATAACTTCTAAAGGTTATGAGCCGCAGCCTCCTCCTGTGCCCAATCCAAGGCGCAGCTCACCAGATCACTCCTCTCCACCAAATCCGAGATCTTCGAACCATGAGTCGACGACACGTGTCCTTTGACTCAACTCATCCGAGATTTTAGCAACGGAAAGATCTTCCCTCTGCTACGTGCCGGCTCACAACAGCAGTATGAAGAGTTCTCCCCCTCGATCAGGGCGCAGCATCTATGCGCCTCCATCAGCAACCTCCACGTGGCGTCCCCACACCGGCGCATCCTGCATGCGCGCATGAGCAGCCAGCCTGCAAAACTATAAATAGAAGGATCATCTCCTTCACACACACACAGAGACTCAGAACACAAGACTCACAGAGAATCCACAACAAAGAATCACCAGAGAGACAGTTCTAGACACTCAACGTCTTCCTCCTCTCAGCAAGCTCCAGTACCCAGAGCAATCAACACCTTCAGAGAACCGATAACCGCCGTCAGCCGGTCAACGGAGTCAACGCATTACCACTCGCTCCATTGGCACTAAGGACCCAGCTTAAACAAAAGTGTACTCCTAGGACTACATCTAAGTCCTATATTGTATCACTGTTCTGTTTGTATTAAGATTTCAATCAAAACAATTTTAATGGCAAACAAGGACGATCCAGGAATAATTGACTATACCCAAATTGACGGGAAAATCTACTGGGCAGATAAGGCTCCTGGTATACTTCATTCCGGTAACGATATTCCAGATGCGCGGGACGGATATTGCGTAACCAAAGAAGCATCTTCTCAGAGTTGGAGAGGATCAACGTCGTCAATATGTACCCTCCTCACTTCTCTAGGGGTGAATTCAGGGAGAGATACAAAGAACTTGGGCCCGTCGACCCTCGCCAACGCCCTCCGGCAGGCCGGCATAGTATCGTGTTCCCAAGGCTGGTGACGGTATTGAAAAATGAAGGCGTCGGCAATAGTAACATCTTCTTCGATTCCTGGCCTCATCAACGACCGGTAGTGCATTAATAACCACCCCATGAGGTAGTGGTATGGTAGTTCTATCCGTTCAAAGTCTATTGTCACTTCACTAGCAATGACTTTGGATGAAAAGATGCGAAGGCCGTGGTGTATGCTACACACCATGGCCGGAAGGAGCGCCAGTCTTACCTTGAAGACCAATTTCACAGCAGGAAGAATGAAATGGCGGCTGATCCTTTCCATAGAACCTGCGCAGCCTGAGACTACGCAATTGCGTAGCCACACCATCAAGAACCCAGCTAAGATCGCCTTATCGGACATCTTCCGGGTACCATAGTGGAAGTAGCTGAGGGAGTCAGTGCGACCTCCAAACCGGTCACGGGTAGACCTCGACCTTTTGACCTTCAACATCATGTCCTTCACTTCCTCCGGGGTTCGAGGACTTCGAGACGAAACATAGCCGGAGGGACGCAATTTGAAAAGATACAAAACCTAGGCCGTAGTGTGAGGGGCGCTCCCTTCTGAGCTATTTTCTTTCTTGATAGCCATCTGGTGGCAGGCGCTATGATGGCACAACAGTTCTTGGTACACGGCGACAAAACCAGGAAATTGTCGATCCAGGTCTTCGAATTCTTCGTTCGTCGGTGTATATGCTTCAAAAGCTTCATTTCCCCACGGCAATCTAGAAACAGCGTGCATCTCATGGAGAGCAAGCCCTAGCTCTCCTCCGGGGGCAAAGAAAGTCCCTGTACGTCGATTATACAGCTCCAAAAGAGCCATAAACAAAGGCTTATTAATGGGTAACCCATAGCAGGTACCCCTGACGGCGTAGTAGAGGTCAATTTCCCGAAGGTATTCCCCATACTTCCTCAAGATCCATGAGGTAAGATTAGCCCATGTGGGAATGGGGTTGATCCAGTTCAGCAGCGACAACCTGCCCACGGGATAAGACCCCTTGCGGGTGAGCTGATTCAGAAAGGTATCAGCTAGAGTGAAAGTAAAATTAGGGCCAGTCATATTTACAAAAGTGCCAGGGAGCAGCCCCATCACAGTCTGACTCACTGATTCCTTGCCTGCATATACTGAACCCGTGCGCCTGTTGTAGTGGATGTTGCTCACAAACATTCCCTGTTGGGTAGGAGTCAGGGAGCCCACCATTGTCCTGCCCAACGGTACCATGTTAAACCATGAGAGAGGATAATGCCGCTCCATCTCGGGGATATGAATCTCTACTCCGTCTACAGAAAAATCCCAGTGCTCTGAAACATCTAGCAATCGGAAGTTCTTTATGGAAAAGGCGTCCCCAAAGAGAAAAGCCGGTTTCAGATATTCGCCATCCAGCTTCTCCGAATTCATCATGGAACAAAGAAAGTGGAAAGGTTGGTTATTAATGGCAGCCACTCTCTCCCTAGGTTCATTAGTGGGGAGCTGATCCACTATACGACGGATTAAGTCATCAAGCCGCACGCCCACGGCGAACTGAGCTGAACCAACAAGAAGCTCTCCTGCTGGGTTGGTTGGGAGGTTCACTGAAGAGAAACAGGATTAAAAGATGGTTAAAAAGGACAAAGAGAAACAGGATTAAAAGATGGTTAAGCAAAAAAATCACTGAATAAAGAAGCTCCCACGAGCCTATGCGGTTCGGGTTAACGAAGCCTTATGCGGCTCTATTCCAATTGGGCCTCAGGAGATACGGTTTCGAGGAAGCCTATACGGTTCGGGTCAACACAGTCTCATGCGGCCCAAATCAGATGGGAGTTCCATATGACACTAGCTCGATAGCTTATACGGATCAGTTGAATATATGCAGTTCTAACAGAAGAGCTCATGCGGCGTGAAATGCCATGCGGTTCAGCCTGCTAGAAACATATGCGGCTCCGTTCAGAGGAAACTTTATGCGGTTTTTATCTAGAGACTCAAATCCTTCTCATGCGGTTCAAACATGGGATATTTTCTATACGGCTCGGATATGAGAAAGTCATGCGGCCCATACAGTATATGCGACTTTACCATCAACTTGGGTGGAGGCTTGTGCATAAATATGCAACAGAGCCATGGGTTCTCAAGATTCAAGTGCAACCCTTACCATTGAAAGCAGGACGAACATCAGAAGGCATTTCGGGCGCTTCGAGCTCGACGGCCGACGAAGACGTCACCTTCTTGCCCTTCGCGACGGTGGAGACGACTTTGGAAGACTTAGGAGCCATTTGCTTCGACGGTCGGAAAAAGAAGATAAGGAAGAGGAGACAGCAAAAAGAGTGAACGAAGGAGAAGGTAAAGAAGTCCCTCCGGCCAAACTCATCCATATTTATAAACAAAAGTGAAGCGTTTCGATCCCCGTGCATACACGCAGACCGACTCTTTGGTTATCAAAATGAGCCGCCGAAAATGGAGGCCAAGCTCCTCGGATTCCGCACCAAAAAGTGGCCTTTAAAGCTGACAGCGCATCAAACAGCATTTAATGCAAAGGATTGCCACACGTGGCAACGATGATGTGGCCGAAAGTTCTATGCGGCTGAACTATCTGAGCGGACTCACCTATCTATGCGGCCAAGATCTCTATGCGGTCAGGGTTTCATATACGGCCAGAAGAATACGACCATGCTTCTTATTCAAAGTATTTCAATTTTGCAAATTGAAAACTTTGAAGGGGGTCTTGTAGAAGCATGGAAAATATTAAAAAAAAATGACCCATGCGGCCAAGGAACCCCATGCGGCTCAGAAAGCCCATGCGGCTCAGAGAGTCATGCGGCATAAGGGACTATACGGCCCAAGACATCCCATGCGGCTCAGAAGACACGTGGCGGGACAGTCCTCTCCTCTGTCCTCTCACATTAATTATTTTGACGGCTGACAACTCTGAAAAAGTGACAGCCCTGACACAAAAAGAAGTAATTATGACTCTGTCATAATGACAGACTTCTAGGGAAGAAAAAAGAGATCTCTGACACAAATCCCCCGAGAGCCATAAAAATGCAACGTGGCCTTGCCACGAGGGCGTTCGTATGCGGCTAGAGCAAAGACTTCTCATGCGGTTCAGAATGAAGTCATCCTATGCGGCTCAGCCCGAGACAGCCTCATGCGGCTCAAGCAAAGACTTCTCATGTGGTTCAGAATGAAGCCGTCCTATACGGCTCAGCCCGAGACAGCCTCATGCGGCTCGAGCAAAGACTTCTCATACGGTTCAGAAGGAAACCGTCCTATGCGGCTCAGGCCGAGATAGCCTCATGCGGCTCAAGCAGAGGCCTTCCCATACAGTTCGAGAGGACCATTTTTATGCGGCTCAGGCGGATGTATCCCTATGCGGCTCGCAATGATCACCTCCATGTGGTTCAAAGGCTTAAGGGAGGGCCACTACCCAGGCAGCCCTGACACGTGGCCCTAACCATATGCGGCCCAAAATCATATGTGGCTCACTCGCCATGCGGTTCAGATCCCCCCAGTGGCTCCTAGGACACGTGTCCTAAGCCGACCAATTTCTCAGATTTATTGCAATCAAAGATTGGGTCAAATCCCAATAATCTGGGACACGTGGTAGAAGAATAAATCTAATTTATTCGCAGACATCAGAAGATCATTATGAGGAAGATTTGTTCCAATCAGCATTAATTGCTGATGAGATTTGGTGTAATCTACACTCAAAGGTTCGGATTCGTCACAATCAAAAAATGAATGGCCTAGATTGACCAATCCACAGGCCGCCGCCATCTCCAAAGAGGCAATCATTGGCAACCCTAATGATCACACCCCATTCCTATAAATAGCAGGGTGTTATTCCCTTGCAAAGAGGACACGGAGACTGTCAGAGAGAGATACGCATATACAAAGAGACACTCCTCCCAATAATCAGAAAGAAATCCACAGAGATCAATCCAGAGAGAGAAGCCAGAAGAGTAATACGAGGAGAGCAGGAAGAGCATTTCTTCATCAACGCCAACCATCTCGTCACAGGAGCCAAGGCTGCATACCGATCGTCCAAGGAGTAAGGCAGGGCTGCCGTCGCCTTCCCGAGCCTCTATCGTCATCCTCCAGAATCAAAAATAAACAATTGTACTTAGATTGCTGTACCTAGGTTTTCGTCTCTAGGCTTTCTTTGTACAAGCGAGTTTGTATTGTGAGTCTAAGTTCAGTCCTCCCATAAAACTGTTCTGTACTTTTACAATCAATGGCAAACAACCGTCGTTATAGGCACTATGTCCGTGCACGTCGGAGGTGCTAGAGGAGTCTCAAGATCTGCAGGAAATACAAATAAAGACGTTAGCTATCAATCTATTTAAGAGGAGATTGCTAATTTTATTTTCTACCTTGAGGACCAGTGGCGGAAGTTTCCTCCGGAGCTTCTTCATCTGCTGCTTTTTCTGGAGATACTTCTACCTCAACATCCTCTTCAGGATTTAAGGTATCAGCGACGTTTTCTGGAGATGCTTCTACCTCAACTTCCTTGTTAGGATCTAAGGTATCATCGACAGCATTAGGAGATATATGCACTTCATCATCCCTTTCGGGATCTTGCATATCTTCATCAATATTCTCAGACGAAGAGCTCTCCTCATCTTCACCTTCTTTTGGTGCATTCCCGCTGGTAGTTGCAGCTTGGTCACAATAGTCCTCCAGCGGGCTGTAGTTGCAATCTTCTAGAGCCGCAATCACTTTACGATCTTCTTCTTCGCGGAGGGTCCTAGGAGTAGGAGGAAGTTGAGTTGTCTCCGCAGCAGGTGAAAGAGATCGTGCAACATCTTGCTCTTCCTCCATGATATTTCCTCTAGGCTCTTCGGCCTCAGTTCTCGGATCAGGATCTTCCCTCTGCTCGATCTCTTTCCTATGTTCTGGACTAGGAGTTTTATTCCTAGACTCTGAAATAGGAGTGGGAGATGGCATAGTGAATCCTGCCGCAGCATCCACTACTATTGAAGACGGGGCTCGTCTAGAAGGAGAGGCCATTCAATTTCTTCTTTGGGCCAGCTTCTTTCTTTTCAGAGGCCTCTCAGGGCTCTCTATGTTTACAGTCTCGACTTGTCTTTGAACAGAGGTCGGTGTGGTAGCCTCTTCTTGCAGAATTGTCTCGGCCAGCTGCCGAGATTGAGATCTAGTGGTAATCTTTTCAGAAGAATGATCTAAGATCAGTTTCTTCTTTGCTGCCGGAGCGGGAGGCTCCTCTCTTCTCCTCTTCTTGGCTGGGGATTTAACCACCTTCAAAGAAATACGCAGTGGTGCGTTAACCTCTTCAGGGAACATAGCGTCCCTTGAAGCTTCCAGGGGTGCATCTACTGGTTCATGCACCTCATTATTTCCTGGGAGTGATATGGCGATTCCTCCCCTCTTCAATCTTGTTGAAGACGCAAAGCTATCCACGAGATTGAAATTCTCAGCAAAGGTGTTCGAAGATGTATAGAATACTGAGTATGTAAATAGCATCCGAGGGCCATGATTGCTATTTACTGGCATCGAGAATGTTACTTTCGTATCTCGAGCATTATAATAAGCCCAAGCTCGGGCCCCATCTATCAAGAAACCCTTTCCTTAAAGGCACGTGATAGCATTTCCTACATGGAATTGGTCGTACCCGAACTGCCGAGCAAATCGACTGGGGAGATATGGCTCTAAGTAACATTCTTCTTCAAACCGATACACCAAATGGGACGGTCGAATTGTCTTCAACCACTCAAAAGCTGTATGGCTCAAAGGTTGCATCTTCGAGTCAATCATATTGTCGACATTTGTTCATAGCCAGCAGGAGGAGGAGTGCAACAAAAGTTCCATCTTTTGCTCAGGTTCAGAGCATATCTACAATCTCTCAGAGCAGTGTATTTTCACTTACTATGAGAGTATCTCCGCAAAAAGCTGTCGTCGACCGGTCCCATACCGGGGTCCATCGAAGTAGGATGGTGAAGGAGCAACCACCCAAATAGATATGTATACGGCAATTTCAACCGAGGAAATTCTTTTTCACCCTTAGCTTTCAGCATCAGATCGACGTACAGACGAAGACCGACATTCAACTTACAAGTCATCGCTGACAAAAGATCCATCTTGTAGCCGAAGACTAATCTAACGGCGGCAAAAAGAACAACGCGATGGAAGCGGTCTACAGCACTCGATCCTGGGACTACAAACCGACGAAGCCAATATGTCAGAAACCCTGCTAATTGGGCTTCTTTTGACATAAATCTATATCCTACTCTCAAATAACTCTCGAGAGTATCTCCTTTCTTCAAAGAAGGACATTGATGATCATCATTCATCTCTTCATCCAAATCCCCACTTTCTCTATCAGTTTCACCACGTCACTGCTGCTCAGTGGTCTAAAGAAGTCAGGATAGCATCTATCATATTCCTTGGTCTTCGTTTCTTTAATGTGGTTAAGGAACAGATAAGGCAACCATTTTGAGGAATAGCAGGTATTTGATGTAACACTTTTATAGAACAGAGAACAGATTTTATAATGACATAGCAGTTCTTCAAAGACTGCTACCATTTCTGCGTTCTCTTTTTCGAAGTCTGTCCAACTCATCATTGGTTGGGACAAATTCTTCATATGGGGCATCTCCCATTGGCAAGTAAGAGATTTACTGCATCTCATAAAGTGCAAACCCGATTTCTCCGCCAGGAGTCATGAAAGTCCCTGTTCTGTAATTGTACCTTTCTGCTAGAGCCAAGAACAGATGCGGGTTGGGAGCAAAACCATAAACAGTGGCATGCACTGCTTGGTACAAGTTGATTTGCTGAAGTTTGTTTTCAAACTTGGTCAGAATCCAGTTTGCTATGCAGTTCCATCTCTTAAAATCTGGATTCACCAATCCAGTTAATCTGATGTCCTGCTCGAGATACCTTCCTTCGACCTTCGCAAACTCATTTACGAATATTGGAGTTCTGACAGGCAATAACAAGAAAGAATTCTCCGGCAGAATACAACCGGGTTTCAAACCTCTTAACAAGACACTGTACCGTTCTGAGGAACTGTAGAACATGTCCTTCTTGTTCGGCCCCTTCTTCACAAAAATCCTTCCTGGACGGGCATCTTGGAAAGGTGTAAGGTTCCATTCCATCTTCCTCGGATAGCTCGCATGAGCATACCGGGATAAGGGGAGGCAGCGGGAAACATCTGGTATCGAGAATGACCTATCCGTCTGATGGACAATCCTTTCTTCTATCCTTGGTCTCGGTTGAGAACTTTTCTCAAAAGCTTCGCCAAACAGGAATAATGGCTTCTTATGAATGACAGCGTCTACTGACTCCAGAGATTGTCCATTCATCAAACATAGCAGTGTCTCATTATCTTGGGCTATCAAAATAGCCTGACGGGAAGTTGGCAAATCATATTGAGGATAGTGCACATGGAAAAGGTCCTCTTTGTATTCTGACTCTGAAAGAGTTCCTACAAAGTCCTCATATCCAGGATCTTCTCTAGTATTAACTGCATTAGACAGAGAAAACAAAAAAATTCAGTACAAAACAAGTCAAAGATTTTGTCATCAGTCTGCACAAACATCAGATTGTGCAACATCAAATTGCGCGATATCAGATTGTGCAGTAATCAGACTGCGCAAACAAACAGTCATTAGTTTGCGCTGATAGTCTCGCGCAAATCAGCAAAATTGCACTGACTTTTGCCAACGCAGTTCAACCGATTGCGCAGAATGTCGTCCTTCATAAAAATGAAGAACGAACTGATTTGTGCAACCAGAACCCTAAAAAGGGTGGCACAATATGATCACATCTCTAAAAAGAGATGGATTCTAAAAGAATGAGTGAGATCAAAACCCTAAAAAGAGTTTTGATTAGGTCATCTACCTATCAGCGCTGGAAGAGCAGTTTCGTGACGAGAAGCACGTCGCGCAACCCATGCCGAAGATTCGGCGGGGGCCTTGCCCTTGGCAGCGACGGAGGAACGCTTGGGAGCCATCGAAGATCGTCGGAGAAGAAAGGAAGAAAGAGCTCAGAATTTCTCTCAAAGTGCACGAAGAAGGCAAAGTAAAGAAAGAAAAGAGAAGTAGAGAACTATTTATAGTTTTTGAAAATGAAACGGCCGCCTCAGATTGCGCCTGAAAATGGGTTAAATCCCTCAGATTGTGCATACAGCTCATGCACAAATGGATTACAATTTCAAAATTCAAAGTATTTCAAAATTTTAAATAAATTCAACTTTCGAAAACTTTGAAGGGGTCTTGTAGGTCCTAAAAAATCAAGTTGCACACATCAACAAAGTCATAAAGATCAAGAAATGAATCTTTCAAATAAACTGCGCAGACATCAGATTGTGTAGTATACAGATTGCGCATACTAGATTGCGCACACTACCAAGCGCACAGGCTGACGTGGCAGATCATCATCATTACCTGACACAAATCAAATCTTCTGACAGCTGACAGCGCGGAGAACGAGGCGACCGTTCGTTTAATCGTACAGCACGGCGCTCGAGGACAGCTGGCAGTGCAATCCATGTTGGCGCAATCCATGTTGGCGCAATCCATTCCTGCGCAGTCCAAGTCTGCGCAATCCAAAGCCAGCATAATTCAGGTTGTGCATTTTATCAACATAAATGACAAAATGCACGTGGCATTCATGCCATCATTTGTTCATTACGTGGCAACCGTCTATACACGATCATGCACATTTCAATCAATGATGACATATGTCCAAGACAGTTGGCCCATGATCCAGCAACTGCCTGTGCAGTCTACTGTTGCGCAATCCAATTGCTGCGCAATCCATCATGCGCAGTCCAGAATAACTAAAAGTTAGTTATTTTTCAGAACTCTATAAATAGAGTTTTAAGTCTTCATTCAAAGAGGGATCAGAGATCAGATATCAGATTATAGAGAGACCAGACTTCAAAGTTCAGAGAGTCCAGGAGTTCTTGTCCAAGTGCTGCTGCATTCTTCCGAGGCTTTTGCCTTCAATTTTCGAGGCTTTTTGCCTTCAATTCCAGAGTTGTCTTCAACTTCAGAGGATATCGTCTTCAAAGTTCACATCGTCCAAGGGATAAAGCAATCGTCTTCTAGATTGGATTCCTATAGTTATACCATTCCCAGAATTCAAATTATAATCTTTTACAAAGTTTGTATCAATAAAGTTCTATACTTTTGTTTTTGTAAACAACACATCAGTCTCTTATGGTCATGAACAAGCCTATTATCTCAATCTCAAGCAAGTAATAGCAGTTACAAGATGTCAGAGCACCAAATATACAATAGTAAGACATCCCATACATTACATATTTGGATGATTATGAAGCTAGTCGTACAAAATACGAAGACTATCAAGAGTTTCAGTCATACATGATCAACCCTAGGATTTGTCACTCATGTTACAGCCCGTAGGCAGACAGTAAGTACAGTTGCAAACGAGCTAACACTTGCTCGGCAGCTAAACGCCTCAAAAGAATAATTTTTACAAGAGAGTGGGAGAGCCAAAATAAAATCCACTCGTTGCCAGGGTTACGCCTGGTGGTCACCATCTGGCTGGAAGGCAGGAAGATCCTCTGAAGCTGCTCCGGTATCTGGCCATACAAAATAAGCTGGGTCAGATCCCAGAAGAGCAAGTGCCACAAAGGAGGCTTCACTTAAGAACTAAAACCAGCAATTAGCACAAAACATAATTATATAATAAAAGACTGGAAATATGGAAAAATCAAGATGATACATGATAAGATAACCATGGGACTAAACCAAGTTACAACCCTTAAACCAAACAAGGACCAGGGTGGTAACCTTTCGTCTGAACGGAACTTGGTTTTCCACCATTTATTGATAAATTACAACACAAGCAGGTCATGTAACAATCTTGTACAGGATCAGGACAAGACTAGACTGGGTTAGGCTCCATCTAATCAATCACGGCCAAGCAATAAGTACGGCTTGATACTTTAACTAACTAGGGTTATCACAGGCCTAGTTACTAGCAAGATGCAATGAGATTGTTCCCACAGCCACAAGCCCTACAGACCATCCAGGCTATCCGGATGCAAATTAGGGGTTGAGTTCATGTGGGTACATCGTCTAGGAAACGCATGTACCCTTAAGTAGCTTGAAGGGTGCAACACATGACAGTGTGCTGAAAATGAGCCCTACTCGACGGCAGGCTACAAATCCCATGATGGGACGCCCAGATAACGGGATTGCCTGTAGCTGAAAAATCTCTTCATGACTACTAGATTATTCTAGTTATTAGCCTTAGTCAATTTTAGTAGGTACCCCTGACCGTGGTACTCAGGGGTCCCTGCCCTAGACATGATGTAAGACAATACTGGTTCATTTGTACAAACACAATCGCCTACGGTGTCCAGGCCATTCATTCTTGTCATGTCGTGCTGGCTGTCACAAAAGCATAACGAGGTATATCATACTAGGTTTACTTATTAAGAGTGCACCACGACGGGCCTCTATCATATCATGTTACTTGTCAAGAGTGCACCACGACGGGTCACTATCGTGTTCTTGGAATATGTGCAGAATTAGCATGGTATGAGCATTTCCCAAGGACCCAAGTTACACAGAGGGTCGTGAGACATAAGCATAAATGTAACAACCAGAAAAAAAAGGGGAAAAGGGCTGTGGGAAGAGCCATACGGCCGGAAGCCAAGGGCTATGGACTATGCGGTCAAAGATCGCCATGCGGCAAGGGCCAAGCGGCCATGCAGCATGCGGCTAAGGGGACAGGGACCATGCGACAAGGCTGCCAAGAGCCATGCGGCTAGGAGGAACAGGCTCATGCGGCAAGGCTAAAGGTAGCCATGCGGCCAGGAGGAAACAGGCTTATGCGGCAAGGCTAAAGGTAGCCATGCGGCCAGAAGGGAACAGGCTTATACGGCAAGGCTAAAGGTAGCCATGTGGCCAGGAGGGAACAGGCTTATGCGGCAAGGCTAAAGGTAGCCATGCGGCCAGGAGGGAACAGGCTTATGCGGCAAGGCTAAAGGTAGCCATGCGGCCAGGAGGGAACAGGCTTATGCGGCAAGGGGGAGCCGTAGGGGACTGGGGTGCCTATGCGGTAAGGAGAAGCCGCAGGGGAGTTTGCCGCATGAAAAAGTCATGCGGCTAGCACTGTTCTTCTTCTCCAACTTTTTTGAGAAGAAGAACCTGGGAAGTTGGGGGGGTTCCCAGACTTTCCAATCTTCAATCCAAGCCCAAATCTGGACTTCCATAGGTCAAAATTGGGTAGAATGAAATTCTTTACAACATGGAACCATCAAAACTAGAAAATAATAAAGTTTGATAGATCAAAACCCCAAAAATCTGAAAATGCAACAAGCTTAGATCTACATGAAATGAATCATGGAAATTAAAAATGTTGATTACTAAAGTGTCTTAGAATCTCGTGAGGAAGACAATGGAACAACAAAAATTGAGTTACTCCATGAAGCAAGTTGCACTTGCCTAAGCCTCTCCTGGTAGGTGGAGAGAGAGTTAATGGAGGAAAAAGAAGAAGTAAATGAAAAAGTGAATGAGGAGAGAGAAAGGGGTTGGTGGCTTATAAAGAGGGGTGAGCATGTTGGGCCAAGTCTTAACAAACCGAGCCCAACCAAACATACTAAGCCAAGCCAAACCAGGATGAACCCAAAATAAACCAAGGCAAGATTAAACCAGGATCAAGCTAAGCAAGACAAGTCTAACTACGGGTCGGGATTCCGTACACGTATACTGGAAATACGTATAATGGAAAACAAAGGTGACAGTTTTCCTTAGTATTTTACAGCTTACTTCGTCGTGTCCATCGACGAAGGCAGGGCGTGTCCGACTCGTGTCCGATTATTCGGGAGCGGGTCGTGACATATTTTTAGTGGTGGCCCATGTAGGTCAGTCCTAATGGAACTTAGGCTATAAAGTGTTATCGGGGGACCATCGAAGCTAAGGAAAACTTATCACAGCATTGGAGCCGTAGGAAAATGGTTATGGTTATTATTATCTAAATTTGATTTACTTATGATTTTTAGGTTAGTTTGTGATTTTCTAGGACATAGCAATCAACGGTTTATTTTCTATTACAGGATGGTCGCCACGAAGAACGCGAGGACTAGCGAGCAGCCTACACCCGATGCGCAGGAGCAGCTTCCACCGCCACCGTCTCCGCCTCTGCCTCAGCCTTTTCCTCCGACGATGACGTTCGACGGTACTTAGATGATGGCCATGTTCCAGCAGTTCATGGAGGCACAGAACCACCAAGCCATGCAGTTTCGAGCGACGATCATGGACGTGCTCCGAGTCAGGGAGCCAGCTCCACTAGCTCTGCCAGCACTGTCGACACCACCAGCACCAGCAGCACCGAGGCCAAGGACCGCCAGAGATTATCAGAACCTCTGTCCGATGGATTTTTGGGGCCATGAGGGGATAGTCTACGCAGATGAGTGGCTAGAAAATGCCAAGCGGACACTGAAGATGGCGAGGATTCCAGATGACCTGAAGGTCGAGGTTGCGAGCATACGACTTTTCAATATTGCTACAGCTTGGTATAGAGAGGAGCCTCAGTTGGCTGAACCCCATGTTCTCTGGAAGAATTTCAAACTGTTATTCCAGGAGAAGTTCTTCCCGGATGTGGAGCGGGACGAGCTTTGGATGCAGTTTGAGGCATTACAGCAGGGGAGTATGACTGTGGCCCAGTATACATCGGAGTTCACCCGACTCAGCAGGATCGCGGAGAACCTAGTCAGCACACCACATGAGCGGGCTTGGAAGTTCAAAAAGGGCCTCACCAGGGAGTTACGGCATGCAGTGGCTATCACCCAGGCTACTACCTATGCGAGCATCGTTAAAGTTGCTCAGGGAGTGGAGAAGGAGATGGACCCGAAGCTCAAGCGGGACCGAGACATTGGCGTCAGCAGATCCCAGGGTCCACCGAAGAGGTCCGACACTCAGCAGAGGCCACCTCAGCATCAGCATCATCATCATGTTCGAGCTCACATCACCGAGGCAGCAGAGACAGATCTAGACCCCGACACACTTATCTTGCGTGTACTGCAAAAGGCCGAGACACAGTGTTAAGGAATGCCGTAAGAAGTTAGGGCAGTGCTTGGTTTGTGGATCTGCCACTCACCAAGTGAGAGATTGCCCTGCAGCTTTCACTCGTCAGGGACCAGCACCAGAGCTGCAGCAGGAGGATCCACCCTTCGAGGATCAGTAGCAGCAGGAAGCGCAGCCGGATGGACCGTTATCTTCCTTACTTGCTTGTAATAGCTAGATTTCTTTGTAGTGCCTACTTTGAGGGTTGTCTCTGAGTTTTCTTACATTTACAGTCTTTCATATCGTCTAGTGACTACTTGTTAGTCCTTGTTACTTTTGTTATCCAAATAAAAATCTTTTTACTAAATTGTTTCTTAAAAACTTTTACTTGATTTTGTTACTTGATTTTACATCTCTACAAAATCCTTGAAATTTTGAGGACGAAATTTTTGTAAGGGGGGTAGATTTGTAACTCTCTAAATCTATTTTCGTATATTTTCGAATTATTTACAATTTTCTTGACTTAAAAAAAATTGTTATGTTGAATTTGGTTGTTAAATGTATTTCAATCTTAGATAAAATTTATCTTCGAAAATCTTAAATTGTCTTTTATTAATAATTAGAAATCATTCTTAGTAATTAATTGTTTTATGGAGAATAGTTGTTATTTGTTGATAATAATAAATGTTAATTGGTCTCATTTTTGTAAATAAATATGGTTTATTAATTTAAATTCCTTAGTATGATTAAAACTCAAATTTTCTACTAACGTTCAAAATACTGAATAATACTAATTTATGTTTTTCAAATTAATTACAATATTGTTATTGTTATTAATACTAATTAATTTTAATAAATATTAACTGTTAATTATGTTAAAAGATTAATTGTTTGTTTTTCTGTTAATTAATATACGATTTTTTATTTGGAAGAAATGCAGTAACTGATTTTGGTAGTTAGTTATTTAGTGGGTCTTTAATTAATTAGTTTGTTACATTTTAGTTACAATTCTGTTAGTAGGCTAGTATAATTATTAACTAACTAATTTATGTTAGCAGTTTAAAATCTGTTATATTTGAAATTTGAAAATCTGTTACAAACTTGTACTAAAGCCCCTAGATCTGTTTGTATTTCCACTATAGAGAATAACCCCCAGATCTTTATTTAATTATAGCTCTGCCACTCAAATACTTCACTATAAATAATAAATATTATTGCACGGTTCCCAATACATTCTGACACATCACATCAGTCAGTACACTCATTCTCTCTCTATACAGTATCTCTCTCTCTTCCTTTCTCTCTCTTGGCCGATCTCCGTCGCGCTCCGCCGTGATCCTCGCCGCGCTCTGCCGTTGTAGTGCCCCATCCCGCTCAGTCAATCGGAGGAATCGGAACGCCGACGGCGTTCGAACTTAGCCTTGCAACGGCTGCTCGAAGACATCGCTCGGTCGAGGCGACCGCTCGCTCAGGTGGGGTAGTTTCGGTGAACTTGTCTCATCTAAGCCTTCACATAATAAATCGCATGTTTTCAACTTACATAAGTAGGCTTGATAATGAAATAGACGAATCCACATAGCTAAAGGGAGTAATCCCGAAAGGTCGAATTGACTTAGAATATGGAAAGGTCCAACGGTCGGCTTAGAGTTGGTGCACGACGTGCTTTGAAAATGACACTCGGCCCTTCGTCCCGTGGCTTGGGAGAAGAAAAAGTTGGTCTTCGCCACAAGCTACAAGTTAGCCAAATTCATAGGCGTCGTCCGCATAAATGCTTCATAAAGCGTGCACGGTCCCATCGTCCAAGGCTTGGCATAGCCTTGGTTTTCCCATGAGTTAAGTTGCCTTGAACGGATTGTGACATAAGTCTAGGCACCCAAATGACTTGGTCGTTCGAAGTCGAATGCGGGCACGACACGTTCCTACGACGCAAGGCTTGGCGCAGCCTTTGCTCTTCAAGTTGTTGCAAAGTAAGTTAGGCAAGTTATGTTAACCTATCAGGAGTAGTGGCAAGCACGACCCTATGAGTTCTACGGCTGGATATAACCACATAGTCTCATGATTGTAAGGCCCGTCATATAGAGTATGACTTGGGCGGTAGTGTCACATAGTATTTCAAGTTGGTTTAAGACACGATGTCACAGACTTTAGGGGTGAGCAAATACCGACCGATACCGAAAAATCGACCAAACACCGATTAAAAATATTTTGAAAAATCGAACCAAAATTATATACCGATACCGAATTGCCGAACCGACTAAATTATGGTATAATGGTAATGGTAACGGTTTGATTGTAATACCATACCGAAAATACCGAACCGATTCACACACACATACATACATATACACACACACACACGTTTTTTAATGTTGTTCATGATTAATTTTACACTACTCATTTTCATTTTATCTTTGTTTTGGTTGGTTTCCTAGAACTTGGAATAGATTTTAGTGGACTTGAATTTATGTTAATAATGTTAAGAATTGAGTTTTTGATCTTTTGAGCTTATGTGTTTGTGTTCTCATAGAATTTTGAAGTGAATTTTGGTTACTTAAACTTATACTAAAGATTAAACTTAGTGACCGCGTTTGATATTTTAAGCTCATTTTTAGGTGTTTGCGATTTGTTACATATTGTTCTAATAATTTTGATTAATTGTTTGGTTGGTAGAGGCTTGGCTTTAAAATTAATGCTTCCAAAAAAGTAAAAAATATATACTATAGGTTAAGAGGTTCTACAATATTAAGTGTGTTAATTGATCAAATATTAATTGGTAAAATATCGATACCGAACAAAAACCGACCGAATACCGATTTAACCGAAACCGAAAAAACTGATTCTAAATGGTACGATATTGGTATTGATTTTTCAAATACCGATTTTAAAAAATACCGAAAAAATCGACCAAATACCGACCGATTATACCGACGCTCACCCTAACAGACTTATTATTTTAAGGCACGGGCCACGGTTGAGTCATTGAGTTTGGAAAGTGTTTCAATAGTTGTTCTTGAGTTGAGTGAAATAATAGGACAAGAAAGAAGAATGCTCGCGACTGGGTCGTCGAGGCAAGGTCTCAGATGTGAGAAGTACTGAACTTAGCCCTGAAAGAGATGGTAACACTAGAGGTAGAATGACTGTGTGAGACGTCAGTTTGAGTCGAGTCTTACATGGTCATGGACAACTTGTCGATAAGGTAAATTTGTTTCCTCGGACGATAACCTGGGGCCACAGCAGGACTGTTCCGGCCTAGGAGGAAACTTGAGGGTGAATGTGAGCGGGATAGATGAGCCTGGGGCAAAGTATTCGGTGGACGCTCATTAGGGCTAGCTACCCGCTTTGACCGGTCCATCCTATACTCAGCTAAAAGGGAGTCCACAATGGCTCTGGGAGCCAGTGACTAAATCATATAGATGAGTCGGCATGGGCGGCGATCCGCGTGTATGCCTTTGGAAAGAGTCGAGTATTGAGTGCAGTATATCAAGGAGTCGAGTTGAATGTGTGTGTACAGTTGGAACACAAAATGTTGGGTCTAAGATTTGGCTTCAACGAAGACACCGTGCTTCGGCACGAGATGTGGCATCGAGTCTTGAGTTGTCGGCATATAAGTTGCATAAGTTGGTTTGAGTTGTCTTGAGTTTAAGTCAGAAAACACCGCAAGGCAAAGTTGGTCGAGTGACACTTAGTTCACAAGTTGGATGGGTCGGTTGATGATTTAGTAGCGAAGAGCCGCGAGGCGGCGATATGATTGAGTCTCAGTTGAGTTACGAAGCACGGCCTCGACAAGGACTTATAGCATGGTCACACGGGAATGGAGTCTTATCGCGTAGTTGCGTCTCTGATTTTAAGCCGTAAGACAAGCATGACTCGATAGGTTAACGTTGTTGAGTTGATGTTGTGTTGAAAGCATGAAATGGTCTTGAGATACAAAATAGGCCAAGGCGTCTGTCCTAAAAAAACTGATCCTAAGGCAAGTCTAGAAAGATAATTGATAAGAATGGACTATGTTGCACAAAATAAATCAAACGTGTTGGCTTTATATGGGTGGGCGAGGAGCTCATTCCACCAGTACAGTTGAGTACTGACACCCATATAGTTTTCATGTGCAGGCGCAGGTAGAAGCTCGTGGCACAGAGCTCACTTGGATGCGTCGAGGCACGGAGTTCCTTGGCGATTCGAAGCGTGCGGCCGCATGGAGTCAAGACTTATACGGGACATAATGTATGGACGTCGCCTTCCGAAGCATCCGCTGGTTCAAGATTTGTATTGAGAGATGAGAGAGAGCTGAGCGACTTGTAATGTGAGAAGAGTGAGCTTGAGTGACTTGTAATCTTGGCCTTGTGCCCTTTGTAACCTTTGTTTCAATATCAATAAAAGAGTGTTTTACAATGACTTGTGTTTTGTTCTAAATTTCGCTGCTATTATTCAATGTCTCTGCTTGGGACTTCTGTGCGAGGACCCCGTCGCAGCCGCTAAAATCGGCCGTTATGGAACCCGCCTTGTACGAGCGCAATCTAGGCTCGTGTGGCATCACGCCTTAGCGAGGACGATCGCTCCTACGGGAGCGGGGCATGACAACCGTGATCCTCGCCGGAGGTTCGCCGTTCTCACCACCACTACCAGTGCCATCACTTCGACATCTCTACCGCACCGTGAGTCATCGGAGTCGACACCGCCTCAACTGAGCGCCACCGCCGATCGCCATCACAAGACGTCGGAGATCTCTTCGACGACACATCATGTGTCCAGATCTCCACCACCGACCACCGTTCGAGAAATCAATAAGAGACGCCACCTCGACTGTCGAGCCACGTCTTGAAACCCATGTCGCCTCTTCGAGAGTCGAGAAGTCATCTCGAGACGCGTATCACTACCTCGTGGATCACGTCCGACCCTTCGATCCTTGAGTCGCAGCGTCTCAAAGTTCGAGCCACCACCGGAGGAGCTGGGAACCGAGCCGTCCCGACTGCTCACTGCTGGATTCCGCCATCCTCGGCCGTTGGGGCCAGATCGACGCCACTGGATCTACTACTAGGACCACCGCGACATCGCCGAGGTAACATCTCTTCTCAATCTCTCGAACCTCTTTCTTCTAGCTCTTGGCTTAGGGTTTTATGGGTTGTGTGTGGGGGCTGAGGCCATAGGAGTATAGTAGATGAGGGTTAGGGTTTGAAGTGCGGTTTTGAGGAAGAAGAAGGAACTGAAAGTGGAGAAGAAGAGTAGTGAGCGGCTGGAAAGAGACTGAGAATGAGAAGAGAAGAGAGAAGAGGATTATAAGTTAGGGTTGCTCATTCGTATGGAAGCAGAGGCTGGATGTGAAGGAATGAGTATTACTAATTCCTTTCTTTTGGTCCTAAACCGGTCACATATTAGTTTAATATTTCAAAACGTCACACTTGCATTGATGTTCATCGTATTGTTCATTGATAGCCGTGTTCATTGTCTTTGCATATTGATTGTCGTATCCATTGCCTGCAGTTTCACATTTCATTTCTGGTACCATAGTTCCATTTTCAGTTCTCGTACTCTAGTTTCACCTTGTACTATGTAGTTTAGATTACATTGTATTGTTCTTGTCGGGGTTGTACTTTGCTCTTTTCTTGACATGATACGTTACAGGTGAGCGTGAGGCCACATGGAGCATAATGGTATTATTGGTTATTGGGGATTTATTTTATTTTGCTTTTCTGGATATTGTACTTTGTATTTTTCATGATTTCATCATTGTATATTTTATTTTATCGGATCTGTCTCCGGATAATATTGTATAATATGATTGATGAATATTGGTGATCTTTCTGGGAACGTTATATATAAAAGCTGTGGATGTTCACATTACATTGTGACTTGGTGTTTTTGTCATGCCCCAGAACCAGAATACTGGAGAGCGGGGGCGAACACAGCCAGCTACGTATATTAAAGTGCAACCCATCTCGCTATACGGTCACGACTGTCTAGAATATATGAAGGTTTATCTATATGCCATCAGTCTCTTATGGTCATGAACAAGCCTATTGTCTTAATCTCGAGCAAGTAATAGCAGTTACAAGGTGTCAGAGCACCAAATATACAATAATAAGGCGTCCCATACATTTTACATATTTGGATGATCATGAAGCTAGTCGTACAAAATGCAAAGACTAGCAAGAGTTTCAGTTATACATGATCAACTGTAGGATTTGTCAATCAAGTTACAGCCCGTAGACAGACAGTAAGTACAGTTGCAAACGAGCTAACACTCGCTTGACGGCTAAATGCCTCAAAAGAATAATTTTTACAAGAGAGTGGGAGAGCCAAAATAAAACCCACTCGTTGCCAGGGTTACGCCTGGTGGTCACCATATGGCTGGAAGGTAGGGAGATCCTCAGGAGCTGCTCCGGTATCTGGCCATACAAAACCAGCTGGGTCAGATCCCAGAAGAGCAAGTGCCACAAAGGAGGCTTCACTTAAGAACTAAAACCAGCAATTAGCACAAAACATAATTATATAATAAGACTAAAAATATAGAAAAATCAAGATGATATATGATAAGATAACCATGGGACTATTCAGATAACCAAGTTACAACCCTTAAACCAAACAAGGACCGGGGTTGTAACCTTTCGTCTGAACGGAACTTGGTTTCCTACCATTTATCGATAAAGTACAACACAAGCAATCAGGTCATATAACAATCTTGTACATGATCAGGATAAGACTAGACTGGGTTAGACTCCATCCAATCAATTATGGCCAAGCAATAAGTACGGCTTAATACTTTAACTAACTAGGGTTATCACAGGCCTAGTTACTAGCAAGATGCAATAAGATTGTTCCAACAGCCACAAGCCCTGTAGACCATCCAGGCTATTCGGATGCAAATTAGGGGTTGAGTTCAGGTGGGTACATCGTCCAGGAAACGTATGTACCCTTAAGTAGCTTGAAGGGTGCAACACATGACAGTGTGCTGGAAATGTGCCCTACTCGACGGCAGGCTACAAATCCCATAATGGGGCGCCCAGATAACGGGATTGCCTGTAGCTGGGAAATTTTTTCATGACTACTGGATTATTCTAGTTATTAGCCTTAGTCAATTTCAGTAGGTACCCCTGACTGTGGTACTCAGGGGTCCCTGCCCTAGACATGATGCAAGACAATACTGGTTCATTTACACAAACACAATCGCCCACGGTGTCCAGGCCATTCATTCTTGTCATGTCGTGCTAGTTGTCGCAACAGCATAACGAGCTATATCATGCTAGGTTTACTTATCAAGAGTGCGCCACGACAGGCCACTGTCATGTCATGTTACTTGTCAAGAGTGCACCAATTTCCACCAAGGACCCAAGTTACACAGAGGGTCGTGAGACATAAGCATAAATATAACAACCAGAATAGAAAAAGGGACAAGGGCTGTAGGAAGAGCCATGAAGCCGGAAGCCAAGGGCTATGGCCTACGCGGCCAAGGATCACCATGCGACAAGGGCCAAGCGGCCATGCAGCATGCGGCTAAGGGGACAGGGGCCATGCGATAAGGCTGCCAAGAGCCATGCGGCTAGGAGGAACAGGCTCATGCGGCAAGGCTAAAGGTAGCCATACAGCCAGGAGGGAACAGGCTTATGCGACAAGGCTAAAGGTAGCCATGTGGCCAGAAGGGAACAGGCTTATGCGGCAAGGCTAAAGGTAGCCATGCGGCCAGGAGGGAACAGACTTATGCGGTAAGGCTAAAGGTAGCCATGCGGCCAGGAGGGAACAGGCTTATGCGGCAAGGGGGAGCCGCAGGGGACTGGGTGCTTATGCGGCCAAGGGAGAGCCGTAGGGGACTGGGGTGCCTATGCGGCAAGGAGAAGCCGCAGGGGACCTTGCCGCATAAAAAAGTCATGCGGCAAGAACTGTTCTTCTTCTCCATCTTTTCCGAGAAGAAGAACCTGGAAAGTTGCGGGGTTCCCAGACTTCCCAACCTTCAATCCAAGCCCAAATCTGGACTTCCATAGGTCAAAATAGGGTAGAATGAAATTCTCTACAACATGGAACCATCAAAACTTGAAAATAATAAAGTTTGATAGATTAAAACCCAAGAAATCCAAAAATACAACAAGCTTAGATTTACATGAAATGAACCATGGAAATTAAAAATGATGAGTACTAAAGTGTCTTAGAATCTCGTGAGGAAGATAATGGAACAACAAAAATTGAGTTCCTCCATGAAGCAAGTTGCACTTGCCTAAGCCTCTCCTGGTAGGTGGAGAGAGTTAATGGAGGAAGAAGAAGAAGTAAATGATGAAGTGAATGAGGAGAGAGAAAGGGGTTGGTGGCTTATAAAGAGGGGTGAGCATGTTGGGCCAAGTCTTAACAAACCGAGCCCAACCAAATATACTAAGCCAAGCCAAAGCAGGATGAACCCAAAATAAACCAAGACAAGATTAAACCAGGATCAAGCTAAGCAAGACAAGTCTAACTACGGGTCAGAATTCTGTACACGTATACTGGAAATACGTATAACAGAAAATGGATGTGACAACTCTATCCACCTTAAAAGAATTCTGTCCTCGAAATTTAATCAAGAGGCTAGAGATGTCGGGGCAAGCTATATTAATCACACGCAATATACGATTAAGCAATCAATCATACAATCATTCATGCAAGCAAGGAATCGAAGGCATGAGGCATAAGGAAGACATTATACCTCACGAGTCAAACAGGTCGGGATATCGCGATCGGATATCATCCTCACGCTCCTACGTTGACTCGCCCAAAGAGTGATGACCCCAAGCAACACGGACTAACTTAATAGTCTTATTCTTGAGCATTCTCTCTTCGGTCTAATATGGATACGGGTCTCTCCTCATATGAAAGGTTAGTACCAACTGTTAGCCCAATGATTGTATCATATTTTTGAATATGGTTAATATGTTAAGTTTAGCATTTTATTATTACTAATCTTCATACTATCGCTATAGCATTTCTACTTATACTTATACCTTTGGTGATATGTGCCTATTGGTTTACATATTAGTGATATGAGCTTATCTATCTTAAATTTAATTGGGTTACCAAAATCAAAACTATGTTTTTGATTGTGGTCATTCAATTAAGTTTAATCATTATGATATCACTAATATTTATGCTATCACCTTAGCACTTATACTTAAACTCGGCATTGTCCTAATGTGCATTATACTTATCATACTTGCTACTATGTATATTGCTTTGTTCGTCTAACATGTACATAGAGAAAAGCAATAAGTAAGATCAATGTGGACATATGCAATAAAGAAATCATGGTGGGCCAAAGATGATGGATCCCCCAAGATTTCTCTGAACCACCCGACGACATCTCCGGAGCCACGCACTCGGGGATGAGGCATAAGGAAGACATTATACCTCACGAGTCAAACAGGTCGGAATATCGCGATCGGATATCATCCTCACGCTCCTACGTTGACTCACCCAAAGAGTGATGACCCCAAGCAACACGGACTAACTTAATAGTCTTATTCTTGAGCATCTTCTCTCTTCGGTCCAATATGGATACGGGTCTCTCCTCATATGAAAGGTTAGTACCAACTGTTAGCCCAATGATTGTATCATGTTTTGAATATGGTTAATATGTTAAGTTTAGCATTTTATTATCACTAATCTTCATACTATCGCTATAGCATTTCTACTTATACTTATACCTTTGGTGATATGTGCATATTGGTTTACATATTAGTGATATGAGCTTATCTATCTTAAATTTAATTGGGTTACCAAAATCAAAACTATGTTTTTGATTGTGGTCATTCAATTAAGTTTAATCATTATGATATCACTAACATTTATGCTATCACCTTAGCACTTATACTTAAACTCGGCATTGTCCTAATGTGTATTATACTTATCATACTTGTACTATGTATATTGCTTTGTTCGTCTAACATGTACATACAGAAAAGCAATAAGTAAGATCAATGTGGACATATGCAATAAAGAAATCATGGTGGGCCAAAGACGATGGATCCCCCAAGATTTCTCTGAACCACCCGACGACATCTCCGGAGCCACGCACTCGGGGGTTTCGCTGCTATCAAGGAAAGAAGCCATGCCATGCCATCATCATTTCATGACTCTAAAGAAGCCTGCACCTGCTACAGTATTTCTGGAGTCTGTAATGAGTCTTAGGAATAATTGTAAACACAAGAAATGGATGGTAAAATCGAAAGCTAGGGTAGAAATTAGCCCAGGATCATTTTTTCGATGAAAACCGGCATACCGACGGTATACCGGTCCATACCGACGGTATACCGATTTTATTCACAGAAAGTTTATGTCTACAAAATCGGCATACCGACGGCATACCGGTTCATACATGGTATACCAGTTTAATAACGTTGAAATTCCAATGGTCGAAAATCCTAGCAATTAACGATCCTAACGGCTATATTTCTAGCCGTTGCATTCCAGACCGGTATACCGTCGGTAGACCTGCATGGGCCACCACTTAAACCGTGTCACGCCCCAGAACCAGAATACTGGAGAGCGGGTACGGACATAGCCAGCTACGTATATTGAAGTGTAACCCACCTCGCTATAGGGTCACGGCTGTCTAGAATACATAAGGGTTTATCTACATGCCATCAGTCTCTTATGGTCATGAACAAGCCTATTGTCTCAATCTCAAGCAAGTAATAGCAGTTACAAGATGTCAGAGCACCAAATATGCAATAGTAAGGCGTCCCATACATTTTACATATTTGGATGATCATGAAGCTAGTCGTACAAAATACGAAGACTAGCAAGAGTTTCAGTCATACATGATCAACCCTAGGATTTATCAATCAAGTTACAGCCCGTAGGCAGACAGTAAGTACAGTTGCAAACGAGCTAACACTTGTTCGACGGCTAAACGCCTCAAAAGAATAATTTTTACAAGAGAGTGGAAGAGCCAAAATAAAACTCACTCGTTGCCAGGGTTACGCCTGGTGGTCACCATCTGGCTGGAAAGCAGGAAGATCCTCTGGAGCTGCTCCGGTATCTGGCCATACAAAACCAGCTGGGTCAGATCCCAGAAGAGCAAGTGCCACAAAGGAGGCTTCACTTAAGAACTAAAATCAGCAATTAGCACAAAACATAATTATATAATAAAAGACTGGAAATATGGAAAATCAAGATGATATATGATAAGATAACCATGGGACTATTCAGATAACCAAGTTACAACCCTTAAACCAAACAAGGGCCGGAATTGTAACCTTTCGTCTGAACGGAACTTGGTTTTCCACCATTTATCGATAAAGTACAACACAAGCAATCAGGTCATGTAACAATATTGTACAGGATCAGGATAAGACTAGACTGGGTTAGGCTCTATCCAATCAATCACGGCCAAGCAATAAGTACGGCTTGATACTTTAACTAACTAGGGTTATCCCAGGCCTAGTTACTAGCAAGATGCAATGAGATTGTTCCAACAGCCACAAGTCCTGCAGACCATCCAGGCTATCTGGACGCAAATTAGGGGTTGAGTTCAGGTAGTTACACCGTCTAGGAAATGCATGTACCCTTAAGTAGCTTGAAGGGTGCAACACATGACAGTGTGCTGAAAATGTGCCCTACTCGACGGCAGGCTACAAATTCCATGATGGGGCGCCCAGATAACGGGATTGCCTGTAGCTGGAAAATCTCTTCATGACTACTGGATTATTCTAGTTATTAGCCTTAGTCAATTTCAGTAGGTACCCCTGACCGTGGTACTCTGGGTCCCTGCCCTAGACATGATGCAAAACAATACTGGTTTATTTGCACAAACACAATCGCCCACGGTGTTCAGGCCATTCATTCTTGTCATGTCATGCTAGCTGTCGCAACAGCATAACGAGGTATATCATGCTAGGTTTACTTATCAAGAGTGCGCCACGATGGGCCACTATCATGTCATGTTACTTGTCAAGAGTGCACCACGACGGGTCACTATCGTGTTCTTGGAACATGTACAGAATTAGCATGGTATGAGCATTTCTACCAAGGACCCAAGTTACACAGAGGGTCGTGAGACATAAGCATAAATGTAACATCCAGAATAAAAAAGGAGGAAAGGGATGTGGGAAGAGCCATGCGGTCGGGAGCCAAGGGCTATGGCCTATGCGACCAAGGATCGCAATGCGGCAAGGGCCAAACGGCCATATAGCATGCGGCTAAGGGGACAGGGGCCATGCGACAAGGATGCCAAGAGCCATGCGGCTAGGAGGAACAGGCTTATGCGGCAAAGCTAAAGGTAGCCATGCGGCCAGGAGGGAACAGGCTTATACGGCAAGGCTAAAGGTAGCCATGCGGCCAGAAGGGAACAGACTTATACGGCAAGGCTAAAGGAAGCCATGCGGCCAGGAGGGAACATGCTTATGCGGCAAGGCTAAAGGTAGCCATGCGGCCAGGAGGGAACAGGCTTATGCGGCAAGGCTAAAGGTAGCCATGCGGCCAGAAAGGAACTGGCTTATGCGGCAAGGGGAGCCGTAGGGAACTGGGGTGCTTATGCGGCCAAGGGAGAGCCGCAGGGGACTGGGGTGCCCATGCGGCAAGGAGAAGTCGCAGGGGACCTTGCCTTATGAAAAAGCCATGCGACAAACACTGTTCTTCTTCTCCAACTTTTTCGAGAAGAAAAACCTGGGAAGTTGGGGGGTTCTCAGACTTCCCAACCTTCAATCCAAACCTAAATCTGGACTTCCATAGGTCAAAATTGGGTAGAATGAAATTCTCTACAACATGGAACCATCAAAACTTGAAAATAATAAAATTTGATAGAACAAAACCCAAAAAATTTAAAAATGCAACAAGCTTAGATCTACATGAAATGAACCATGGAAATTAAAAATGCTGAGTACTAAAGTGTCTTAGAATCTCGTGAGGAAGACAATGGAACAACAAAAATTGAGTTCCTCCATAAAGCAAGTTGCACTTGCCTAAGCCTCTCCTGGTAGGTGGAGAGAGTTAATGGAGGAAGAAGAAGAAGAAGTAAATAAAGAAGTGAATGAGGAGAGAGAAAGGGGTTGGTGGCTTATAAAGAGGGGTGAGCATGTTGGGCCAAGTCTTAACAAACCGAGCCCAACCAAATATACTAAGCCAAGCCAAACCAGGATGAACCCAAAATAAACCAAGGCAAGATTTAACCAGGATCAAGCTAAGCAAGACAAGTCTAACTACGAGTCGGGATTCCGTATACGTATACTGGAAATACGTATAATGGAAAACGAAGGTGACACTTTTCCTTAGTATTGTACAGCTTACTTCGTCATGTCCATCGACGAAGGCTGGGCGTGTCCGACTCGTGTTCGATTATTCGGAAGCGGGTCGTGACATGTTTTTAGTGGTGGCCCATGTAGGTCAGTCCTAATGGCACTTAGGCTATAAAGTGCTATTGGGGGACCAGCGAAGCTAAGGAAAACTCATCACAGCATAGGAGCCGTGGAAAAATGGTTATGGTTATTATTATTATCTAAATTTGATTTACTTATAATTTTTTAGGTTAGTTTGTGATTTTCTAGGACATAACAATCAACGGTTTATTTTCTATTACAGGATGGTCGCCACGAAGAACGCGGGGACTAGCGAGCAGCTTCCACCGCCACCGCCACCGCCTCCGCCTCCGCCTCAACCGCTTCCTCCGACGATGACGTTCGACGGTACTCAGATGATGGCCATGTTCCAGCAGTTCATGGAGGCACAGAACCACCAAGCCACGCAGTTTCGAGCGACGATCATGGACGTGCTCCGAGTCAGGGAGCCAGTTCTACCAGCTCCGCCAGCACCGTCGACACCACCAGCACCAGCAGCACCGAGGCCAGGGACCGCCAGAGATTATCAGAACCTCTGCTCGATAGATTTTTGGGCCATGAGGGGATAGTCTACGCAGATGAGTGGCTAGAAAACGTCGAGCGGACACTAAAGATGGCGAGGATTCCAGATGACCTGAAGGTCGTGGTTGCGAGCATGCAACTTTTCAACATTGCTAGAGCATGGTATAGAGAGGAGCCTCAGTTGGCTGACCCCAAGTTCTCTGAAATGATTTCAAACTGCTATTCCAGGAGAAGTTCTTCCCGGATGTGGAGCGGGACGAGCTTTGGATGCAGTTTGAGGCATTGCAGCAGGAAAGTATAACTGTAGCCCAGTATACATTGGAGTTCACCCAACTCAGCAGGTTCGCGGAGAACCTAGTCAGCACACCACATGAGCGGGCTTGGAAGTTCAAGAAGGGCCTCACCAGGGAGTTGCGGCATGCAGTGGCTATCAGCCAGGCTTCTACCTATACGAGCATCCTTAAAGTTGCTCAGGGAGTGGAGAAGGAGATGGACCCGAAGCTCAAGCGGGACCGAGACATTAGCGCCAGCAGTTTCCAGGGTCCACCGAAGCAGAACGACACTCAGCAGAGGCTACCTCAGCATCAGCATCATCATCATGTTCGAGCTCCGACATCACTGAGGCAACAGAGACAGATCTAGACCCCGACACACTTATCTTGAGTGTATTGCAAGAGGCCGGGACACAGTGTTGAGGAATGCCGCAAGAAGTTAGGGCAGTGCTTGGTTTATGGATCTGCCACTCACCAAGTGAGAGATTGCCCTGCAGCTTTCCCTCGCCAGGGACCAGCACCAGAGCTACAGCAGGAGGATCCACCCTTCGAGGATCAGTAGCAGCAGGGAGCACAGCCGGATGGACCGTTATCTTCCTTACTTGCTTGTAGTAGCTAAATTTCTTTGTAGTGCCTATTTTGAGGTTGTCTCTGAGTTTTTTTATATTTACAGTCTTTCATATTGTCTAGTGACTACTTGTTAGTCCTTGTTACTTTTGTTATCCAAATAAAAATCTTTTTACTAAATTGTTTCTTAAAAACTTTTACTTGATTTTGTTACTTGATTTTATATCTCACAAAATCCTTGAAATTTTGAGGACAAAATTTTTGTAAGGTGGTAGATTTGTAACTCCCTAAATCTATTTTTGTATATTTTCGAATTATTTACAATTTTCTTGACTTAACAAAAATTGTTATGTTGAATTTGGTTAGTTAAACGTATTTCAACCTTAGATAAAATTTATCTTCAAAAATCTTAAATTGTCTTTTATTAATAATTAGAAATCATTCTTAATTAATTGTTTTATGGAGAATAGTTGTTATTTGTTGATAATAATAAATGTTAATCGGTCTCATTTTTGTAATTAAATATTGATTTGTTAATTTAAATTCCTTAGTATGATTAAAACTCAAATTTTCTACTAATGTTCAAAATACTGAATAATACTAATTTGAGTTTGTCAAATTAATTACAATATTGTTATTGTTATTAATACTAATTAATTTTGGAATTAATTATTAACTGTTAATTATGTTAAAAGATTAATTGTTTGTTTTCTGTTAATTAATATACGATTTTTTATTTGGAAGAAATGCAGTGACTGATTTTGGTAGTTAGTTATTTAGTGGGTCTTTAATTAATTAGTTTGTTACAGTTTAGTTACAATTATGTTATTAGGCTAGTATAATTATTAACTAACTAATTTCTGTTAGCAGTTTGAAATCTGTTAATATTTGAAATTTGAAAATCTGTTATAAACTTGTACTAAAGCCCCTAGATCTGTTTGTATTTACCTATACTGCCACTATAGAGAATAACCCCCAGATCTTCATTTAATTACAGCTCTGCCACTCAAGTACTTCACTATAAATAATATAAATTATTGTATGGTTCCTAATACATTCTGACACATCACATCAGTCAGTACACTCATTCTCTCTACATAGTCTCTCTCTCTTTCTTTCTTTCTCCTGGACGATCTCCGTCGCGCTCCGCCGTGATCCTCGTCGGAGGTCTGCCGTTCTCACCACCACTACCAGTGCCATCACTTCGACATCTCCACCGCATCGTGAGTCACTGGAGTCGACACCGCCACATCTGAGCGCCACCGTCGATCGCCATCATAAGACGCCGGAGATCTCTTCAAACACATCTCGTGTCCAGATCTCCACCACCGGCCACCGTTCAAGAAATCAGCAAGAGACGCTACCTTGACTGCAGAGCCACGTCTTGAAACCCGTGTCGCCTCTTCAAGAGTCGATAAGTCACCTCGAGACGCGCATCACTGCCTCGTGGACCGCGTTCGACCCTTCGATCCTTGAGTCGTAGCGTCTCGCAGTTCAAGCCACCATCGGAGGAGCTAGGAACCGAGCTGCCCCGACTGCTCACTACCAGATTCTGCCATCCTCGGCAGTTGGGGCAGATCGACGCCACCGGATCTACTGCTAGGACCACCGCGACATCGCCGAGGTAACATCTCTTCTCGATCTCTTGAACCTCTTTCTTCTAGCTCTTGGCTTAGAGTTTTGTGGGTTGTGTGGGGGGGCTGGGGCCATGGGAGTATAGTAGATGAGGGTTAGGGTTTGAAGTACGGTTTTGAGGAAGAAGAAGGAACTAAAAGTGGAGAAGAAGAGTAGTGAGCGGCTGTAAGAATGAGAAGAGGAGAGAGAAGAGGATTATAAGTTAGGGTTGCTCGTTTGTATGGAAGAAGAAGGAACTAAAAGTGGAGAAGAAGAGTAGTGAGCGGCTGTAAGAATGAGAAGAGGAGAGAGAAGAGGATTATAAGTTAGGGTTGCTCGTTTGTATGGAAGCAGAGGCTGGATGTGAAGGAATGAGTATTACTAATTCCTTTCTTTGATCATGTCATGTGACTCTTCGAGTACAGAGCCAAAAATTTGATTGGTAACTCTTCGAATTCTGAAGAGCCAAATGACGTGGCTTGAGCTAGTAATTTTGAAGTGTTGGCTGAGAACATTTGAAGAAGAGATAGGTTATATGAGGAGGGTTTTATTTGTAGGGGCTATGGGCTGGGTCTGGAAAGGAAGAGCTGGGCTTAAAGAGTTTTGGGCTGGGCTGGGTTGATAAAGATTGTAGTAGTTTGAATGTTGGGCCAGTATTATAATTTAGAGTTGGATCAGGTTGGGTTTGAGTGTGGTCGGGCCAGGAAGCCTACAACATTAGAGAGTTAAGGTTTTGCTTGTTTTGGGCTGGATTTAATTAAATTCCTGATATCATTCCTAGTAGTAGTTATCAGTAGCTTTAATAAGTAATTTTAATGAATGGCCTAAAGTACTTTCTAAATATTGTATTTTCTAAACATTAAATTGTTAGCATATATTAAGTAATTTTATTTACTAGTACAATATTGTCTTGCTAAAAAAGTTGGTAGCATATATCATTGATATCATTTATTAAGTAGGTTTAGGATTAAAGATATTTTCCTTAAATAAAAAATGTTCTAGTATTTTTCTTGCTAAATTATCCTAGTATATCAAAAATATTTCTAAAAGTTTATATAGTTATAAATATTTTACTAGCAAAATGTTTCCATTATTTTCTTAAAAAAACATTTATAAGTATTTTCAAAAATACTTATCTTGACCAAACTATATTATATGTATTTTCTAAAATATTAGCTAGTTAGTAAATGGATATAAATAGCAATAATTTATTTAATATCTGTAAACCTGACAACTTGTACCAAATACTAGGTGATCATTTACATCCATGCAGTACTACTCTCGTGCTTCCAAAGCGAGGCAAGTACACCGACTCGATCTTGTACTTTGTATTTCTGTCTTACATTCATGTGCCATGTTCTCATATTGGACACGTGATACACACGATTGCCTTGTACCTTGTTCATTGTATTGTGAGTCATTGTCTATTACGGGGATTGGGGGAAATATTAACTTTGTGTGACCATACCCAACATAGGGTGTGGATAGCCTAATCGTACACCTCACGTACTTAAGTCGCACCTTATAGAATTGATTAATTATGATTGATTGTGGATTGTGGTCCTAAGCCGGTCATACATTAGTTATATTTCAAAATGTCATACTTGTTTGATTGCGTATTCAGTATGTTCATTGATAGCCGTGTTCATTATATTTGCATTTGATTGTGATTGTCGGGTCCATTGCCTGCAGTTTTTATATTTCATTTTTTGGTACCATAGTTACATTTCAGTTCTCGTACTCTAGTTTCATCTTGTACTCTGTAGTTCGATTACATTGTATATGTTTCTTGTCGGGGTTGTACTTTGTTCTTTTCCTGACAGGATACGTTGCAGGTGAGCGTGAGGCCGCATGGAGCATGATGGTATCATTGGTTGGTGCGGGATTTATTTATTTTGCCTTTCTGGATATTGTCTTGTATTTTTATGATTTCATCATTGTATATTTTATTTTACCGGATCTGTCTCCGGATATATTGTATAATTTGATTGATGAATATTGGTGATCTTTCTGGGAACGTTATATATAAAAGCTGTGGATGTTCACATTACATTGTGACTTAGAGTTTTCCTTAATATGTACAACTTACTTCGTCGTGTCTATCGACGAAGGCTGGGCGTGTCCGATCGTGTTCGATTATTCGGGAGCGGGTCGTGACAGATCCCACGAAAAGCATATTATTTCTTTAATTTAGTGTGAGAGTTAAAAAAAGGAGGAAGAAGAGGATGGTATTTTGCCATAAGAAGTTGTCGGTTCTAAGGTAATTAATAAGCCAAAGTGCATTCACTATAAGTTGTCAGTTTCACTTCTGAGCTAATGAATAAGCAAAAGTGCCAATTTTAAGGTAACACTAGCATATAGTCTGCACAAGCTAATTGCCAACATTAGTGAGTTCTTAAAATACATGATTTTATGCATTTGACTTAGGAACATGAACAAATCTTCCTAATCTTTTTTATGCTCTTTCATAACCAATGTTTGATTCTTGTTAGTTGGACTTTCTGCAATCATAAGCTAATCGTACTTGTACGTTTCATACTATAGTAGTTTCCTTTGGTTACACCATAGAGAACAAATAGTCCCTTCTACCTAATACTTCATGACATTAAGACTGGACCATGAAGTGTAGAATCCTAATATTTACTCCCACATCGGATTGGAGATGGAGTTTGATTAGTTTATATTGGACTGTTTTGGGTCACATGTTTATATTTGGTTAGCCATTTTGAGAAGTTCGAAGTGTCATGCACATTGGCCCATGTACTACTTGTTATGGGGGACTTGTCGGTCGGGACGTAACAAAATAGTATTAGGCCTACCTAGTGGACTATGTTCCATTGGGATGAGACTGGACAGACCTGTGGACATCATGTCTTTGAGTTGAGGGGAGTGATTGTGTCGTACCTCCAAATTGTCCACCAAAATCATCCCTCATTATCTGCAGCTGATAGCATTTAAATAATATTATGTGTCATCTGACATTGCAGATGAACATGACAAATTTTAACCCAAAACATTAATTATCCAATTTTTCCATGTTAATTTAATATTAATGTTAATATTAATATTAATGTTATAATATTAATATTAATGTTAATGTGTTACATGTATTATTAATGTTATGTTAATACTATTTAATTTTAATTTTTTTCATCAGCTGCTACAACAAAATGCCCACAATCAGCTGACACTAAGGAGGGACATACCCTGATTTATATTGGGAATTTTGGGTCTTATGTGTACATCATGGTTAACCATTTCGACAAGTTGGGCCAAGTGATGTGCACATATGTGGCCCATGCATGTTTGGCCAAGTGATGTTCTTTGATGGTGCATCAAGAGCAAGTCCTAAAGGAAAGTGTCACGAGAGCTATGTTTGTATTGGGCGTTAGACGAGACGACAGGCCACCCGCCTCGCCTAGGCGTCCGCCAAGGATCCACCGCTCTTGATCAAATAATTACATTTATGTATACAACAATATGTAGTATAACTAATAAACAATAAACATTAACCACTATGCATAAAAGTAATATAAGAAGCAAAAAGTATGAAATAGCCATGTTCAACATCAAGTAAAGAAGTAAACTATTTGGGCGGCCCTAGGCGACCCTAGGCTGTTTTTTTTTTTCCTTGCGACTTATGCGGGCGCCTAGGCAGGCATTGTGAGCATCTCATATCTAGGAGAATTTTTCTCGGTCGAGGGTGAGTCCTCTCAACCTCCTCCTAGGCTGCCTAGGCGCCGCCTGTGACAATATAGCACGAGAGTGGGTACATATACTTATGAAGCAAAATAATCATAAGGTCTTCAGCTTGTCCATCAACTGGGGTAGAATATTCTATGATCATCGGTGTGAAGCAATCATATCTTTTGGGTACTAACCATCACTTCGTAGTGCGTTGACAACCAAAATGGCAATAGGTGACAACAACTAGTTACGTCTCC
>JANAVB010041610.1:0-37500 GCA_029216955.1 Iris pallida | reverse complement strand
GCATATGTATGCTCGTAAGGAAATAGTTAGAATGTGTGGATGTTTGAGGAGAACAACCAATAAATACTGTGTGTGATCCCTTTTATGGCAAGGCTATTAGTTGGTAAGAGTGGTTGGAAGAGAAGGCACACATAAGTGTGGATTATGAGGGTGTTTATATGAACCTGTGAGTTTGAATGTTGGAAATGTGTATATTGTTGACCCAAACCAGATCACAGTCAACCTAATCTTGACAATTAACAAAACAATATTTGTCTAGTCCAATTTGACACATCGAGCTCGAAATCAATCTACTCAGCCCATTTGTTCCAGTTCACAGCTGCTTGGAGTTTTACCACTTTGTTGTATACTGGAGTCTGTATTTTTATTATTCTTGAGTATCGGATGATGTACGTTGGATCATACAGAGCACTTTGGGCTAGCCATAGCTTTATAGGTTGACTTAGCCCAAATCCCAATCAACCCATTACATCCAAAAGCCCACAAAGATCATTCTGTCCATAGAAGATAGAGTTCGGGCTGAACTCTGCCTCACACAGAGTTCGGGCCGAACTCGGTCCCCTAAAATTTCGGATGCTGATTTTTAGGTATTGATCACTGCTAGTTGTCCAACGGCCAAAAATTTGAATTATTTATACCGAATTCTGGCCGAATTCTGCCTACCCCGAACCCTATAAATAGGCCTTGGTTTCTCTCATTTGAAACCATCCACTCTTCTCTTCTTCTTCTATTACATAGCCTATATATTCAAGAGCCTTACCTTCCCATCCACTTAGCATTCAAACTTTCCAACCGTCCAAGGTGCTCAGTACGAATCAGCTAGAAGTTTGAAGTGCAAGAAGTTGTAAGCCACTTGGAAAAGTCCAAGTTTTTCCAAAGCGATCATTGAAAGAAGTTTGGCGTGCTCTTCTGTGAAAAGGCACGTGGTTGTAACCCTATTTCACAAATAGTGGATTTCAATCCTAAGCTAGAGTTCTCAGGCCTGGACTAGTCCTCCACGAGGGAAACCAGGTTAAAAATCTTGTTGTGTTTGTGCTTGCTCTCTACTCTTAATTTTCACATTTATTTTTACTCTGATTATTTAGTTGGTGAAGAGAGTTTAATTTTTAATTGATCATTTTTTATATAAACTCTATTCACCCCCCTCTAGAGTTGCCAACTTAGTCTTCAATTGGTATCAGAGCTCTGTTCTCTTATCAAGGACTAACATCCTAGAGCTGATCCATGGCAACCACTCAACCCATGTTTTCCAATCACGGTGAAGGACAGTCCACACATAGGCCTCCCCTATTTGATGGAACAAACTACACCTATTGGAAAACAAGGATGAGTTTTTATCTCAAGTCGCTAGACTTCAACCTGTGGACCATCATCACCGATGGTTACAAAAAGCCCGCCAGGATAGTTGTCAATGGTGATCTCGTTGAGAAAACCATGACAAATATTCTGACGAGGAGAAAAAACAGGCGAGTCTAGACGCGAGAGCTATTAATGCTTTATTTTGTGCTATAAACAGGAATGAGTTCAACAGGGTCTCAATATGCACCACCGCTCATGAAGTATGGAGACTTCTAGAAGTGACACATGAAGGAACCACCCAAGTCAAGGAGTCAAAAATAAGTCGTCTCACTCAAGAATATGAGGCTTTCAAGATGAAGCCAAATGAGACGATCACACAAATGATTACAAGATTTCTCGACATCATCAACCCCTTGTCTTCTCTCGGCAAACAATATACAAATCATGAGAAGATCCGCAAAATTCTTAGGGGGCTACCAAAGATTTGGAACCCTAAGGTGACAGCCATCATAGAAGGAAATGATCTCACGACTATGTCCATGGAGACTTTGATGGAAAAGCTGATGACTCATGAGCTTGACCTCAAAGACTTCGAAGAGCCTGCTCCTAAGGCAAAGAAGATTGCCCTTAAAGCTCACCGACGAAGGGCTGATCCTGAAGAGACAGATGACGACAACTCGGAAGGTGAAGATCAAGCTCTCCTTGTCCGCAACTTCAAGAAATTCCTTCGCTTCAATCGAAGAAAGAAGGAACCACAAGAAGATGACGAAGAAGAGCCAACATGCTACGACTGCAAGAAGACTGGACACGTCCGAAAAGACTGTCCATTCACAAAGAAGAGCAACCGATATGAGAAACCATACAAGAAAGCTTCCTCAAAGAAATATGCCAACACAAGCATTTGGCATGAAAGCGAAGCTAGTGACTCCGAGGAAGAAAAGGACTCTCCTCAAGACACCGCCAATGTTTGCCTAATGGCTACATCCGACAAGGTAACTAGTGAAACTCTCGATGATTTCACGTTTGATGAAATTGGCGATGCATTCAATGATTTACTCAATGACCACAAGAAAGTCATTGGTAAATATAAATACGCCAAGGAAAAGATCAAAAGTTATGAAGTCAAGATTCAAAGACTCTCTTCATTGCTTGATAATAGTAGAGACACTTCACCCACAGAAGTCACAAATGAGGTGTCTAAGCTTAAATTAAGCCTACATGATGCCGAAGCACGTATAGAAAAGCAAACACAAGAGATCACAGCACTCAATACTGAGATCGCTGAAGAAAAGAATAGACACAAGATCTCTATCACTAAGATCTATGGTTTGAATACTAAGATTAATGAACTGCAGGCCGTCTCTAAGAAATTAGAGACTAGATTGGGAAAATAGGTTGCTCAACCTCAAACCAATCACATGAGACACACACAAAGTATGACACTACTCATACAAGTCAACCACGTCATCCACCTGCAGCACGTAATCATGCTTATATGTACACACACTTTCATAAAGCACACAAATCACATGCACGTAGAAATAATTCTCATATGTCACAGAATCACCATGCTAACATAGATACAATCATCACTATGTTACACAAAAACAAAATCACCATCACACTGCTTATGGATATAAACATCATCATGCTCCACACCACTCTACATATAGACATCATCACCATGCTACTCCATATCACTCTACATATAGACATCATCACCATGTTACTCCACATAACTCTACATATAGACATCATCAACATGCTCCTAACATAAATAGGAATGCTATTTGTACTTATTGTGGATTATATGGACACATTTCACCATAATGTAGAGTTAGGAGATTAGTAGATAGAAACATATATACATGGTTGCCGAAAACTAACTTTTCAGGATCCTCAAGAACCTGGGTACCAATGGTCACATCTACTCTTGATGTAGGTGGACCTTTCCTCCTCAACTAAGAGTAAGTGGATTCTTGATAGTGGATGCTCGCGACATATGGCGGGAGACGCAAATCTTTTCGCATCACTATCGATGAAGAGGGAAGGATATGTATCCTTCGGCAACAACCTTAAAGGGTATATCATTGGTAATGGTACTATAGGTCATCCTCCTTCTCTTGTAATAAAGGATGTCTGCCTAGTGACCGAGTTAAAGCATAACATGCTCAGCATAAGTCATCTTGCTGATCATGGGTATGATATTAACTTTGGATAAAAATAAATGCTTTATTTATGATAGGTCAACAAGAGACATTACTTTTGAAGGGATTAGAGAGGATAATATTTATATTTTCTAGCTATCTAGAGACACTAATAGTACAGGAAGATGTCTCTATGCTCACAAGGATGAAAGATTACTGTGGCACCAGCATCTTGGTCATGCCAATATGGATACTATATCCAGGCTATCGACTAAGAAGCTAGTTAGAGGCTTGTCCGACATCACATTCAAAAGGACACTGTATGTGCCGAATGTGAGTTGAATAAGGCAACCAAGTCCTCATTTCATTTCATAAACTCTGTAAGTACTACTAGACCCTTACAATTACTTCATATGGATTTATTTGGTCCTAGTAGAGTAGCCAGTCTTGGTGGAAAACTCTACGCTTTTGTTATAGTAGATGACTTTTCGAGATTTACTTGGGTTTTCTTTCTTACAAATAAAAGTGATACCATTTCTGCTTTCAAAATTTTTGCTAAAAAGGTTCAAAACGAAAAAGGCTACATGATTACTCGAATCCGAAGTGATCATGGAGGCGAATTCAAAAATACTGATTTTGAAAAGTTTTGTGATTTAAATGGTTTTAATCATGAGTTTTCTTGTCCAAGAACTTCTCAACAAAATGGTGTTGTGGAGCGGAAGAATAGGACTCTTGGCGATATGGCTAGAGTTATGTTAAATAAATTCTCTCTTCTAAAATATTTTTGGGCTGAAGCTGTCAGTACAGCGTGCCATATTTTAAATAGGGTGCTAATTCGTCCTATTACAAAGAAAACACCCTATGAGCTTTGGTTTGGAAGAACTCCAAACGTTTTATATTTTCGTGTTTTTGGTTGTAGATGTTTTATCCTTAACACCAAAGACAACTTAGGCAAATTTGATGTCAAAGCTGACGATGGTATATTTTTTAGCTATGCGGCCAAGAGTAAGGGATATAGAGTGTTCAACAAACGCTCATTAATTGTGGAAGAGTCTACAAATGTGACTTTTGATGAGGATAGCAGTGCAGCAGCTACTCTTGATGATGATGTTGAGCCATCAACTTCTACTCCAAAGAATACCACCACTGAAACCAATTCTCTGGAGGGCTTGCCAAATAAATTCTCTTTCAAGCCCTCATATCCAGAAAATCTGGTTATAGGTGAGGTTTCACGCGAAGTAAGTACTAGATCTTCATTAAGTGACTCCATTGCTAGTACTGCCTTCATTTCACAAATTGAGCCGAAAAATATTGTAGAAGCTTTTAATGATAAATTTTGGATTTCTGCCATGCAAGAAGAACTCAACCAATTCGAAAGGAGCCAAGTTTGGGAACTCGTTCCTAGGCCAGCTAATCACTCGATTATTGGTACGAAATGAGTTTTTCGCAACAAAGTTAATGAAGATGGTTCAGTTACACGCAACAAAGTTCGTCTAGTAGCCCAAGGATACAACCAAGAAGAGGGTATCGACTACGATGAGACGTATGCTCCTATTGCAAGACTCGAATCCATTCGAATGCTTTGTGCATTTGCTAATTTTCAAAACTTTAAACTATTTCAAATGGATGCGAAAAGTGCTTTCTTGAATGGATTTATTAAGGAGGAAGTTTTTGTAAAATAGCCTTCTGGTTTTGAAAATCACAAATTTCCCGACCATGTTTTCAAACTCAAGAAAGCGCTATATGGCCTCAAACAAGCACCTAGAGCTTGGTATGAGAGGTTAAGCAATTTCTTGCTTGAAAAAGGTTTTTCAAAAGGGAAAGTTAACACAACACTTTTATAAAATCTTTCAAAGACACCATTCTCTTAGTGCAAATTTACGTTAATGATATTATATTTGGTTCTACTGATGAAACTCTCTGTCAAGATTTTGCTAAGTGTATGCAGATCGTGTTTGAAATGAGCATGATGGGAGAGCTCAATTACTTTCTTGGACTGCAAGTCAAACAAACATCAAATGGAACTTTCATCTGTCAGTCAAAGTATACAAAGGACATGCTGAAGAAATTTGACCTTGACAACGTCAAACCAATCGGCACCCCAATGGCTACTACAACCAAACTAGAACCAGATGAAAGCGGTAAACCTGTTGATCAACATAAGTATCGAAGTATAATAGGCAGTCTTCTTTACTTAACTGCCAGTCGCCCTGATATTATGTTTAGCGTTTGCATGTGTGCTAGATATCAAGCAAATCCTAAGGAATCACACATGACCGCTGTTAAGCGTATCTTTCGATACCTTAAGGGTACGGTTACAGTGGGCCTATGGTATCCCAAATCAGAATCATTTGACCTGATTGGATATTCTGATGCTGATTTTGCTGGATGTAAGGTCGATCGTAAAAGTACAAGCGGCACGTGTCATTTATTAGAAAAGGCTCTAGTCTCTTGGTTTAGCAAGAAGCAGAATTCTGTCGTACTATCCACAACAGAAGCTGAATATATCGCAGCTGGTCGTTGTTGTGCACAAATTCTGTGGATGAAGCAAACCCTTGAAGACTATAACTTGTCTTTTATGTACATTCCTATTTTTTGTGACAACACTAGTGCTATAAATCTCACTAAGAACCCCATCTGTCACTCACGCACGAAACACATTGAGATTCGTCACCACTTCTTACGTGATCATCAACAAAATGGCACTATTAATTTAGAATTTATTGACACTGTTCATTAGTTAGCCGATTTCTTTATAAAACCTTTATCCGAGGAGCGATTCAATTTTTTTGTCAGGAATTAGAAATTTTAGATGAAACGGTTATACATTAAATTGATCTGCGTAATTATCGATTATGTCACGATTCTCTATGTTGAATTTGCTATGGGTACAAGCCGAAAGGGTCCTTCTGACAACAAGGCGTAAAAGCCTAAGCGACACGGTGCACTAGTCTTCGGACTACCGCTAGCTGGGATCCGGTCCCTATAGCTACCCCATAGCAGCTTCACTATATTGATTTCTGTCATGACTCCTTAGTTATTATATGATTAAATTTCATTTATAGTCTGCCTTATTTGAAAATTCTAATTTTTCAATCTTGTTTTTATTCATATCTTTGACCATTTATTCGAATCTTTTTTCAATCTCATCTTTTATTTCCTGCTTGAAGTTCTGGTCCAAGGAACCAGAACTCGGGCCGAACTCTGCCCCACCCAGAGTTCGGGCCAAGTTCGGTGTCCTCGTTCCAGAACCTCAAATCCTTCTCAGCCGTTCATCTTGTCTTAATCCAGTGGTCCATATTTCACCCGACCAGCCGACCAAGAGACCATAAATTCGAAAAGTGGTCTCTCTCTCTTCTCCATTGTCTTCTTCCTCCATCTCCACTTCTTTTTCATCAAAACCCTAACCCTAGAAGGCTCTTTTCCTTGGGATTTTTCTCTCCAAACTCAAGGAAATCATTCTTGGAGTTGTTCTCCTCCATCTTAGGTCTCTTCTAAGGTATATCTACCTTTCTCTTCCCATCTCAATTTTTTATTTCCATGGCTCCTAGGTTGCTTGGTAGGGGTAAAAGACCAAGGAGAAGTATTGGTGAGTCCTCTACTAATCCTAACCTAAACCCTCAACCAAATCCTCAACCTTCTCCTCTCATGGTACATCCACTTTTTAATCCACCTCCACCACTCAATGCCGACACATACGATGACCATATTTTTGTGTCCTTAGATGCGTCTAACGCATGGTTCGCCGACTTCCGTCATCGTCGTGTCTTTACGGGACACTCCATTAAATTTACGGTGTTTTTCGATTTTCTTCCAAATTTTCGTGACTTATGTCTTGATGAGCTTGTTGTGACTCGTGAACCAATATATAAATGCAATACAAAAGTTTTATTGCAACATGACTTATGATCGCACACGTATCTATTCACGTGTCGCCGGTGTAGACATATCTTTTGATGATTTTGAGTTAGCCGACCTACTTGGTTTGCCCGACCCAAACACTTGGGAAAGGCTTGATGATGCTCGGGACTTTGTTTTTCTCGGCGAGACCACGTTGGAGAGTTTCAAGGGTGATCTTTGTTCTCCAAATCCTTTCCCTCGTAAACTCATGGCTAAACATCTCAACAATCATTTCTATGAACTTCATAGAATCATCTTTTCTTCGATCTTGCCAAAAACTGGATCAACAGATAAAGTTACTTACTTTGAGATCACTGCTCTCTTCTTTCTTCATTTTTGCGTCCCCTTTAACTTCCCTCGCACGATGATGTATTGGATGATTCGTGCTAGGCCTAAACCAAAATCTTTGGTTTATTCTATGTATCTTCCGTTGATATTTCATGCCTTCCATATTCCATTGGATCAGTATCAGTCCTTGCCCCCTTCTGGCTTTCTGACTAAGGCCAGGAGAACTATTGCTGCCATCGCCTCTTCTGAGTCCGATGATGATGAGGAGCCTGCATCTCCTGCTCCCTTTGCTGCTCCTGACTCACCTGCTCCCGAGTCCACTGCTACACTGGACTCTCTTCAGACTATGCTTCGCGATCGTTTTCGTTTGGAGGACGAGCGCTGGGCCAAGATGGATGATCGCTGGACGCAGATGGACTACCGTACTACTCTGTAGATGAGTACGCTCAGCAACTCTATCCACGACATTTAGTACTCCATGGCCTCTCATCCGACGATGCCGATTCTGATACTGCATGATCCGTCTCGCGATGGCTATCGCATTGACGATTCGTGGGTTCGTCGCTATCTTGATCCGACTTCAACATTTGTGGATCCCTACCGTACTGGTTCTGATGGTGCGGGGCCTTCTCATGCTCCTTGATGGATATGGCCATTTATATTGCTACTGATGATTAGGACTATTTTATTTTTGGCACTTTGTTTCATTTTGCTCAGTTTACTTATGTTTTTATGTCTTTAGAACTCTATGGCTCGGTTTATTTTTCTCAGTTTATGCATGTTCTCTTTCATTATATGGTTGTTAGCTTAATCTCTTTATGCCTATCTCTATTTTTGCTGATTGTCAAAAGGGGAAGAACCATTGCTATTTGTATGAGCCTATATTGTGTATCCTTGTATATGTATATTTTGGATAAGTATTTACAGGAAATATCAGTTTACGGGGGAGTACGATTGTTCGAGTACGGGGGAGCTATAATGTGTCCAGGTATGAATATTGGACATACAAATAGCATGTTTTGTCAATTATCAAAATGGGGAAGATTGTTGACCCAAACCGGATCACAGTCAACCTAATCTTGACAATTAACAAAACAATATTTGTCTAGTCCAATTTGACACATCGAGCTCGAAATCAATCTACTCAGCTCATTTGTTTCAGTTCACAGCTGCTTGGAGTTTTGCCACTTTGTTGTATACTGGAGTCTGTATTTTTATTATTCTTGAGTATAGGATGATGTATGTTGGATCATACTGAGCACTTTGGGCTAGCCAAAGCTTTATAGGTTGACTTAGCCCAAATTCCAATCAACCCATTACATCCAAAAGCCCATAAAGATCATTTTGTCCATAGAAGACAGAGTTCGGGCCGAACTCTGCCTCACACAGAGTTCGGGCCGAACTCGGTCTCCTAAAATTCAGGATGCTAATTTTTAGGTATTTATCACTGCTAGTTGTCCAACGGCCAAAAATTTGAATTATTTATACTGAATTCTGGCCGAATTCTACCTACCCCGAACCCTATAAATAGGCCTTGGTTTCTCTCATTTGAAACCATCCACTCTTCTCTTCTTCTTCTATTAGATAGCCTATATATTCAAGAGCCTTACCTTCCCATCCACTTAGCATTCAAACTTCCCAACCGTCCAAGGTGCTCGGTTCGATTCAGCTAGAAGTTTAAAGTGCAAGAAGTTGTAAGCCACTTGGAAAAGTCCAAGTTTCGCCAAAGCGATCATTGAAAGAAGTTTGGCGTGCTCTTCTGTGAAAAGGCACGTGGTTGACCCTATTTCACAAATAGTGGATTTCAATCCTGAGCTAGAGTTCTCAGGCCTGGACTAGTCCTCCACGTGAGAAATCAGGTTAAAATCTTATTGTGTTTGTGCTTGCTCTCTACTCTTAATTTCTGCATTTATTTTTACTCTGATTATTTAGTTGGTGAAGAGAGTTTAATTTTTAATTGATCATTTTTTATATAAACTCTATTCACCCCCCTCTAGAGTTGCCAACTTAGTCTTCATATATGTGTTTATATTTATAGGTATTGATGTTGTGGAAGGAATGATAGGTTCATACATTAAGTGTTTTATGGTTAGGGAAAATGACATATGTATGCTGGGTATATGTGGTAGTAAGCCATTAACCAAGAGGAAGAAGGGTAAGATATGTTAGGGGAGATTACTTGACAATACGAAGTAATAACTACTGAGTGATGCCAATAAGCATACACTTGAGAGCCTTAGCTTACTTGGTTGGGAGGAAGGGTTGGTATAAGGGAGGTTCCAAGATCAAAACATGGGTTGGGAGGTTTTATGAAGTTTTCTTTTTGTGTAGTTCTTTTGTTTGGATTCAACTTATTATGCTTGGATTTCAAACTTAAAATGTTTTGATCAAACTTAATACATTTTTGCGGCTATCCAAGCTAATATTTAGCCATCCTTAATGGTGGATGATAGAGGTGAACAAGGAGAGTAGTAATAGTGGTTTGAAGAAGAATGAAGGCTGTGGAACAAAGGAGACATATACAAATAGAGAGCCCGCAGCATTATTATCCTAGCAATTAACCTATTCCTAATTTAAATGACATATCTCATTATGATTAGTAATGTTAATTAAACCTTAATTTATTCTATAGGCTCTTTGGATTCCTTGGACTCGGGCATTGTACCAGTTTCCTCCTATCAGCTTTGGGATCCAGGCAAGTATACCTTGCCAATTTGATTTATAGTATATATATGTTTATTTCCTTATCAATCGATCATACTGGATATACTGTACATGCTTTACCTGTTCGTTCATCAGTACACCGTCATGATTATACCTGCTGACACCCTAGACATGGTATACGATTTCGTATCGCATGGCATATAGATGACGCCTGCATGAGCATTGATATTACTTATAGATGGATTTACCTGTATACATGAGAGATTGGTGTTACCTGTAGAGTCAGACTGGACGTGTCGTGGATGCGACATGGACAGTAGCATTGGGTGGAGAGAAAAGTTACTAGGCGTGAGGGCTACTACGCTTATAACAATGTACTTATTATTATACGTCCTTATCAAAAGATTTTGTAACCGGAGTTACGTGCCTCTTATATTTATCGTGTGACTGTATTAACGGAGCTACGACTATATTTATCGTGTGACTCCGTTAACGGAGCTATGACTATATTTATCGTGTGACTCTATTATCGAAGCTACGACTATGTACCCCGAGAGACTTTATGATCGGAGCTATGTATTTTATATTTAGAAAGCCCTCACGTCGAAAGTTGTCGTCATTTGCGTATCACATAGACTAGCTGATTTGCCTAGTATTAGTGTCACTTGATCACCTATTTATTACCTTGGTCACATGTCTAGTATCCGGATCACATGTTACTGTCCTGACATGATATTTACTGTACTTCATATCGGTATATGTATATTATGTATCTTTCTACGTCATGTTGAGGACCTTGTTTTCTTTCAGGTTGGCTGAGTAGGTTTATAGAGCTCCTTGCTGGATTGTCGCTGGTACTTATTTTATTTCAGGTATTCACTCTTTCGTAGTTATACATTTCATTTTTTACTATTTTTATCTGCTAGTAGCCTAATATTTATAGGCTCATATTGTAGGACCGTTGAGCACCTCTAGAAGGGGGGTGAATAGAGTGTGTGTGTGTGTAGCGGAAAATAATCACCAATTTAAAATTTTGAAGTTATAACTATGACAGTAAATAAGAGACATTAAATAAATGTAGCAAGAGATAGAAAGATCAAACTCAGTGACACAGCGATGTATACTGGTATCCCTCTGAGAGGACTAATCCGGTCTCGAGTACTCTTGCTCGATGTTAATCCACTAAGGCACAAGCTAATTGAGAGCTTGCAGTCTCTTACAACAGTGTGCTTGGTGACAAGTGCACGACCAACTTCACAACACCGTGCTTGGTGACGAGCGCACGACCGGCTCCACAACAAGGATAGTTGCTGTACTTGGAACAACCTCTTTACAACTCTTGAACACCAAAAGACTCTAGATCAACGAAGATATTACTGGCTTTTGGCTAAGAGAAGTATAGGTGTGATTTGAAAGCTTTAGAACGATTGAAAACACTTATTGAGTAGAGAAGAGAAGATGAAGAATGAAATGAGTAATTTGAAATAAAAAAACTCTCTCCTATTTATAGGTGTTTTCTGGGACCAAACTCGGGCAGAGTTCTGGCAGAGTTCTGATGCAAATATTTCGCATATATACGTTGTATGTAGATTTGGAGGCAACTGACATTTGAATTCAAACAGACCGAACTCGGACAAAGTTCGGACCGAACTCGGTTTTGAGTTCTGTCAAGGGGAATTTCGAAATATTTGTCAAAAACTGTTTGCAAAAATAATTTTGAACATTTTGTAAAGATGAAATGGGAATAGGTAGACTTTTTAGAAATTTGGACTGAGATTAACCTAAGCCAGTATTAGCTAGTCGATCTTACAATTTAAGTCCTAGACTCAATAAAGATAAAATACATAATAAATTATAAAATGACTCGAACTGAATCCCATTGAAAGTAATCTTCAGATTGATGATATATATGCTTGATGATGCAGTACGACGCTCGTTGATATTGATTTCATATACCTGAAATGATTAGCAGCAGTTTGTATATTTTGTGTATTGACTTAAGTGCATGTCGATTATTAAAATCGGGTGTGACCATAGAATGGGCCAACACATATTATTCTTTTCGAGTCTACTCGGCCAAGTATGATTATTGGGCTGCAGACTAGTATTCATATTTTCCATTTCTTATGCTTCTGTTATATGGATTGAGATATAGAGTTGATATAGTGATAGTTACACCATTTTAAACAGCTTATATGTATTCGAGTCGGAATAGAGTCTGGTTGAATATGTAGCTGGCCTATACCACATGGCTCGGTTCCACATATTTTGGGACTGGGGCGTGACGTGGTTTTTATGGTGGCTCATGCATGTCGAGATAAATCATTTCGGTTACGTCATTGTATCGAATGAGCCTGCACTATGATAGTATATTAGAATCTCAATCCACTTCTACTATTAAAAAATTTCTTGACTTCTACTATCGCCTTTAAATTCTGTATTTGTGTTCAATCATAGCTTCCTTGAATTCCCATTTATGAACTCTTGTCCTTCCCTATCTCGGAAGGGCAAACTTTTGTGATTTATCAACCATTTTGATTATATTTTATTATAGATTGTGATTAGGGAAGATATAATATTCTATAGGTGATTATTTAAGGAACATAGGGGTTGGATAGATGTCTCTACTAGATGGATCAATAGGATATAAATAGCATCTCTATCGAGTTTTAGTTTCTATAAGAAAGTTCCTTGATTGAAGGAGAGACCCCTTGACTAGAATATATGGAATTGAACTAGAAGTTTACATATTTGTAGATCTGTTGGAAGAATTTCCATTAATGACTGAGATAACTACGAATACAAATAGAAGGCTGCAAAGATCGACTAGGAATTAGATGAAGATCAGAATAGTGCTATCTCTACAATAGAATTACCAAATGATATGACTTGAGGAAGTGATAATTCAATGAGTCGTGGATTGGTGATTCGACAATAGCATGAAACTTATCACACTGAGCTAGAAAGTTTTACTTAAAGGATATAGTAACCCATGCTTTGCAGGACTAGGTGATTAGCTAAGATGGGTAGGCTTTTATAGACATTCCACCAAGATAGGATGTAAAATAGAGTATGATACCAGGCTTAGCCTTAACAAGAGACATAAGGGTCATTAGACTAACCATTGTCTAATCTAGACCGAGTTTGAAGAATATGAAGGTTCCTTGATCATAAAAGTTAGGGTAAGTGAGAATACAACTTGAAGGAAGACACGGTTGGTTTATAGATTAAAGAGTGTCAATCTGAAGGATGATAGCAAATAGAGTCTGAGGATTCCGTCAGGATGAAACGAATTGATGAAGCGTGATGATCATGACTATATATAAACCCTTGGAGTTATATCGAACTGAAATTTGAGGAATTTTCAAGTAAAGGATATATAAATCAGGAATATGACAAAAAAAAATTCTTGATTAATGAGGAACTATCCTAGGAAAATTAGGTATCAGAGAGAAATATAATCTAGGAGTAGGCAAGTCTCGGATAGACTAGTCAACCATCTCTATATTGGTTGAGTCAACATTGAAGCGATCGGTTAGAAATCGGGACTAGAACAATGATCGATAGAGTTAGATAGAGGTATTAGATATAAGTATTAATTCGACCCTGCCTTAAACCTTCCCTAGCAAATAGGAGTAAGATAGGAATGCTTGTAAGAAATGTATGGTTTGCTTGTAGTTAGTAAGGGTAGATCCCTGGTTATGCTGCTAAGAGATTCGACCTATGACTTGTAGGATAATGTGATAGACTTTAAGGGATTGGTTGAGTTTAAGTATTAATTATGACCTTTCTATTTTCGAAGGTTAGTCATAGCCAAGGATTTGGCAATAGAGTTAGAAAAGTTGTAGCTCAAGAGGCAAATTAGTAAACCCTTCATCAATGCAAAATAGTTAGGAATCCTGGAAGAATTATGATTAGAACAATTATGTTTGGTGTACGTAGTGGATATATAAAGGGATGAAGGAATTACAGGAACAATACTATGTTTAGGTTGAATAAAAGAAAAGGAACAAGGTTGGGATTGCAAGAAAAATTCATAAAGAAATTAAGAGGTATCAGTCGAGATGAGGCTTACGACCGTGATTATCTACGATGACTTACGAGGACTAGAAGGAGAATTATATCTTAAGCAAAGTAAAAAATAAGGAAAGTAAATGCTGTGAAACAGAAGATCATGTCAATGAAGACTGTAAATAAAAGCTAGCTGAACTAGAATAATGTGATATGAGTCCAGGTGGTACACTGTAGGTCAAGTGTGATTCCAATCAAAGATTCAAGTATGGAGATTCTTTAATGGTTCTTGTGATGATTCTAGTAAAGATTTTTGTGGTGATTATAGTAATAATTCTAAACAATACTCAAAGTGTGTTTTAAAATACTGAGATCGACATGTAAACGGCTAGGGGTAATCCGGCACATCATACACTGGTCAAGTATGGGATGGCTATCGTTCTTGTATAATTCATAGGAAGGTGGTTCGAGTATTTGGAAATGTTTACATGTCTACTCAAGTATTTCTCCGCCCAACTAATACGAGTGAATCCATAACACGACACGAAAATCGAGAATAAATCTAGCCAGAACATGAAGGTACTTGTAGGTGATTCTTGTAGTGGTTATTGTAATAGAGGCTAGACAAGTAAGGTGTGTGTGTCGTATACATGAATTCCAGAAATATCAATCCATGTTTGTAACAGAGAATCAAATAGAACTGACTAGAACTGAAATATAGAAATCGATAAGTAAATGACAGAACTATGAGAGAATATACTCGCATGTTATCCTGAGTGACTGATGAATACAGATGTCCGAACCGGAGTCACAATGTCCTATTTAGAGCAACCATAGGTTACAAAGTGTCTAATATGAAATAAGAGAAATTATAATGCATTCTAAATGATTCTAGGTCATTTTGGGTCAAAGTCAACCTTTGGTCAACTCTGGTCAACTATTCTGGTCAAACTAGGTCAACCCTAAGTCAACTAGTCAATTAGTCTCAGTTTAGGTCAAACTTAAGTTATTTAGTCATTTCAAGTCCATTTGGGTCAAGTTTTGGCCAAGTTTGACTCAAAGTTGACTTTTGTCAACTTGGTCAACTTGTTAGCCAACTATGCCTAACTTAGACCTATTGGGTATTTCTAGGTTTAACTCAAAACTAATACAACATACCCAACTCCCATAGGCTTAGATATCAAATACCATCTCATATATATATATATATATATATATATATATATATATACAACTAACAATATATACAATATATGATATTTATATATACATACATGTATATAAGGCAAAGGGGAAATTATATAAGCATGTGTGTGTAGTGTTGTGAACTGTGGAGGGGAAAAAAAATATATAAGGCAAAGGGGAAATTATATAAGCATGTGTGTGTAGTGTTGTGAACTGTGGTGTTGAGAGGGCTGCTGCTATAGGCAAATCTGAGAATAACTCACAAATAATACATATACACTATATATATGTATATACTAGCTATTATGGTATATAAGGTATATACATATATAGTAATGTATATATACATAGAAAAAGAATGGTACGTGTGTGTGCTGTTGTGAAAGGGTAGATCACCCACCTGCGATCGGTTAGAAATCGGGACTAGAACAATGATCGATAGAGTTAGATAGAGGTATTAGATATAAGTATTAATTTAAACCTTCCCTAGCAAACAGGAGTAAGATAGGAATGCTTGTAAGAAATGTATGGTTTGCTTGTAGTTAGTAAGGGTAGATCCCTGGTTATGCTACTAAGAGATTCGACCTATGACTTGTCGGATTATGTGACAGACTTTAAGGGATTGGTTGAGTTTAAGTATTAATTATGACCTTTCTATCTTCGATGGTTAGCCATAGCCAAGGATTTGGCAATAGAGTTAGAAAAGTTGTAGCTCAAGAGGCAAATTAGTAAACCCTTCATCAATGCAAAATAGTTAGGAATCCTGGAAGAATTATGATTAGAACAATTATGTTTGGTGTACGTAGTGGATATATAAATGGATGAAGGAATTATAGGAACAATACTATGTTTTTGTTGAATAAAAGAAAAGGAACAAGGTTGGGATTGCAAGAAAAAGTTCATAAAGAAATTAAGAGGTATCAGTCGATATGAGGGTGACGACCGTGATTATCTACGATGACTTACGAGGACTAGAGGGAGAATTATATCTTAAGCAAGACCTTTAAATGTGAGATTCGAATAAGGAAGAGGAGATCATTTCGAAGAAATAAATGATGCAAATTTTAAGACAGATCAAAATGAGGTTAAAAATGAGTATGATATACAAATATGTTAGGAAACTAGCACCATAGGTTGTAGAGTGACATATCATCAAGATTAAGTCGTTCAGAAAATAAGGACAAGAAATAAAATAGCATGAGATGAGAAGAAATAAGATTTCAAGATAGAAAAATTAGAGTACCCTAAAATAGATTGATGAATAGAAACTAGAGTTGAGTAGTACATAGTGGATGATATATTTCTGAAGATGAAAATGTTCCATAAATGCAGGAAAACTTAAGAAATTAAATGATGATTGAATTTCGAGAATCTAGGACGTTTGAAGACCTTGACAGATTATATTATGAGCAGCTTGATATTGTGTCAGTGGAAGTTACAATTGAGAAGGCTAGGCCAAGGAGTGTACTAACGAAAAAGAGATAAGACAGAAGACCTTCAAATACTATTAGTTAGATTCTAGGTTAAGACTAGGCTAGCCGTGTTTAAGGAATCATGTGTTATGTTAGGAACTTGATAGATAGGCTAAACCATAGTATGAATTAGTGTGCAATCTCTTCAGCTTGTTTGGCTATCAGATTATTCTAAGTAACCTGGAGTTGTAGCTTTAAACCGTATCACTGTCTCTTCATTCCTTGGTCACTTATCCTACGTTCGTGACCATAACTTCGTGATCATTCCAACTATGAGATCGAGAATCATCTTATCCCTTCCCTAATCATGTTATAATCTCATAATCAAATCCTTGACTTTTTTACCCCCTTATGCCTAATATTCGTATTACCATAGGCACTGTCTCTTCCAAAATTATTAACTAAGTGCCTTCCTAGTCGTGCCTTATTCCCATGAAATTACTCCTTGAAATTATCCATATTTCTCCTTACCATAACTTGTAACTTCTCTGTTCGCGATTCTCTCGAACTGTCCCCTTATTGCAATTATAAACCCCTCTATGGTAGCCCGTTCTATTTATGTCCGACTGAGCCAATTTATTCTAACTTGTTGATACCTTGACCCATATAGGAGTAGCATTAAATTGATAATAACTCCCTTATAAAGTTATTGAGCAATAGTATAGTGATAGTACCTAGGTTTCTTTAGATTATTGCAGTTTGTAATACCTAAATTTTCGTATTTCCTTTTTGGAAATATGATAACCCAAAAATCTTACTAGTAGAATCGCGATCAAAGTTGGTGGTTGCATTTATAAGTTGAGATTTCAGTATACCCTAGCACATAGATACAAGTGAAATCAACGTCCCACATGAACCATATACGACTAGTCGTACTTGACTCCTCTGACATAAATTTTATAACCTTTTGCCCTATGCCTAAGTGTAATTTTGAGGATGAATTTTTCTAAGGTGGGTAGAATGTAAGCCTCCTGGATGTTAGGGTTCTTTTAAAATTTTTGAATGAATTAATTTCAATAAATATTTTATCATAATTAGTTTTGATCATCAAATGTACTTTTTGTGACCTTAATTTTTGGAGTGCCAGGGATGTCGATCTTTCGAAACTTCCTTCATGAGTTTCGTAGTAGACAAGATTATCATTTTGATATATTATGTCCTACTCAAACTTGTTTCCTTGCATTCTATTTACATCGCACAACTTTCTGGTCAATTTAGGCCATTGGACCATCTACCGTAAAACTTGTCTAACTTCTAAATTAATTTCAGGGCCTCGACATCGATTCAACCTAATTGACCCAATATATAGTTTTAAACTATTTTGAGTCTACTACATACAAGACACTTGTGTGCCATCTAATTGAGCTCTCGCATGCTATTATTTCATCAATGATTATAAATGACCTAAATTATAGTCATGATCACACCAAACCCAAACCTAACCCAATCAAACCCAAGACACCCAACCCAAGTGCATGTGACCCCTTTCTTTTATTGCTAATATTACTAATATTCCTATTATGATATGTATTATTAATTTTGTTAGAAAGAATATATATATATATATATATATATATATATATATATATATATATATATATATATATATATATATATATGGTTAGGGAGGGGGGCTCACTTGGGGGAGGTCCCAAGTTCGAGCCTCCCTGTGGCCATGGGATGGTTGGGTGGTCGCGGGGCGGCCACGGTCCCAAGCTGGCGGCCTCAAGAAATGGACACCAAAAAAAAAAAAAAAAAAAAAAAAAAAAAATATATATATATATATATATATATATATATATATATATATATATATATATATATATATATATATATATATATATCAGGGTATATGTTACATATAGGAGTATAACCCTTAATCTAACCAAACCCATTATATTTTCTCCTTTTTCCTAATAACCCAAGCCCAGCCTACATGAGCTGGCTCATAGGCAACCAACTTAGTGTTAACGCAGCGGGTTCGGGCTGGCGCAACCCAAAACCCGATAACCCGAACCCTAAATTTTAAACCAATGGCCAGGAAGAAATACTATTTTATCTTCTTACCTTGGCGCGCACAGGTCTGCGTCTCTACCAAGTTGCAGATGTGGCCAGGCACGCCATAAGATGGCCTGCCCCCTCCAGCTGGTTGGCAGCGACAAACTCCCCTTCCCTAATATTGAGGAGTAGTGATCAATCCCCCAGCCTCATGGAACCCTAGCCGCCTCTTGGGCATAGTCCTATACTCCATTCAAGGAAGCGTTGTCTCCGACTTCGTAGCATTGGCGAGCTCCAGGAAACATCACCGCTGACTACCTTCGACCTAACCGCAAGTCCCAGAAGTCGGCGAATAACAAAAGCAGTGTCGAGCAGAGGAGTTGAGTCCGACTTCCACGAGTTCGGCTCCAATCCGGTCGTCTACTTCTTTCGTCGCTGCGAGAAGATCATTGGCACGATCAACGAATGGATTTGAAGGAGAAGGAGTAGCCATTCCAGAAGGAGGAATAAAAGATGTGGGAGCAGCTATCGCACATCCTGGATCGTCTAGACGGGATGCCAATGCCGAGGAAGTTCGTCTAGATGAAGAGGAAGAGAGATACCAAGTTGTAAACCCCCAGAATTGCTCCTAATTTTTATTTTTTTATCTATTTTATCTATTTATTATTTAATATTATTAAGGTATGTTTTGGAAGTTATCTATACTAAAAAAGTATAAGGATAAAAAATGATTTTGATTAGTACAAAATTTAATTATGGTAAATATTTTATATTTGTTTTAGGAAATGAGAAATCTTTCACAGAAATAATTATTAGTTTACTTATAATATATTATCTTACTTTTAGGATTATATTTAGAAATCCTGTTATTAAATAAATAATATATGTTAGATTATTTTATAATTTATTTTGAATCTTTTGTAATGTTATTAGAATTTATTTAGTTAATTAGTAATTTTTATATATTAGAAAAAAAAGAGAAAAGAAGAAGATATTTTACATATATGTATCGAGGTTGTATGAATACAACTATATGTACATATAATGATTTATACAATATTGTTGAGATTCTACATATTATTAGGGTTATTTCATTGTGTGTGTGTGTGTGTGTGTGTGTGTGTGTGTGTGTGTGTGTGTGTGTGTGTGTGTGTGTAATATATATTTGTGTATGTGTGCGTGTGTGTGTGTGTGTGTGTGTGTGTGTGTGTGTGTGTGTGTGTGTGTGTGTGTGTGTGTGTATATACATGTAAGAAGAGGTTAAACCCACGAGATATTGAAAATCAGTATCTCATAAGATTTCAAACCCATTATCTCCCGTTCATCCCCAAGCCAGCAAATCTGTGGGTTAGAACATAGTAGAAGATTTTGAGAGTCCAAAAACTCTTCCGATATTAAACCAAATAGACCAAAATCTTTTTCATCGTGATCTCCATCAGATTCTCCTACATCTAGACCTAATCCTAAACTAAAACCCAATCATAACTCGATAATAAATTAGATTAAAATCTCTAGAAAAAATTGACATATATTCGAAGCCTTCATATCCTCGAATTGTCATGAACACAGCCTTCGATCCCAAAGACGTCCACGGTTGCACGTCGACCATCATCGACCCCAGGCGCCTTGCCCATGCATGCCACCGTGCCTGGTAGTCCGGCCACCGCGTGCGGCACAGCAGCAGCCTCAAAGACGACAATACCAGCATGCTAAAGGCACCGCTACAATGGCAGTAAGGTACCGACTTATCGACTCTTTATCTCGTCTTGTAGTCGATCATTTTGAATATGTAAACTCATATAGCCTGTATAACCATCTAGGAACCCTGTCATTTAGTTCGGATTGAACTGATTTGTCACTCCCCGTTCCCAGAATACGTATTTTAATATGTGTACTGCTTGAATGCTTTTATTTAATATTTATCATGCATTTATTCTGTATCTAATTTCTTTAATTTTATGCTAATTATTTTCTTTATTTTATTTTTGCTTTTACTTAGCTCTTGGTTTATTTTGCTCATGTTCAACCAACTTGGTTTAACTTGGTCCAACATGATAAGCATGGATGGTCTAGATTGTGTAGGGCGGAATGGATGGTGGGATATTAACGTGACTTGATACTTAAACCCCTCTTCTCTTCTCTCTCCTCACAACTCTCATTTTCTTTCTTCCTCCACAAAAACCCTAGCCATTGGAGACAGGTAAGTACATCTTGCACCAAATGGAAAGATTCTTGTATTTTTATTTCTTGATTTTTCTTTGATATGATTTGTCTATACTGTTCTTCTCATCATCCTCTACAAGTTTAGTTCTTGGAGTTTTTGATTTTAATGGCTACTTTTGTGTAGATCTAAGTTTGTGCCATTTTCGGTTTTCTTGGGTTTTGATCTATCAAACTTCTTTGTTTTCAAAATCTAGTTGTTCTATGTTGTAGAGAATTTTATTCTATCCCATTTTGACCTATGGAAGCCCAAATTTGGACTTAGAGTGAAGGTTTTATGGAGCTTAGAAGCTGTGGGTTCCATGGCCATCCTTCTCAGACTTTGGGAGAAGATGGGTACCCACTTACTCAGCCGCATAGATGAGTACCCACTTACTCAGCCGCATGAGATTCATTCACCCAGCCGCATAAAACCCCCACTTACCCAGCCGTATGAGATTCATTCACCCAGCTGCATAGATGAGTACCCATTTACTCAGCCGTATGAGATTCATTCACCCAACCGTATAGATGGGTACCCACTTACCCAGCCGCATGAGATTCATTCACCTAGTCGCATAGATGGGTACCCACTTACCCAGCCGCATGAGATTCATTCACCTAGCCGCATAGATAGGATTCTGTTTACCCAGCCGCATAGATGAGTACCCATTTACTACCGCATAAAACCCTCATCCACTTTGCCGTATGAGATTCATTCACTTAGCAGCATAGATGGGTACCCACTTACCCAGCCGCATAGATGAGTACCCATCTACTGCCGCTCATAGTGCCTATTTTGGTTGTTTTTGTATGTTTTATGTCCTATTTGTCTAATTCGTGGCCAGAATTTCTCCCAACTCCCAACATAAAAGTTGTAGATCTTTGTCTTGGCTTCAAGGACCTTCATGTCTCACTTTAACCAGAATTCATATGTGATTTTTATGTCACAAGGGGTCCACGTGACTTCCTGACTTGACCGTGGTCCTGACCTGATTACCTGTATACGTGCTGGTACCTATTCTAAGTGTGTATTGAGATGCAATATTAGTATGTACTGCGGTACTATTTAATGAGTGCACTGAGGTGTGACTCTACATGCTAAGTGATCATTCGTGTTATACATCAATACATGTGTACCTTCCAGAAAGTCATGGTAATTGGTCAGTAATAGTGTCATGGTAAAATGATTGTTGTTTGATGTATTACACTAAGTATGGATCTATATTGAGACGATGTAGATTCATACTTAGGGTACACGTACTATGGTACGACATATAGGAGGATGACCATGTGACCACGACATGTAATTCCAATATCGAGATAGGGTTAATCTAAGCAACTTAAATCGGTAGAAGCATTGGGAGGGAACATAATCTCGAGATCGTACGTCACCAGTCGCTCTGGGTCCCGTCCTGGCGCGTCGGGTTGGCCGCCTCGGATACTGTATAGTCATCCGCACTAGTGGAGTACAGTATCTGATTTGTGAATGTCGAGCCACCTCTTTCTATAGGAGAGCTGGAACCGTTACTGCTTGTTCTAGCGAGATGGCCTTTCGAGGGACCGGTGCATTTAGTGCTTGCGTATATATAATGGTTTGGCTAGCCCTGCTGGAATGCGATACGATCTGAGGATTCCTATATATATATTGCATTACTGGGATAACCCAGGCAAATCATAGAAAGCCGTAGGGTTGATTGGCCGCTTGTAAGCTGACTTGTTTTGTGATATTTTTTTTTCCGCTAGCAACTGAGGAACATGGACTATCGTGGTACGTGGTCCAACCCATGTCCTTGTGTGGTTGTTGGGTTGGGCTATTATGCTGCGATAGGCTATAGACCGAAGTCGCGATTAGAAGCCCTTTACCTGTCCATGGTTATAGGATATATCTTATATCGGAACGATATTGGCACCGTTTGTCCTTGTTTGGTTGTAAGGGTGTCGTATTGTCTCGATGATATGGTATAAGCCTATAACTCGTGAATCAGGTCTTATTATTACGCTTGGATTTTATCTCACTCTTTTGTGCTCCTTTGTGGTACTTGCTATTCGGGGCCTGACCCCGCTGGTTTTCTTTGGCCAAATCTCATAGTAGCGCCAGAGGATCCAGCCTTCTACCCGAACAATAGTGCACACCAGGAATATGGGCACCAGGGACTATGAGTGGGTTTCTTCTTCTTCGCTCTGATATTTTCTATTTTGTACTTGGCATTTAGCCACCGGCACCTGTTTAGCCGGCTATTTTGGACATTAGTTTCCTTTACATAATTGTAATTAAATCAGACTGCAGCTGACCACGGTTATGTACTATTGACTCTCGGTACTAGCTGATCATTTTGTATAGCTAGGCTCATGAATCATTTTGATGAAGCGTCGGGGATGCCTTACTGCTTTGTCTTATATGATCATTATTTACTGCTTCTTATTTTGATTGATTAAGACATAGATACTCTGTGAGACCATAGGAGACTTGATTGTAGCATGTACCCCATGTCTCTTGACAGTCACGATCGCCGTCTGACGTTTATATACCTCATATGGAGTAGCTGGCCTAGTCCGTCTCAGTATTCCGGTACTGGGGCGTGACAAGGTTTTATTGGTGGCCCATACAAGGTCTGTTTTTCAGACTTGTGGGGTGTTGCGATTATAGGAGTCTCAATCAAAACATGTTCCCTTTGATCTCCTGATTCATTTTCTCTTTCTCCCACCTTGATTGCCAACTTGATTGTCATCCTCGATTCCTTCCCGTCCTGTCTTTTGATACCTTGTATCATTTCCTTTAGGGTCATATTATTCTCCGCTATTGGAGGAGCCGGCATAGAAGAGAATCCAGTAGACCAGGGACCAGTCAGAGATCCGCAAGGGGTAGCCCCTCTACCTGGACAGATTCACATCGAGAACGTTACCGAGCATGAGCCAGCAGAGCTACAGAGGCCAGAGGTTTCCATACCTCCAGTGATGTTGGTAGTACCAGTAGCACTAGACGTACCGACACTATTAAAAATTATCAGAGGGTTATTGGAGACCCAGCAAAACCAAACGGCATCCCAACAGCAACAACAGACCCAGCAGCAAGAACAGAATGTATTACTAAATCAGGGGTTACAACTAGCTCTTGAGAGGAGCGTCAGGAATGACTCGGGAGCGTCGGGAAGGTTTTGTCGACTTAATCCGAGATACTTTGATGGCACGGAGGATACCATTACAGCGGATGCTTAGCTTCAGAACATTGAGGCCATATTGACAGCAGCAAAGGTTCCAGCAGGGGAGAAGGTTGACCAAGTCAGATTGTTACTTCAGGATCTCGCCAGCAACTGGTGGGCATCCGAAGAGGTTGGAATGAGGCATCTTGTTCCTTGGGATAGCTTCAGTACCAGGTTCAAGGCCAAGTACTTTGGCGTGGTAGCTCGGTATGAGCTTCAACAAAGATTTATCAGCCTCAAGCAGGCTGGTAGGACGGTGGATGGTTATGCAGCGAAGTTCTACAGGTTAAGTTGGTTTGCTCAGACGATGGTGGCGACGGAGCCAGAGAAGGCTATGAGGTTCCAACAGGTACTTCACTTAGAGATTATGCAGCTGGTCGAGGGGCACGACTACCAGACATTCAATGTAGTATTGATGGCAGCTCGGAGGCACGAGCTTACTATTCAAAGGTTATCAGGAAGGACTGGAGACCAGAAGAGGTCTCACACGCAGATTACGGAAGGAGGATGAGCGGTAACTCGGACATCAGCACCAGCGCCAGGCGTCCGTATTCGTGATACAGTTTCGATCCCGACAGTTGTGGCTACACTAGTTCGACAGCAGCAACCGAGGCACCAGAAACGTCAGGAGGCACCAGTGGGTTGCACTTATTATGGTAAGAGAGGGAACACTCGAGAAGTGTGTCGGTTAGCGAATGGCCAGTGCTTGAGATGTGGGGGTTCAGACCATCGTATAGCTACGTGCCCACAGATACAGAGGCCAGGAGGGCCAGCTCAACAGTTTTCGGTGTTGCCAGCTCCAGAGGTAGCACCGTATCAAGGGCCAGCACTAGCAGTGAGGCCACTAGCCCAGCGCCCATTACTGACGCAAGCTCAAATATACCGACAAGTGCAACATCAGGTAGGACCACATCAGGTTGGACAGCAGAGGCTACAATAGCAGGGCCAGGAAAGGCAGCAGTAGAGAGTCCAGCAGGGGTAGAGACAGGTAGAATTTGGAGTATTACAGTAGAGGTTGGCCGAAAGCGGTCAGATTGTGGGTAAGTTTTGAGTATTATTCATAATTCCTTGAGTTCTATATTCGAAGAGTGAAGGCGACTTTCTCATCTCACTCATCTGCTTTCGTATCATGTGATACGTAATATTTATCAAGTGTCTTGATTACGAGAGTACGTTCTGGACAGAGTCTCATTCTTAATTTAGTCATTGGTACCGACTTATCTCAAGCATTGACCCTTGTCCACTTTGGGAGTCAGTGTAGACCTCGAGGACGAATTCCTACCCAACTGACTTGGGAGGCATATTTTATTCGTATGTCTCCGATCACTTTCCTTCTAGGGTATGATTATTGTTTGTGCTTTTACTTAATAGTTCTTTCTTTCATAATCTGTTCATATGTCATGTGTTGTTTGATAATTGTGCTTGATATATGTCATGAGTGTATTTCATGATCTGAGAGCGCGCTCGACTAGCCTTATCGAAATTCTGAGGACGGAATTTTTCTAAGGAGGGTAGAGATGTCACTCCCCGTTCCCAGAATACGTATTTTTAATATGTGTACAGCTTGAATGCATTTATTTAATATTTATCATGCATTTATTCTGTATCTAATTTCTTTAATTTTATGCTAATTATTTTCTGTATTTTATTTCTGCTTTTACTTAGCTCTTGGTTTATTTTGCTCATGTTCAACCAACTTGGTCTAACTGGGTCCAACATGATAAGCATGGATGGTCTAGATTGTGTAGGAAGGAATGGATGGTGAGAGATTAACGTGACTTGATACTTAAACCCCTCTTCTCTTCTCTCTCCTCACAACTCTCATTTTTTTTCTTCCTCCACCAAAACCCTAGCCATTGGAGAGAGGCAAGTACATCTTGCACCAAATGGAGAGATTCTTGCATTTTTCGTTTTTTAATTTTTCTTTGATATGATTTGTCTATATTGTTCTTCTCATCATCCTCTACAAGTTTAGTTCTTGGAGTTTTTGATTTTAATGGCTACTTTTGTGTAGATCTAAGTTTGTGCCATTTTTGGTTTTCTTGGGTTTTGATCTATCAAACTTCTTTGTTTTTAAAATATAGTTATTCTATGTTGTAGAGAATTTCGTTCTACCACATTTTGACCTATGGAAGCCCAAATTTGGACTTAGAGTGAAGGTTTTATGGAGCTTGGAAGCTGTGGGTTCCATGGCCATCCTTCTCAGATTTTCGGAGAAGATGGGTACCCACTTACTCAGCCGCATAGATGAGTACCCACTTACTCAGCCGCATGAGATTCATTCACCCAGCCGCATAAGACCCCCACATACCCAGCCGTATGAGATTCATTCACCCAACCGCATAGATGAGTACCCATTTACTCAGCCGTATGAGATTCATTCACCCAGCCGTATAGATGGGTACCCACTTACCCAGCCGCATGAGATTCATTCACCTATCCGCATAGATGGGTACCCACTTACCCAGCCGCATGAGATTCATTCACCTAGCCGCATAGATGGGATTCTGTTTACCCAGCCGCATAGATGAGTACCCATTTACTACCGCATAAGACCATCATCCACTTTGCCGCATGAGATTATTCACTTAGCTGCATAGATGCGTACCCACTTATCCAGCCGCATAGATGAGTACCTATCTACAGCCGCTCATAGTGCCTATTTTGGTTGTTTTTGTATGTTTTATGTCCTATTTGTCTAATTCGTGGCCAGAATATCTCCCAACTCCCAACATAAAAGTTGTAGATCTTTGTCTTGGCTTCAAGGACCTTCATGTCTCACTTTAACCAGAATTCATATATGATTTTTATGTCACGAGGGGTCCACGTGACTTCCTAACTTGACCGTATTCCTGACCTGATTACCTGTATACGTGCTAGTACCGATTCTAAGTGTGTATTGAGATGCAATATTAGTATGCACTGCGGTACTATTTAATGAGTGCACTGAGGTGTGACTCTACGTGCTAAGTGATCATTCATGTTATACGTCAATACATGTGTACCTTCCAGCAAGTCATGGTAATTGGTCAGTAATAGTGTCGTGGTAAAATGATTGTTGTTTGATGCATTACACTAAGCATGGATCTAGATTGAGCCGATGTGGATTCATACTCAGGGTACACGTACTATGGTACGACATATAGGAGGATGACCATGTGACCACGACATGTAATTCCAATATCGAGATAGGGTTAATCTAAGCAACTTAAATCGGTAGAAGCATTGGGAGGGAACAGAAACTCGAGATCGTACGTCACCAGTCGCTCTGGGTCCCGTCCTAGCGCGTCGGGTTGGCCGCCTCGGATACTGTATAGCCATCCGTACTAGTGGAGTGCAGTATCTGATTTGTGAATGCCGAGCCAGCTCTTCCTATAGGAGAGCTGGAACCATTACTGCTTGTTCTAGCGCGGTGGCCTTTCGAGGGACCGGTGCATTTATTGCTTGCGTATATATAATAGTTTGGCTAGCCCTGCTGGAATGCGATACGATCTGAGGATTCCTATATATATATTGCATTACTGGGATAACCCAGGCAAATCATAGAAAGCCGTAGGGTTGATTGGCCGCTTGTAAGCTGACTTATTTTGTGATATATTTTCTCCTGTTAACAACTGAGGAACATGGACTATCGTGGTGCGTGGTCCAACCCATGTCCTTGTTTGGTTGTTGGGTTGGGCTATTGTGCTGTGATAGGCTATAGACCGAAGTCGCGACCAGAAGCCCTTCACATGTCCATGGTTATAGGATATATCTTATCTCGGCACGATATTGGCACCGTTTGTCCTTGTTTGGTTGTAAGGGTGTCTTATTGTCTCGATGATATGGTATAAGCCTATAACTCGTGAATCAGGTCTTATTATTACGCTTGGATTTTATCTTACTCTTTTGTGCTCCTTTGTGGTACTTGCTATTCGGGGCCTGACCCTGCTGGTTTTGTTTGGCCAGATCTCGTAGTAGCGCCAGAGGATCCAGCCTTCTACCTGAATAATAGTGCACACCAGGAGTATGGACGCCAGGGACCATGAGTGGATTTCTTCTTCTCTGCTCTGATATTTTCTATTTTGTACTTGGCATTTATCTACCGGTACCTGTTTAGCCGGCTATTTTGGATATTAGTTTTATTTACATAATTGTAATTAAATCAGACAGCAGCTGACCACGGTTATGTACTATTGACTCTCGGTACTAGCTGATCATTTTGTATAGCTAGGCTCATGAATCATTTTGATGAAGCGTCGGGGATGCCTTACTGCTTTGTCTCATATGATCATTATTTACTGCTTCTTGTTTTGATTGATTGAGACATAGATGCTCTGTGAGACCATAGGAGACTTGATTGTAGCATGCACCCCCTTGTCTCTTGACAGCCACGATCGTCGTCTGACGTTTATATACCTCATATGGAGTAGCTGGCCCAGTCCGTCTCAGTATTCCGGTACTGGGGCGTGACAAGGTTTTATTGGTGGCCCATACAAGGTCTGTTTTTCAGACTTGTGGGGTATTGCGATTATAGGAGTCTCAATCAAAACATGTTCCCTTTGATCTCCTGATTCGTTTTTTCTTTCTCCCATCTTGATTGCCAACTTGATTGTCATCCTCGATTCCTTTCCGTCATGTCTTTTGATACCTTGTATCCTTTCCTTTAGGGTCACATCATTCTCGGCTATTGGAGGAGCCGGTATGGAAGAGAATCCAGTAGACCAGGGACCAGTCAGAGATCCGCAAGGGGTAGCCCCTCTACCTGGACAGATTCACATCGAGAACGTTACCGAGCATGAGCCAGTTGAGCCACAGAGGCCAGAGGTTCTCGTACCTCCAGTAATGTTGGTAGTACCAGTAGCACTAGATGCACCGGCACTATTACAGATTATCAGAGGGTTATTGGAGACCCAGCAACACCTGACGGCAGCCCAACAGCAACAACAGACCCAGCAGCAAGAACATAATGTATTACTGAATCAGGGGTTACAGCTAGCTCTTGAGAAGAGCATCAGGAATGACTCAGGAGCGTCGGAAAGGTTTTGTCGACTTAATCCGAGATACTTTGATGGCACGGAGGATGCCATTACAGTGGATGCTTGGCTTCGGGACATTGAGGCCATATTGACAGCAGCAAAGGTTCCAGCATGGGAGAAGGTTGACCAAGTCAGATTGTTACTTCAGGATCTCGCCCGCGACTGGTGGGCATCCGAAGATGTTGGAATGAGGCGTCATGTTCCTTGGGATAGCTTTAGTACCAGGTTCAAGGCCAAATACTTTGGCGTGGTAGCTCGGTATGAGCTTCAACTGAGATTTATCAGCCTCAAGCAGGCTGGTCGGACGGTGGATGGTTATGCAGCGGAGTTCTACAGGTTAAGTAGGTTTTCTCCGACGATGGTGGCGACGGAGCCAGAGATGGCTATAAGGTTCCAACAGGTACTTCACTTAGAGATTATACAGCTGGTCGAAGGGCACGACTACCAGACATTCGATGCAGTATTGATGGCGGCTCGGAGGCACGAGCCTATTATTCAAAGGTTATCAGCAAGGACTGGAGACCAGAAGAGGTCTCATACGCAGATTACGGAAGGAGGAGGAGCAGTACCTCGGACGTCAGCACCAGTGCCAGGTGTCCGTATTCGTGATGCAGTTCTGGTCCCGACAGTTATGGCGGCACCAGTTCGACAGCAGCAACCGAGGCACCAGAAACGTCAGGAGGCACCAGTGGGTTGCACTTATTATGGTAAGGGAGGGCACACTCGAGAAGTGTATCGGTTAGCGAATGGGCAGTGCTTGAGATGTGGGGGTTCAGACCATCGTATAGCTACGTGCCCACAGATACAGACGCTAGGAGGGCCAGCTCAACAGTTTTCGGTATTGCCAGCTCCAGAGGTAGCACCGTATCAAGGGCCAGCACTAGCAGTGAGGCCACTAGCCCAGTGCCCATTACTGATGCAAGCTCAAATATACCGACAAACGCAACATCAGGTAGGACCACATCTGGTTGGACAGCAGAGGCCACAACTGCAGGGCCAGGAAAGGCAGCAGCAGAGAGTCCAGCAGGGGCAGAGACAGGTAGAATTTGGAGTATTATAGCAGAGGTTGGCCGAAGGCGGTCAGATTGTGGGTAAGTTTTGAGTATTATTCATAATTCCATGAGTTCTATATTCGAAGAGTGAAGGCGACTTTCTCATCTCACTCATCTGCTCTCGTATCATGTGATACGTAATATTTATCATGTGTCTTGATTACGAGAGTACGTCCTGGACAGAGTCTCGTTCTTAATTTAGTCATTGGTACCGACTTATCTCAAGCATTGACCCTTGTCCACTTTGCGAGTCAGTGTAGGACCTCGAGGACGAATTCCTACCTAACTGACTTGGGAAGCATATTTTATTCGTATGTCTCCGATCACTTTCCTTCTAGGGTATGATTATTGTTTGTGCTTTTACTTAATAGTTCTTTCTTTCATAATCTGTTCATATGTCATGTGTTGTTTGATAATTGTTCTTGCTATATGTCATGAGTGTATTTCGTGATCTGAGAGCGCGCTCGACTAGCCTTATCGAAATTCCGAGGACGGAATTTTTCTAAGGAGGGTAGAGATGTCACTCCCCGTTCCCAGAATACGTATTTTTAATATGTGTAATGCTTGAATGCATTTATTTAATATTTATCATGCATTTATTCTGTATCTAATTTCTTTAATTTTATGCTAATTATTTTCTGTATTTTATTTCTGCTTTTACTTAGCTCTTGGTTTATTTTGCTCATGTTCAACCAACTTGGTTTAACTTGGTCCAACATGATAAGCATGGATGGTCTAGATTGTGTAGGGAGGAATGGATGGTGGGAGATTAACGTGACTTGATACTTAAACCCCTCTTCTCTTCTCTCTCCTCACAACTCTCATTTTTTTTCTTCCTCCACCAAAACCCTAGCCATTGGAGAGAGGCAAGTACATCTTGCACCAAATGGAAAGATTATTGCATTTTTTATTTCTTGATTTTTTTTTGATATGATTTGTCTATATTGTTCTTCTCATCATCCTCTACAAGTTTAGTTCTTGGAGTTTTTGATTTTAATGGCTACTTTTGTGTAGATCTAAGTTTGTGCCATTTTCGGTTTTCTTGAGTTTTGATCTATCAAACTTCTTTGTTTTCGAAACCTAGTTGTTCTATGTTGTAGAGAATTTCGTTCTACCCATTTTAACCTATGGAAGTCCAAATTTGGACTTAGAGTGAAGGTTTTATGGAGCTTGGAAGCTGTGGGTTCTATGGCCATCCTTCTCAGATTTTCGGAGAAGATGGGTACCCACTTACTCAGCCGCATAGATGAGTACCCACTTACTCAGCCGTAAGAGATTCATTCATCCAGCCGCATAAGACCCCCACTTATCCAGCCGCATGAGATTCAATCACCCAGCCGCATAGATGGGTACCCACTTACCCAGCCGCATGAGATTCATTCAGCCGCATGAGATTCATTCACCTAGCCGCATAGATGGGTACCCACTTACCCAGCCGCATAAGATTCATTCACCTAGCCGCATAGATGGGATTCTGTTTACCCAGCTACATAGATGAGTACCCATTTTCTACCGCATAAGACCCTCATCCACTTTGTCGCATGAGATTTATTCACTTAGCCGCATAGATGGGTACCTACTTTCCCAGCCGCATAGATGAGTACCCGTCTACTGCCGCTCATAGTACCTATTTTGGTTATTTTTGTATATTTTATGTCCTATTTGTCTGATTCGTGGCCAGAATTTCTCCCAACTCCCAACATAAAAGTTGTAGATCTTTGTCTTGCCTTCAAGGACCTTCATGTCTCACTTTAACCAGAATTCATATGTGATTTTTATGTCACGAGGGGTCCACGTGACTTCCTGACTTGACCGTATTCCAGACCTTATTACCTATATACGTGCTGGTACCTATTCTAAGTGAGTATTGAGATACAATATTAGTATACACTGCGGTGCTATTTAATGAGTGTACTGAGGTATGACTCTACGTGCTAAGTGATCATTCGTGTTATACATCAATACATGTGTACCTTCCAACAAGTCATGGTAATTGGTCAGTAATAGTGTCGTGGTAAAATGATTGTTGTTTGATACATTACACTAAGCATGGATCTAGATTGAGCCGACGTGGATTCATACTTAGGGTACACGTACTATGGCACGACATATAGGAGGATGACCATGTGACCACGACATGTAATTCCAATATCGAGATAGGGTTAATCTAAGCAACTTAAATCGGTAGAAGCATTGGGATGGAACAGAATCTCGAGATCGTACGTCACCAGCCGCCCTGGGTCCCGTCCTGACGCGTCGGGTTGGCTGCCTCGGATACTGTATAGTCATCCGCACTAGTGGAGTACAGTATCTGATTTGTGAATGCCGAGCCAGCTCTTCCTATAGAAGAGCTGGAAAAGTTACTGCTTGTTCTAGCGCGGTGGCCTTTTGAGGGACCGGTGCATTTCGTGCTTGCGTATATATAATGGTTTGGCTAGCCCTGCTGGAATGCGATACGATCTGAGGATTCCTATATATATATTGCATTACTGGGATAACCCAGGCAAATCATAGAAAGCCGTTGGGTTGATTGGCCGCTTGTAAGCTGACTTGTTTTGTGATATATTTTTTTCTGTTAGCAACTGAGGAACATGGACTATCGTGGTGCGTGGTCCAACCCATGTCCTTGTTTGGTTATTGGATTGGGCTATTGTGCTGCGATAAGCTATGGACCGAAGTCACGACCAGAAGCCCTTCACCTGTCCATGGTTATAGGATATATCTTATCTCGGCACGATATTGGCACCGTTTGTCCTTGTTTGGTTGTAAGGGTGTCGTATTGTCTCGATGATATGGTATAAGCCTATAACTCGTGAATCATGTCTTATTATTACACTTGGATTTTATCTCACTCTTTTGTGCTCCCTTGTGGTACTTGCTATTCGGGGCCTGACCCCGCTGGTTTTGTTTGGCCAGATTTCGTAGCAGCGCCAGAGGATCCAGCCTTCTATCCGAACAATGGTGCACACCAGGAGTATGGGCGCCAGGGGCCATGAGTGGGTTTCTTCTTCTCCGCTCTGATATTTTCTATTTTGTACTTGGCATTTAGCCACCGGTACCTGTTTAGCCGACTGTTCTGGACATTAGTTTCCTTTACATAATTGTAATTAAATCAGACTGCAGCTGACCACGGTTATATACTATTGACTCTCGGTACTAGGTGATCATTTTGTATAGCTAGGCTCATTAATCATTTTGATGAAGCGTCGAGGACGCCTTACTGCTTTGTCTTATATGATCATTATTTACTGCTTCTTGTTTTGATTGATTGAGACATAGATGCTCTGTGAGACCATAGGAGACTTGATTGTAGCATGCACCCCCTTGTCTCTTGACAGCCACGATCGCCGTATGACGTTTATATACCTCATATGGAGTAGCTTGCCTAGTCCGTCTCAGTATTTCGGTACTAGGGCATGACATGATTTGTATTCGATAAGAAATCGAAATGAATTCAGGATAAAAACCCCAATTTCTTCGAAAATAGGACAACAAAGTGCCCAATGCACTGTTTTGGAAGGCCGATTCCGGTCAAACCAATGACTAATTTAGGAAACCACTTAAACAACCTTGTTTACAACATATATGACAGTAAAACCCTTTTAATATATCCTGATTTCATTAAGTATGGGCAAAGTTATTCGATTTCCAAAATCAAGAAAATAGTTTTCAAAAATAGAAGAATTTTAGGAAATTTTTCTGATACGGCGTGTGCCCCGACAAAACGGGCGATGTAGTCATAGTCCATGAGCATCAAAAGACACGTTTGGATATTGTCGTCGTGTGGGATTCGACGGAACTCAATTTCGTTGTGCATGCGCGATGGAATCGAGACGTAACCGTCGAGATATCCCATATCGGTCCCTTTGAAAACTAGCTCATAACTTCGTAACGTTCATCTCGAGACAAAACATATGCCGACAGGACCGTATCATTTTTCTGGTCCTACATGCCAAATTTGGTCCGATTCTGAGAAGGTCGACCTGAACGCCCTTTCGGCAGGCCCGCGACCCGATCCAACGGACGAATTTGTGCACGGCCCACCGGAATCCGACTTTGGACATACGGTTAGATTTGTCTCATCAAACCAGACTCGTAGACATATAGTTTGTTGATTTTAGAGATTGTAGACATTGGCACGCTTTTCGATACACAACGGGTCCAACGGCGGACATCGTTTTGATCCGAAATTATGATTTTGCCCCTGTGTCCAGAATTGGACTTTTGGGCAGGCTTTTTTGGGCATTTCTTTTATATCAAACATATTGGTGATGTCTCTTTTAGCATCTGGAGACTTTTGCACGAGTTTGATTTTGTGTGGCATACTAAATGGTCGGTATTATCGGTTTCACCAACTGAGGATCCCAGACGAGTACATTTGTTGTTTGTTTTTGATATTGTTAATTACTATATTTCATTGTTAGTCATTTTATATTTGATTTGTGTCTCTTTTTCATATCTTGTCGTATTCTTACCTGTAGTGTTGGAAAGGGGAAGTACTAAATAGATGTGTGATCTGACCGTAGACATTATAGACATCGTAGATATTATTTATTTTATTGCTATTTAGACATAGTAGACATCGTCGTGTAACTGTCCCTAGACCGATCACATATCAAAAGGTACTTCAAAACACATAAATAGTATTTTGGGGTTTTTATTCATTCGCTGTTGTCATATTGTTTTATGTCTACTTTTCTCATGTCTCTTTTTACCATTATCCTAATTATCCCAAATCAAGTATTTTATGGCTAACCTCTGTTCTATAGTCGTTATCATATATTGGAACTGCATTCAATGAATTGTACTCATTCCATTCCCAACTGAAAACTAACATTTTTCAGGTTAATCGCAACTACTCTTAGCCAAGGGGAGATACGGGTATACTTGCAGGTTAAAACCTAAAGGTTAGCTAGATAGATGAGTTGTAGTCATTTTTCAAATATTGTACTTTCTTTGAATATAAATCTTGTAAATGTTTATTAATGTGAATGAGCAATAAAGATTATTTTTAAGCATTTTGTTTTATTGTGGCCTGGAAAGCGTTCTGCCTCCGACACTACGGCATAGGCTGGCTTGGACACACACTCATATCTCGAAAAGCGGGTACGGGTCGTGACACAAGTTCTGGGACTTCGCTAGGCAGTTATTATCACGATTCGCACCCAGTATAAGGGTACAAGTGCGTAACAACGCCCAGCCTATACCGCAGAATCGGCGATAGAACGTTATTCTAGGTCACTATCTAAAATAAATCACGCAATTATATAATTTACTTGTCTTAAATCTCAACTCCGAACGGAGGACAAGTATAGAAATAATATAACTCAATCACAGTCTAAGCACGATGGGATAACACAGAATTATATAACTAAAAGAAAATAAATAAAAACTAATAAATGATAATATCTCAAAACAACTCAAAACAAGTCAAGTCTCAAATTATTACAATTTAAGTTCTAAACATGAATTCTATAGCAAGTCTACTAGACTAGTCTCCCGATCACTCCTGAGAGTCGGGGCCAAAGGTAGCTAATCCCTCTCCAGATCCATAGCAAGTAGGGCATGTATCCGCATGGTTATCATCTGTAATATTTTCAATTAGCCCAGTCAGGACATGAACGAACACATCTTATCAAGAAAATCCAAGTAAATGACAAAGACTAGAAAATAATTATAGACAGCTATATTGATGAAGCATAAAAATTTTAGACAGTTTAAGATGTAGAGCAACAGTTAAAAATAAGGAAAGTAAATGCTGTGAAACAGAAGATCATGTCAATGAAGACTGTAAATAAAAGATAGCTGAACTAGAATAATGTGATATGAGTCCAGGTGGTACATTGTAGGTCAAGTGGGATTCCAATCAAAGATTCAAGTATGGAGATTCTTTAATGGTTCTTAGGATGATTCTAGTAAAGATTTTTGTGGTGATTCTAGTAATGATTCTAAATAATACTAAAAGTGTGTTTTAAAATACTGAGATCGACATGTAAACGGCTAGGGGTAATCCGGCACATCACACACGGGCCAAGTATGGGATGGCTATCGTTCTTGTATAATTCATAGGAAGGTGGTTCGAGTATTTGGAAATGTTTACATGTCTACTCAAGTATTTCTCCGCCCAACTAATACGAGTGAATCCATATCATGACACGAAAATCGAGAATAAATCTAGCCAGAACATGAAGGTGCTTGTAGGTGATTATTGTAGTGGTTCTTGTAATAGAGGCTAGACAAGTAAGGTGTGTGTGTCGTATACATGAATTCCAGAAATATCAATTCATTGTTTGTAACAGAGAATCAAATAGAACTGACTAGAACTGAAATATAGAAATCGACAAGTAAATGAAAGAACTATGAGAGAATATACTCGCATGTTATCCTGAGTGACTGATGAATACAGATGTCCGAACCGGAGTCACAATATCCTATTTAGAGCAACCACATGTTACAAAGTGTCTAATATGAAATAAGAGAAATTATAATGCATTCTAAATGATTCTAGGTCATTTTGGGTCAAAGTCAACCTTTGGTCAACTCTGGTCAACTATTCTGGTCAAACTAGGTCAACCCTAAGTCAACTAGTCAATTAGTCTCAGTTTACGTCAAACTTAAGTTATTTAGTCATTTCAAGTCCATTTGGGTCAAGTTTTGGCCAAGTTTGACTCAAGTTGACTTTTGTCAACTTGGTCAACTTATTAGCCAACTATGCCTAACTTAGGCCTATTGGTACTTCTAGGTTTAACTCAAACTAATACAACATACCCAACTCCCATAGCTTAGATATCAAATACCATCTCATATATATACTATAACAATATATACATATATGATATTTATATATACATACATGTATATAAGGCAAGGGGAAATTATATAAGCATATGTGTGTAGTGTTGTGAACTGTGGTGTTGAGAGGGCTGCTGCTATAGGCAAATCTGAGAAAAACTCACAAATAACTATACACTATATATGTAATACTAGCTATTATGGTATATAAGGTATATACATATATAGTAATGTATATATACATAGAAAAAGAATGGTGCGTGTGTGTGCTA
>JANAVB010041609.1:12500-41333 GCA_029216955.1 Iris pallida | reverse complement strand
TACATCTCTTATAGCGTTCATGTACTTTTTTACTTGTTTTACATTTCCTTCCATGATATGAACTACGTGAGAGTTATGTATTCGCTCATGTCCTGACTCGACCTGTTGAAATATTACAGAGGATGAGGAGGAGTTCTGCCCCACCTATTACAGAGCTGGTATAGATGACACTTGCGACCTGGACCTTCAGAAGGATCCAGCTTGCGCTGAGGTTGCCTAGGATAGACTGCTAGGCTTATCTTATCTTACTTTCTGTTATCATTTCATGAGATGTATTATTCAGATGTTGGGATTTTGTGTTGTTAAACACTTAGACTTATTTTTTTGGTTGTATTGTACTTTTTGATTTCATATCTATCTTATCGTGCCATTTATCTACCTCTAGTTTATGTGATTGAGTTGTACCTTCTGAGATTGTCCTCCGTTTGAAAGTATATTATATTGTATTTAGTTGCTATTATGACCTAGAACAACGTTCTACTGATGACACTGCGGCATAGGCTGGACGTATCCACATTCTCGTGTCCCTAAATCGTGTGCGGGTCGTGACACATTTTTTGTAGTGGCTCATGCAGGTCGAGATTCGCATTAGTACGAAGTCGTGGTAGTGCGACGATTAGTTGTACCGCTGTACGCCTGTGGTAAGAGATAAGGAATAGGCTTTAGCTTGAGAGGGTACTCAATCACAGTTAGAATTACTTGAGAGATTCCTGAGACGACCCTTGAGAATCTGAATTTGATTTTTTTTAAAATCATTTTCTCTTATTTTGTTCACCCTTACTCCTTGTTATTGAATTTAATTTTGATGGATTGTTGTTGATTTTGATTTTTTCTATCGAGATGAATTTTATAGCCAAAGTTACAGTTCTTCTGATAAGATATGTTGACGAAAATAACAGGAATAGTAAAACTTCTACTTGATTATGGAACCTGGAGTTTATCGCAGCCATATTAGACGGTGTGGCAGAAACGTAGAAACCTGACTTAGGATGTACATATCTTGGTTATGAGATTTAGAATTTCTCGTAGCTATACTAGTCGGCATATCAAGAATTCTAGACGACATGATTATAGAGGTGCATACCCCAGTTATGTAATCTACCGTTTATCGCAGCCTTGCTTACTGGCATGGCGAAGATTCTGAGTAACATAATTTTAGACAGACGCATATGATTATCAGATTGTATCTTAAGCAGGTTTTTAAACATATCATCTCTATCGTACCCTGTAACGCCCCAGTCCCAAAATACGTAAGACTAGGAACGTAGACATGCCAGCTGTATTCATACGAAGTATACTCCAATATATGGAAGCCTCGTATAAATACATAAGCTGTAAAATGTAGTAGAACCATAACTAACTAATCTCATCCACGAATCAAAGAATAAAAGATATCATATATCAACTATGAATTTGTCTTGATACAATATGTTGGGCGGAGACAAATCCACTACCAACAAAATAAGGAAAATACATGAAAGAATAACTTTGGCGAGCGAAGCGAAGACGATCCAAATGCAATCATCCTCGAAGAAATAGAAGACAGATCACGGCTAGAGCTAGAACACCTGCGAAAAACAATAGCACACACCTGGCAAGACAACCATGTCCTTAGAGGGACGTAACAAGACACATAATAGCATGACATATAAAATGAATAAATATTGCTCAATAAATAAGTCAATCGAATTTATAACATAGTCCAATACGCACCTACTGAACGAGCGTACCATCCCCCCAACCAAACAAGGATAGGAGATGGTAAACTAATTCACGGCGACGTATCTTTCCATGCTAAGAATCCAATATGGTATCCGGACCCCAACAAGGTTCAATACCTTCTCATCGAAGTAGTACGTCACACCTACAACCAAACAAGGACAAGATGTGACGAACTAATCCGCGACAAGTTATTGTTCCAAGCTACGGTCAGATACAAGTACCCAAACCAAAAGTACTCGTACCTAACGGATAGGGTAGCCTACCATTCTAAGTGAAATATTGTTAAGAACAATCCTTCCTACGCATGGGCCCTGGCTGAATAGGATCGGTGTTGTCCCCCTTGGCACCAGAGGCCCCATCAGGAAGAGCATGACGTTCCGCAGAATCGTCAATGGCTGTCAGTAATCTTAGGTCATCAACCTCGTATCTCCAGCGGAGAGTCCGGGTCACAAGAGAAGTGCATCGAAGCCCATACGCTAAGGAATTGTCCTCCCCGCCCAATGCCTACTGTGTTGTATCCACAACACAAACCACTATAACCGCTAAGTCAAACTAGCATGCAACCTCTATTAGCGATTATTCCAATCGCACGGCTTGTACGTACTGGTGGCCAGCCAATCACGCACTTCCGTATTCTACATGCGACACACAACCTCGTGTTACAACGTGTCAAGGCCAATGAATGCAACAACAGGTGGTCCCTTAAATCTAGGTTTAATGTGAGAAAACAATACATAGCGGGAAATATAAAAAACAGTAAGTTCTAACAGTTATGCCATGTATCACAGTTTATTTTGCATAAAGAAAATAAATAATGCATAAATATGAGCTAAAATAAGTAAACAGCTAATGGCAAGGTGTCTTGCCTGGTAGAGCGCCTGGTGTGCTGCGATAATCAAGGTGGCACGATCTGCAACTTTGGTGCAACAACTGTACAAGGAGACCTCTGATGGTGACACGGACAGTTCCATTGGGTCCAGAAGGGTCAAATTGGTTAGGTTGGACATAAAGTAGACTTTGAATTGGCGAAGGAATAGTAATAATGGGCCTAGTCACGGGTTGGAGAAAGATCGAAGGAATTTGGAAGAATAATATATATAAAATTTTAGGAAAGTATTTCTAATATGAGAAGTTATATTTACTAGCAAAACACTATTTGAAAAATAGAGAAATAACTCGATTTAGACTAGAAGTCAAAGTTTGTAAAAAATAGATAATAACTATACTTCATAAAATATTTTAAATAACTAAATTGGAATATTAATAACTAATTTAGGCCAAAAAAACTATAACTTCGAATACGGATATATATAGATAAATACAAAATTCTAAAAAAAATATTTTGATACAAAAAGTAAATTTTGTAAATGTATAAAAGTCTTGGATGAAGTAGCAGGTAATAATAATAATGATGGCCAAATATTTGATACACATACTCATAGATATTTTTCCAAAATACTAATAATTCTAATAATAATCCTAATAATAATAGTTATAATGAAATAATAATAGTAAATAATAATTAACAAAAAGTAATAATTGTTAATAATAGTAATGATGATAATTATAATAATAAAACTAATAATAATAATGATAATAATTATGATGATAATAATATTAATGACATTAACAAATACTACTAAAAGAAGAAGAAAGAAAAAATGAATGGAAAAACTAAACAAACAAAATACACAAGAAAGAAAACAATCGAAAAAAAAATAAAGTAAAATAAATAAACAAAGCAAACATTTAAAGTTGCTGTTCTTCTCAGTACTAAGTACTGTTAAGAAAACGAAGGAAAACAAAAGCTTTTAGAAATAATAAGAATATAATAATAATTTGATTGTAATAATAACAGTACTGATTATATAATAGATAATATAATAATAATAATATAATATAATAATAATAATAATATAATAATAATCGACAGAAGACAAACGAGAGAAAGAAAAAAAAGGCAAATTATAAGGGCACAGCACATTTTACTCAGGGCTGTCCAAGTGTTAGTTTTTCATTTTTACAAGTTTGCCACTGAAAAAATTACTCAGGGCTATCCAAGTGGTAGGTATAAAAGATAATGAGGACTGCCAGAAATTGTGGCAGTCCTGAAAGTAATGAGGACTGCCATAATTTCTGGCAGTCCTAAGTAATGAGGACTGCCAGGAATTGTGGCAGTCCTGAAAGGACATGCTCTACAACAGGACTGCCATAATTTCTGGCAGTCCTAGACATATTGAGGACTGCCATAAATTGAGGCAATCCTGAAAGATACTTGCTGTACAGCAAGTTCCTTTCTGGACTGCCACAATTTCTGGGCAGTCCTAAAGTCGACATTCCCGAATGAAAAAAATATATTAGGGTTTATTTCAATCTTGATAATAGAGTGAAATATGCATTTTAGGATTTATTTCCATGCATTCTTTGTGAGGAAAGAAGTATTTAACCTTTGTTTTCATACATTTTGGGGTATATTTAATTTTTTGGGTGCCATCGAAATTGGAAAAGAGGAAACTAGGGTTTTGATGGAGATGGTGATGATGGAAACGGTGGAGAAGAAGAAGATGATGATGATGAGAAAAAAACTAGGGTTTTGATGAAGATGTGAGAATGGAAATGGTGGAGAAGAAGAAGATGGATAGAAGAAGAGAAGAAGAAGAAAGCTAGGGTTTGTGAAGAGAGAGAGTGGGGAAGAAGAAAATGGACAGCCCCTGAATAGAAAATTTGGACAGCCTGAGTAAAAGTTCCTCAAAGCCTGGCTAGCCCTAATCCTGTCTAGCCCCGAGTAAAAAAGGTTGTGCCCTTAAAATTTGCCAAAAAAAAACAAGAGAACCCACAAAAAACCCATTAAAACCAAAAGCTGTTCTTCTGTAGAAAAGAGAAGGAGTGGGAGAGAGAAGAGCTCGAGTGAGGGAAAGAGGAGGAGAAAGGGGAGATCAGGGCGGGGCGAGCGGATCGGGAGAGGGACGATCGGACTCGACAAGCGGCGGATGATGGGGAGGAAGGTCGCGCGGGCTTCTCGGAGGGGCTCGGTTCAGGCGGCGGCGGAAGGGAGTTCGTCGGCGGATTTAACGAGCAGATCTGGGAGGAGGAAGGCTAGCGGCGGAGTACTCGGAGCGGCCTGCGGTGGCCGGGGCTGAGGCGCCGGCGGAGATCAGTGTTCGGGGCTCTCGGCGGGTTTTGGGGGGTTCATCGGCGGAGCGGCGCGGGGGCATCGTTGGTGACGGCGCGGAGGCGGAGGCTGGCGGCAAGGGTCGGCAGCTCCAGGTGAAGGGGAAGCTCGCGCGGGTGAAGTGGGGGCGGCTGGGCACTCGTCAGCGACAGCGCGCAGAGAGGAGGCAACACTCGGGTGTTGGGGTTCGATGGCCTGGCGGCGGAGCACCGGACCGGGTTCGACGGCCGGCGGAGAAGTCGGGTTAAGGTTAGGGCTTTATTTTCTTATTTTCGTTTGATATGGTGTGGGTGGCTGTGTTTTCTTGGGTCGCCGGCGGGTTGCGCCGGTGACGTGGTGGTGGTGTGGTTTTGCTCGGCTGGGTTGGTGGGTGTCCTTGGGTGAGGTCGGTGAGGATGAAGGTGGCGATGAAGACGGTGGCGACGGTGGCAGGGGGTGTAGGCTGTGGTGGTGGTGTCGTGTGGGGTTTTGGCCGTTGGTGTCAGCAGTGGTGGTGGTTGCGTGGTGAAGACGATGATGGCTGTGGTGGTTTGCCGGAGTTATCGAGTAGGACAAGGGGTCAGCTGAACCGGTGGGGATGGCAATGGCAGGACGGCGAGGAGGCTGGAGTTAGCGGGTGGCGGTAGCAGAGTTAGAGTTAGGTTTAGGGTTAGAAATATTTTTATTGTGTCGGAGAAATGTTCGACACGGAAAAAATGTATATGTACAAAGAATGGAATAAGAGAGTCACTGGGTCGGACCCGAGGCTGTCACGGCCGACACGGAAAGATGTTGGACATGGACACGAGGCACGCACATTGAGGATGGATGGAACACCGACACGAGGCACTCACTTGTGGAATTTGTAGAAAAATTGTGGAAGAATAATGTGGAGTACCTGCCTATATTTATAGGATGTGGGAATTCTCAATTAGATAAGGAGTAGGAGTAGATTAAACCCAATAATAGATAATTCCTAATTTAAATTAAAAGCAATCAAATCCAAGTCCAAATCCAAATTAAAATCCAAATCTAATTTAAATCAAATCAATTAATCAAATTCCAAATATAGATATTAGCTTAATATTTAAATATTTCCATGGAATCAAATCAAATTTAAATTGTCACAATTATTTCAAAAATATGTTTTCCAAAAATACTATAATAATTAATTTTGAAAATTACATTATTTAAAATAAACAAATAAATAATTACGAAAATATATGTTTGTACAATTAATATTCTTAAAATTTTGCTTTTCTAGCATACAAGTAAAAATATTGTTTATTAATAATAATTGCAAAAATGTAAGGCTTTATAAACAAAATAATAAAATAATTATTATGTATATTATTTTGAAACTTCAATAATATTTTCAAAAATATGTACGCTCGCACATATTCGCACTCGTCGAGCAATTTCGAAAAACAAAATTTTGTGCGCGACGTATAATACGACTACGTGGCGTACAATACAAAATTTTAAATCCGTGCAAATTTAATAAAAGAAATATAGTAGAAATTTAGGGGTTTTACATACCCTTCTGTTGTTATAAAATTGTATTCCATCATCAAATAACTTAGGAGTAGGGATATTTTAGTTCTTGTAGAGCTTATTCATATGTAGTTGTTTCATAGTGTAATAATTTGATGACTTGTAGATTATCTGTATCCTAGAGATGATAGTTAGCATTGGTATTAGAATAGTAACCCATTTTAGATGATTCTTCTGTTATTTATAAAATCTACAAGTTTTCATATAAGATGTTAGTCTGTCTTACAGCCTTGATGATTTATTGTTTTCCTTATCCTTTCCAGTAGGGCACCCATAACCAGAGCCTATCCTTGAGTGTAGCTGTAGCTTCGCCTGAGATTGAGAGTCTTCCTCTATCTCCTAGACTGGTACCCTATACCATATTCTCAAGAGATTTGTTTCCTGATGGAGCTCAGATATTCGAACTTCTCCGGGATGTGTTAGAGACACAAAGGGTTCGGGCTGAGATCCTGAGGGAGCAGAGTCATAAGATCCAACTGCTGGGACTTCGTGCTTTCAGGATGAGAGCCTAGTTCCAAGAGGAGGAGCAGTATATACCCAGAGCCTCAGTAATACCCAGACTTTAAGCCTAGACCATCCTATCCAGTCCAGATTCTTGTCCAGCAGAGACCAGTTAAGGGAGTGCCTACATGTGCTTATTGTAGGAAGCTTGGGCATGTGTGGGATGACTGTAGGAAGAGGAGAAAGTTGTGCCTTTTCTGTGGGTCAGCTGCACATATGTTGCGAGACTGTCCTACTGTACCTGCCCTAGTCAAGACCCCGCCTTCAGGAGGGAGTTCTAGTCACCAGACATAGTTGGAGGTGAGTCTTGACCTATACCTTAGCATGTCTTTCGAGATGATTGTTGCACCCTACCCTTGTTGTGTGTTTTAAGAGAGTTGATTAGGTGACTTAGAGGTGCAACACATGATATTGTGCTGGAAATGTGCCCTACTCGACGGCAAGCTACAAGTCCACTTAAGGCGCTTAGATAACATGATTGCCTATGACTGGGAAATCTCTTTATGAGCTACTTGATCAATCTAGTCATTATCCTAGTCAGCTTCAGTATGAATCCCTGACCATGGTAATCAGGAATCCATGTCCTAGACATGATGCAAGAAGAGTCATATAGTTTGTACATGCATAATCATACATGATGTCAAGATAATAGTTACTTAGCGAGTTCATATAGCCCTCGCAACATCATTCAAGGCTTACATGTCATGTTAGGTTACTTATCATGTCAAAAGTACTTCACAACGGACCACTATCAAGAATTTTTATGTCAAGGTTGCTTATCAAGAGTGCGCCTCGACGAACCACTATCAAGAATTATCTTGTCAAGGTAGATCACATTATCATGTTCATGTCAAGTTCTGATTCATAGCCTAGAATTATTATGCTCAAGTCCAAGTCACTAGTTCAATGCCAACTAATGGTTAAGTCGGATCGTCGCAATTTAGGCCGAGTATAGAAAACATGCAAAGAAGATCGAGAGCACCCAAGTGTAACTGAAACCATAAGTCACATATGAATTCTGATTTAAAGTGAGAAATGAAGATTCTTGAGGTTAAGACAAAGATCTACAACTTTCATATTTTGAGTTTTTCAAGATTTTAGCTACAAAATAGCTCAAATGGACAAAAACAGTCATTTGGAGTGATTTGTGCACTGGTGTGCGACGCGCAAGCACGGCGTGCCGCAATGTTCATTGTCCCAACAACACCAAAAGGTGTGGGGAAGCCATGAACAAAAAATGACATAACTTCCTCATACGAAGTCGAAATCAAGCGATTCAAATGCCAAAATTGGGTAGAATTAAATTTTCTACAACATGGAACCATTAGATCTCGAAAATAACCAAGTTTCAGAGAACAATACCAAGAAAAACCAAAAAAGTTACAAACTTAGATCTATAAGAATCCATCCATCAAACCCAAAAATGTCAATTTCTAAAGAGGCTTAGAATCAAGTAAAGAAGAGAATGGAACAATAAAACTTGAGATCCATCATGAAACAAGTTGCACTTGCCTAGGACTTGGTAGGTGGAAGGAGTAAATGAAGAAGATGAAGAAGTAAATATAATAATAGAGGAGAGAGAAGGAGTTGGTTTTTATATAAAATCTTTCCATCTCAAAACAAAACAAACCAAGCCAAGTCAAATTGAACCGAACCAAATTAAAATAAACTAAGTCAAGACTAAACCAAGACTAGGCTAAACAAGATAATTCTAATTACGGTCCACCTAAAAATGTAAGAAATTCGTATACGTATACTGAAAATATGTACAACAGAAAACGGGAGTGACATCCCCTATCCACATCAATGTTCTGCTTACTCCATTTTACCTGGTCCTACACATTTGTGCATCTGATCTATTAGTGAAGGCTTAGACAACATCCATTACTCTAAATTTAGTTCACTGCATACCTGCTAACCCATGGCAAATTATGACCACTTGATAAGTATTGTTAGCATAAAAGTGTATCAGACATGTATGACATATGTTCTGATGCAGTTATACCATTGCCCTTATTAGAGATAAAACTTCATTTCTTTGCACTGCAAGTTTCCATTCCTTGATACTGAAATTGAACCAAAATACACTACTTTACTACATTCTCATATTAGCCACTATATCCCTGCATATATATAGCACATTGTCTTAACTGCCACTTCATGATAAGTATCTGTAACAAGCCAGCATTTTAGTTTGATACTAACATATTGTAATGCCCCTTTTTTAGTAAAGCCATTCCCTGTTTTTTGACTTACCTAGATATCTGTCCTATTGGTTATTGTTTTAGTCCAAGTTAACCCCCATCACTGCCCTGCATTCACTAACACATGTCCTGCACCCCCTTTAGTATCCATCCATACCTCCTTGTATTGTTCAGTCCATGTAATTTAGTTCACTTGAGCATCACAGTTCAATGTGAATACTCAAGTTCCGGCTTGACCCCTCTGATTGATTACATGCTGTATATTATTTGTGGTGGTCTTGATTTAGGCAGTGTTGATAGTAGTACATAATTGTTAGGCTAAGCTCTCTCTCTCTCTCTCTCTATATATTATATATATATTATTTATTTATATTGAGGAAGGATAGGCATCCCCGAACTTTTTGCATCCCCAAGCATCCCCCTATTTACACCGTTGGATGGTGCGTTAAGTCATCTAATCTTGACCGTTGATTTACCAATGGTTAAGATTAGAAGACTTAAAGCACATCTAACGGTGAACATGTGATGCATGGGGATGCAAAAAGTACGGAGATGCCTATCCTTCCTCTCTCTCTCTCTATACATATATACATATAATAGATATATATAGAGAGAGAGAGAGAGATAATGTAGTAGTATTGTATATACTTGATATCTTTGTATGTTATACCTTGGTATCCTAGTCCACTTGTGTTAGGGTATAGGATGACCTGGAAGTAACCCAAATAGGTCCATGTGACATTGTAGACTAGAGTTGACTAAACTCTTGACTGTTGACCTAGTTTGACTAGAATGTTCACTATAGTTGACCAAGAGTTGACTTTGACCTAGAATGACCTAGAATTATGTAGATTGTATTGTAAACTTCTTGTATTTCATCTTGAACACTTTGTAACCTGTGTTGCTCTAAATAGGACTCAATTACACCGGTTCGGACATTTGTTCTCACTAGTCGCTCAGGACATCAGGCGAGTACAAGCTCTGATCGTTTCATACTTGTTAGGACTTATATTCTTGCTCTAGACTACTTTATTTGATGTTGTCATATTGTTATCATGATGTAAGCCCCCCGAATTTAGGGCTTATTTTTTAATTTTATAAATCAATTATTTTGCAATAGATATTATTATTTGATTATTATTTGATTAAATATTCTTTTTCGGGACTTTGACTCTGGAGCGTCAGGGATGCCAATGTCTGGAAACTCTCTTCATCAGTGTAGTAGACAACTAATTCATGTTGATATATCATGTCCCATTCAAACTTGTTCCCTTCACTACTAAAAACCCAGATTAGCGACGTCAAGAGACGTCGCTAAATATGTCGCAGTACGTCGCTAACACTGATTTGCGACGTATTTAGCGACGAAAAACCTACGTCGCTTATAGGCAAGTCGCAGATGGTAATTTCGTCGCCGAACGTCGCTATTTGCGACGCGGCGTCCATTGTCGCTAGACGTCGCCAAATGAGCGACAGAGAGCGACGTAAAGTACGTCGCCAACATTACGACGTAAAGCGACCACTAGCGACGCTTCAAAAGTTTGTAAATGATGACGAGGCATGGCATCCACGTGGCCACGTGGGCATCGTAGCGACGTATATTAGCGACGTCGAGCGACGTAACGTCGCTAGTTAGCGACGTATACGACGTCTGTGTGACGTCGCAGTACGTCGCAGAACGTCGCTATACGTCGCTAATATAAAAAAAATTTAAAAAATATAATTGATATTTTTGTTATGCTGTGTGTCTGTGTTTACAGTGTGTGTGAAGTGCAGTGTTCGAACCATCGACAGTTTCGCTTACTGTTGTATGTTTTATCTTTGATAGAAAGAGCAACAGTTCAGGTGCACTTCTCAGAGCTTCCTCTTCACGTCCTTCACCTTCTCGGAACCTTTACGACGTCCGAGAAAGTGAAGGACGTGAAAATGAAGCTCTCAGAAGTGCACCCTGAACTGTTGCTATTTCTATCCAAGATAAAACATACAACAGTAATCGAAACTGTCGATGGTTTCGAACACTGTATTTCACATTCACTGTAAACACAGACACACATCATAACAAAAATACACAATATATTTTTTTAAAATTTCGGCAGCATCTCCTTTGTATATCAGATCATCGCTTATAACCCAGCGTAGGTATATTTGTCATCCCGTCGCAGATATCACAGTAAATATCACAATAAAAATAGGAGGCAGTGCAAAGTAAATATCAAAGACACACATCCTCACAAACATCCAATAGAGTCAAATAAAAATGGAAGATGATAAAAAGTCTCCCACCAAGTGTATAAACAACAGTGTATGAAAAACAATTTGCCCATAGGGCCAATACATACAAGTCATAAAAAAACCAATAAAATCACTGCGGACCCCTGTCGCGCAACTGGGATAGAATGTAGTCATACTGCTCCTGGGTAAGCTGTACCGTAGCGGCAGTAGGAGGCAGTACAATGTCTGGAGTCCGCCGGAGGCAGTGCAGTATCTGGAGTCAGCGCCGTCGATGGACCCGGAGGACGTACCTGCTCCAGCTCTCGCAGTCGCTCACCATGCAGCAAGGGCACTCACCACCTTCTCAGTATACTGAGCGACTGAGAGAGAACGGCTCCTCTGCGATCCGTCCAGCTCGACCTGTCTACGCTCCGTGCGCTGCGTAGACTCGGTGAGCGTCTGCAAGTTGGCAGCTGCAGCCTGATGCAGACTCATCAGCTCCTGTATACTGCGCTCGACCGCATCAAATCGTCGGTGACGATCGGAGGGTCGGATCGTCGCTCGACCGCATCAGAAATCTGCTGCTGCAACTCGCGACGCTCCTCGATCTGACGACGAACATCCTCAGCTCGTGACGACGCCTGCATAGCCGGAGACTGCGCACTGACAGAGGGGGCCCGGGATGACTCCGAAGCCAAATACGCGCGTAGGATCCCGTACCGTAGTACGTACCCTTCTGAAGACCGCCAACGGCGTCATCCAGAGCTCGTCCGGCGATGGCTCTGCAGGCGGCTGGGAGGAAGTACCAGCCCCTCCCTCTGCTTGCGCACTAGTAGCAGCAGCAGCATCAGCCGCCTCCTTCTGTAGCCGAACAAACTCGGCCTAGAACATGTTTGCTAACGTGTAAGTGTTTACTAAAGTCTATATTGATATCTATTTTCCTGTTTTCTAAATTATAGTCAGTTAATATTAGTTCAATAGAACTTACATATGCCTGCGTCGCCCTCTCGTCAATGAAGTCCCCAGCCCTCCGATGGGTGACCAGGAAGACGGTCACCATGTTCGGGTCCTCACCCTTCTTTACCTGTTAAAATATATCTATTATTAGTATTAAATTATATCGAACTATATAAATTAATGTCCATCATAGGAAATACCAGACGACGAAAATGCTCCGTCATCGGAATGGAGCCGCCACACCACTTACCGGCGCTCGACCGCGCCACCTTGGCCTTCTCAGACCGCTCCTGGTACTGGCGCTCGCTGAATCTAGCCTTCATCGCAGTCCACTGCTCTGGCGTAATCCAACCCTGGATCGGACGTCCGGGCGATCACGATGCTTCTGGTCGTCGATCGCATCACGGATGAGCTTGGCTATGACGGTAGGAAATTGGCCCTCGATCCTCGCCGCCCGGTGTGGTGGATAGAAATAGGTCCTCTACAAGAAGTAAAATACAAAAGTTGTATAATATACACAAATGATTATTAAAATTTAAAAATAAACAAATTTTTTACCTTGAAGTGGGCGAACCAAAAGGCCTTCCTATCTGCGGGAGCATCTGAGTAGTTGAGCCAAGGCCCACCATAGTTCTGCCTCACAAATGTCCCCAGCTGTCTCTGTACTGCAGAAGGCCGATATCTATACAATAATAATTTTTCATGAATATATATGTACATATAATCATTTGAGAAATATATAATAATTAACTTACTTCATAGGCCCGTCCGTCCAAATCTCCATACGCGTCTCGCCCGGGGGAGCGCATGGAGGGTCGCTCTCACCTCCTGCCTGGACAGGATCAGTCTGATCGCCGTCCTCCATATGATCGGCGTGGGCTCCCTCCATAGAGCCGTCGATAGTAGGAATGCTGGACGGGGGATCAGGGATGCTGGACGCGGGATCAGGAAGGCTGGACGACGAGGGAGGAGTCGCCAACCTGCTAGAACTGCCCTGTCCCGGTAATGGACCGGGAACAGGAAGGCTGGACGACGAGGGAGGAGTCGCCAACCTGCTAGAACTGCCCTGTCCCGGTAATGGACCGGGAACAGAACGGTACACTAGCGTACTCAGAGAGGATGAGGGTACGGAACTGCCCTCTCCATCCCCAGCCCGAGGCTGACGGGGCTGCCTAATATATAATCCTCCGCGTCGTCCAGATGGTCTAGTCATACCTGACAATAAACAAAAAAACATATTTATATGATAGACATCACAGATTTTTGAAAAATACCATAGTCAAAAAGTGTCACTGAAGTGTCAATAAAAGTGTCAATAAAGTGTCACTGAAGTGTCACAGATTTATATGATAGAAGTGTCACTAAAGTGTCAAATATGATTATAAAACAAACGTACAGATTTAATCCTCTTCTGAAAATTCATCTAGTTCGTTTAGCTCATCTACTTCTCTTCTTCTTCTTCTCTTCTTCTTCTTCTTCTCCTCTACATCTTCACTTTCATCTGCATCTTCCTCTTCAGATAATTCTACTTCTTCTACACAATTATGTGTAATAGGAAACTTCCGTCGTATCCACTTCTATAATATTTGTTACAAGAGGTAGTTCATCCTGTTGATAAGCTATATCGTCAACCTCAAAGGTATTTCTAGCTTTGGTCTTGCATACTGCCCACCAGTCCGACCTTGTTGTTTCCCGTTTAGGATAACTTGTGAAGTACACGAGCTGAGCCTGACTTGATAGGACAAATGGTTCATAGGCTTGATATCGACGCCGATAGTTTATATCAAAGACCGTGCTTGTCTACTTTCCAACCTTGACCTTCAATCGGATCGAACCAATCACACCTGAATAACACAATCTTAGCAGGCTCTATTCCATAACTATATGTCAGCTCCACAATCTCCCGTAACACGCCATAGAAATCGTTGCCCGCATCAACATCTTTGTAGTTCGAAGATCTGATACACAAACAGCTGTTTTTGGTGGAATCGAGATCCACAAAGTTGTCTCTGATCGGGCAAGTTGTTGACTTGAACCTAAACCCATTAACACAGTAGCTTGGCCATATTTTTGCAGCATAAATTGGTCCCTTGGCTAGCGTTCTAATAGACTCATTCTCAAGTCTTGCGTATGGACGATCGACCTAAATACCACGAAAGAAGCAATTAAGCTCATTCTCAATCAAGTGCATATACAAAAAGGTAATTACAGAGTTCTCAAGTCTTACATATGCACTCAACCATGATGGAAAATAATGCCTCATTTCTTGTTCTAGTTCTTCTTCTGTTATGTGTGGCCTACGACCTCACATCATCATTAAATATGCTGAAAAAACATCGTTCAATTAATGTAATAGTATAATAATTAACACTATTAAAATAATATAGACGTATTAATTACTTACCCCTCCAGTTTCTCTACTTCTTCTCGTCGCAGTTGAGTAATACATACACCTGAGCAGCCCTTAGCTCATCATCGTTCAGATATCTCTTTTTCATCTTACCCGATGGCTTTCCTGGAGCATTGAATACCTTCAGTATTGTATCATTACTTTCATGATCTCTCGTCGTTTCTGGAAGCTCTCGTTCTATTAGTTACAACATGAGGCTTGAAATACATCGAACAAAAGTTTGTAATCTCCTCGAGAACATAGGCTTCACAAATAGAACCCTCGACCCGTGCCTTATTTTTCACCTTTCTTTTTAGGTGATTCAAATATCGCTCGAACGGGTACATCCATCGATATTCGACGGGTCCACCAACACGTGCCTCATAGGATAGATGAATCGGCAAATGCTCCATAGAGTCGAAGAATCCAGGAGGAAACACCCTCTCTAGCTTGCATAGTATTACCGCAATGTCCTTCTCTTGCTTTTCTTGACGATCAACGAGCAATTTCTTAGAACAAAGATCCCTGAAGAATATGCTAAGCTCCGTCAATGGATCCCAAACTGCCTGCGGTAAGAATTCCCGAAATGCAATCGGAATTAACCTCTCCATGAATACGTGACAATCGTGGCTCTTCATACCCGTCAATTTGTTTTCCTTCGGATCGACACATCTTCTCAGATTTGACACATATCCGTCTGGAAATTTTAGGCCCTGGATCCACCGACAAAGTCTCACTTTATCCTCCTTGTCCAGCGAAAAAATTGACTTCGGAAGGAACTGTTTTCCATTCTGCTGTATCAAATGCAACGCAGGGCGTTTGCATATTTCTTTTAAGTCCAACCTGGCCTTGGGATTGTCTTTCGTTTTTCCTTTACGTTCATCACAGTATTAATTATGTTATCAAAACATTCTTCTCAATATGCATGACATCAAGATTATGTCTGATCAGATTGGTACTCCAGTATGGCAGATCCCAGAATATGCTCCTCTTTGTCCAGTTATGAACTCTACCAAATCCATCGCACTTGTACCCATTGTAGGATCTTCGATAGCACTTGGAAAATCTTTAACCTCCTCCCATATCGTGTCTCCGTACCACCTTGGCGGTGGATCACCCTTCTCTACAACGCCGGCACGGAAAGCATTCCTGTTCCTTCTGAACGGATGATCTTTTGGCAGAAATTGCCGATGACAATCAAAGAAGCACGGCTTTCCGCCGTGTTTCAAGCGAAAGCCTTACTACGGTCCATGCAATACGGACATGAGAGACGGCCATGAGTGCTCCATCCAGATAACATTCCATAGGCCGAAAAGTCGTTGATGGTCCACATAAGGGTTGCCTTCATCTGAAAATTCTGCTTCCTGGAAACATCGTACGTGTTAGCGCCTACTTCCCATAACTGATTCAACTCATCTATCAAAGGCTGTAAGTACACCTCAATGTTCCTTTGGGATTGTTCGGACCAGGAATTATAACGGTTAGAAACATGTACTGAGTCTTCATGCACATCCAAGGCGGTAGGTTATACGGAGTAACAATCACAGGCCAGCACGAATACTGGGATCCCAGAGACCAAAAGAGTAAAACCGTCAGAAGATAGTCCCAACCTGACATTTCGCGATCTGAAGCAAAATCTGGATACACTCGATCAAAGTGCTTCCACGCTTCTCCATCGGATGGGTGATCCAACACTCCTTCAATCTGTTCTCGCATGTGCCAACTCATATTTTCGGCCGTCTCTTTCACCATAAATAATCTTTGCAACCGCGGCGTTAAAGGCAAGTAGTACATTGAATCGGTCGGTCTTCTTGCACCGGTAGACCTTCCTGTATAGTTGTCTTATAGCGATCAGCACCACAAAATCTGCACACATCTGCGTCCTTCGTCTTTGTAGTACAGCATGCACCCATTGCGACAGGAATCGATTTTCTCGTATCCCATCCAGAGCGATCTCACCATCCTCTTAGACCGGTAGAAGTCTTTAGGCAACTTAGCACCCCCGGCAAGATCTCTATAATCAACTCCAACACTCGGTTGTAGCATTCTTGCGACATGTTAAAATCTGACTTAATGCTCAACAGTCTTGTAACCACCTCCAACGGTAATGATCCTCACAACCAGGATACAATGGAGTCCTTGCATTCTCCAGCAACTCCATGAACTGTGCAGCATCGGCGTTCGGTGCCTCCTCAGGTGCATCATGAACGAAACTAGGCCCCGCAGCATCGAAAACCATGTTCACGCACCCGTCGTCATATGCATGATTATCTGAAACAAAATTAGGTCCCGCATGCATATACGGCTCAACGTAAGGCTCCGACTCTGATGCTAAAGACACAAGTTCTCCGTGTGCGGTCTACTGATAGTAATTAGGCGTGAAACCCCTCGAGTACAAATGATATGTCACTTCCACTTCTGGATAATATTTCACGTTATGACATTTCACACACGGACACTTAATTTTGGTGCCGTCCATGTACTGAGGGAACGCCTTAGCAAACTGCAGGAACTGCTCTACTCCCGCTATGTATTCATCCCGCACACCACACATATCATCAGGACGACGATTGTACATCCATGAACGATTCCGCAAGTAGTAATTCATATCCATTTGAAAATAATTCTGCAAAGATGGACACACATTATCCAACAGGCACAAATTCGTATATAATGTCTTATTATGGGACACACATTAGTAGCGGACAGTTACTAATAACAATGATATAATCTAGGTCAAACTAGGTTGTACTAAGTCAAACAAAGTCAAACAAGGTCAACCTAAGTCAAACAAAGTCAAACAAGGTCAAAGAAGGTCAAGGGTTGACCTATAGTTGACTTTGTCAACTCTTAGTCCAATCTAAGTCAAATATCCTATTTCTAGTCATTACCTACCAAGGTACCCTTTACCTTATCGCTATTGGTATCCCAATACCAATACCTTATAATTTATATCTTACTAGACCCTAACTAGCCCATACTAGCTAGCACACACCAAATAATGAGCAATAGTGAGTTACCAAAGCAAACTGATCAGACTAAAGAATGCCAATTAACAGAGCAGTGGGTTATCACATTGAATGGGAAGAAAGCAAGGCAAGTACATTACTAATTTAGTTTACAGGAACCCAATGTTAAAACATTCATTCAACTCATTAGGAAGAACAAAACTCAGGTATAGGAATTAAACCATTCACTTGGTTAACAGTCAATTCAATTTCAGTTATTCAAGGGAATCAGTTGACACATTCAGTAGATTTATCTCAGGAATAGAAAACCAATCTCAGTCCTATTTACAGTTTAAGGAAAATGAAATCTACATTTCTTTTGAAAATAGTGTATACAAAAAGGAAAATCAGAGTCTCAGGTTTAACACAGTGAAGTGATATATGTGTCAAGAATATTACTGAATGTTAAAGGAAACAGTGGCAGACATTTGTGTTCAAGTGTCAATGCAAACAGTGAGCTAACTAACATTAAGAAATCTGGAATTATATTAACAGTTGCAAAGGAAAGAAAATTCAGTGAGCTAATGACTGGAATGGGAAACAGTGAGCTAACATGAAATCAGTGAACAAGGAAACTGAGAATACATCTCAGGAAAATAGGAAGGAAAATCAGTTCCCAGTCCTGCATGTCTTCGAGAACCAACACACACTCCAATTTCTCATACTCAAACATATAGCCTATTCTAATTAAGCAATCCTGCAGTAAACACAAACTAAAACATGTGGGGACCATTATAACTCATCAAAAGGAATCAGTTCAATTCAGTTCAAGGAAGAACAGCAAACCAAATTTCTGAGTTTTCATCAAACCAATTTAAATCGAACCCCATGTCCAATATCCCATTCTCAAATCACAAGCCTAATCAGAAAAAAAAAAGAATTAACAGGTACTAATACATGTGTTACAACCATGATAACTGAACAACAATTAGAAATCAAAAAATTTGGAATTGAAGTTCAGGGGACAATCAAAACTGATTCATGAGTATCAGTCAACCTATTGAAACCAACTCGAGTCCAAATTCGATTCCCATATCATAAAACTTAATTTAATAAGTAGAGATCAATCTATCATAGGCTAATACACATGTAGGAGTAATATTGGTACTTAAAACATTTGTTAGAATCAGATTAACAGGATTGACATAGGAAAAACTTGAAACGTATCATGTATCAGTCATGTAAAGTCAACCCACATATGTTCGAATCCCATATCACAGCAACGACCCATTCTCAATGTAAATATCAACTAACATAGATTAACAACATGTCTAGGAATCAAATCTAGCATTTAAATCACAATTTAAACTATTTAAACTAGGAATAAATCTGTGTCTCTGTGTGTGTATGTGTATGTGTCTGTGTCTGTGTCTGTGTGTGTGTGTCCGTGTCCGTGTGTGTCTGTGACTGTTGTGTGTGTGTGTGTGTGTGTGTCAGTGTCCGTGTGTGTCCGTGTGTATGTGTGTGTATGTCCGTGTCCGTGTGTGTCCATGTGTGTGTGTGTGTGTGTGTGTCCGTAGGAGAGGAGGAGGAGGAGGAGGAGGAGGAGGAGTTAGGTTAGGGTTTACCTGACGAAGAGGAGGAGGAGAGAGGACCACGACGGGGTAGGGGTCGCCGGGGGAGTCGCCGGAGGAAATCACGGGGGGGGGGAGTCGCCGGAGGAGAAAATTTGGAGAGGGGGAGGAAATTTGGAGAGGAAAAAATTTTCGAGTGGGGGGAAAAAGAGCACAGCGTGCCCTAAGTAAAATAGTTAGCGACGTCACCAGTTGACGTCGCTAATAGTCGCAAAAATTTTAATATAGGCGACATATTTTTATACTATGTCGCTGGACGTCGCTGTTCAGCGACGTCGCGTTCATAGTGTCGCTGAACGTCGCTAGTCAGCGACGGTTTGCGACATCAATTGTAGGGAGTCGCTATCTAATATGTTTAGCGACGAATTTTAATCCGTCGCTACATAACGTCGCTAATAGAACATATTTTAGTAGTGCTTGTACTCTTTTTGCACACAACTACGGGTCAATTTAGACCATTTGATCTTTAAATAATTATTAATTGATTTTTCCACTTTTATCTTTGATCATCAGATGCACGTTATCGTAACTTTTAATTTAGGAGCACAAGGCTAGCATTTTTTTGAAACCAACTCCTCATGCATGATCTACTCGATATACCCTACACCCATGACCTTCGTGTCCCACACAGACACACCATCTTGTGCTTCATTTGCTTCGTACAACTTTTGGGTCAATTTAGGCCAATTAATTATCTACCGTAGAATGTGACTGACTTCCAATTGAATTTCGGACCCGACATCGATCCAACCTAGTCGACCCAAAATATGGACATGACCCACATGAAGCCTACTACCCACATGACACTTGTGTCCCATTTATTTGAGTCCCCACATGTTACTTATTTACCCATGATCATAAATACCTATTTAAATTCAATTATTGCACCATGTCTGATTTTGACACGACCCGGCTCAACCGAACCCAACCCAAAATTCATGTTGCCCCCTCATGAATATCCACACACTCATTTTCCTACAAATATTAAATACCTAGTCTACCCATTTTTAATATTTAATACATAACCCCCTTTAATTAAATCCCTAGAGAAATCTCATTTAAATCCTAGCCTTCCATTCTACTACACACCATCATCACCACACAATTTTTTCCTACACTCATCCCAAACCCCCTCTCTTATGGCCGGCCTTAACTTTAATAATTCTCTCTCTCTCTCCTCCCTTTAATAACACACACACATACTTTCTCTCTCTATTAATTAATATACCTCTCTCTCTCTCTCTCTCTTCCAACTCTCATTTAAACCAACAGCAAGCTCCTTCATGGCCGACCATGCAAAGCCAACTCTCATCCTCTTCTTCTCCTTCCTACCCCTCCTAGCCGAACCACCATCAAACTCCACCCTGAGCTCCACACACCACCACCATCATCAACCTCCACCCCGAGTTCTATACACCACCACCACCACCATCAACCTCCACCCCGAGCACCACACACTACCACCACCACCATGAACACCATCCCCATCACCCACCTCTTCCTCCTCCTTCGTTCCACCGCCGCCGTCGGCCACCGCTGGGCAGCCACCGCCGCCACCGCGCTAGGCCACGCAGCCACACAGCAGCAGTAGCCAACGGCCAGCAGCAGCAGCAAACGGCGCGCAACAACAGCCGCGTGCGCCGCTGCCGGAAGCCTGCGCCGCCACGTCAGTCGCCACCGTCGATGAGCCCCCTTAGCCGGGCGCACCCCCGGGCAGGCCCCCATGGCCACTGCCTTCTTCCCCGACGAGCCAAATAGCCGATTCGTATTTCGCACAAAATCCCGTCGTGACGCGCTCGGAATGGATCCAGAAATGGCACCTCGTTGCAGCGACTTCGTATACATTTTTTGAGAAATCCGACCGTTGGATCGGCGATTTCTTTGCCCTGTCTCATTCTCGATATATCCATATTCACTCCGCTCAAGTTTCGTCCGTTATTTTTGTCGTTTGATACATCAAAATCGGCCACCAAGTTGACGCTTTAAATTGTATAATTTTTGGACAATTTTGTGGAGCCAACTTCGTCGGTTCGTATCTCCTCCATCGCAGCTCCATCTGGCGTGCCACTGGTTTCTATGCGTAGCTGGTATAACCCTCTTCCGGTCTTATTATGAGCACGTTTGATTGGTTGAATTCGACGCCAAAGTTGGCCGTCCAAATTCGTAATTTTCAAGTTGTAAAATTCCATTTTTGAATCCAGGACTCCGGATTCAATTTCAGACACCATCAGTAGACTCGTGACATTGTTCTGGCACATTTTTATATAAAGTTTGTTAGATTTGGAGGACAATAGCTCTGGCACACATTTTGGTGCAAAGCGGGCCCCACAGTCCGGGTCAACGGGACTTTTTGACGTCGGCTCATCGAAATCTAATTCTGGATATATCGTTGAGTTCGTATCGTCATTTTGGACTCGTTGACATATAATTTTCTAGGTTTTAGTGGACATTGGCTTCGACACGCATTTCGGTGCAAGTAGGATACCAATATCCGGGTCAACGGGTTATTTTGAGATCGGCTCATCGGAATCCAATTCTGGACATACCGTTGAGTTCGTATCGTCATTCTGGATTTGTTGACATATAATTTTCTAGGTTTTAGTATACATTGGTTCTGGTACGCATTTCGGTGCAAGTTGGATACCAATATCCGGGTCAACGGGTCATTTTAAGATCGGTTCATCGTAATCCAATTCTGGACATACCGTTGAGTTCGTATCATCATTCTGGACTCATTAACATATAATTTGCTAGGTTTTAGTGGACATTGGTTCTGGCACGCATTTTGGTGCAAGTCGGATGCCAATATCTGGATCAACGGGTCATTTTGAGATCGGCTAATCGGAATCCAATTCTGCAAATATCGTTGAGTTTCTATCGTCATTCTAGACTCATTGACATATAATTTGCTGAGTTTTGAGGACATTGGCTCCGATACGCTTTTTCGTACAAATCAGAATTTCAATGTCCTGGTCAACGGACCAATTTGAGATCGAGTCAACGGAATCCAATTCTGGATATACCGTTGGGTTCGTATCGTTATTCTGAATTCGTGGACATATAATTTGTTAGGTTTAGTGGACTAGTATTCTTGCACATTTTTTGGTGCAAAGCAGGTCCGACACGGACACCGTTTTGACCCCAAATTATCTTTTTGTCCTTGTGTCCAAATTAGCCTTATGATAGGCTATCCTAGCTGATTTGACCATTCTAGACACGTTGGTGATGTTTGTTTCATCATTAGACAATATTTTTAGATATTTTCTCTGTGTATTACCTTTTATTATAATTAATTCTTATTAAGTTTGTATTTCAGAATTAGTACAACGAAACTGAGATCAGTCGATTCCAGTGATCTCACATCGCTGAAATTGGCAAAATGATCACGTGGATCACTATGATAAGATTATTATCCTTACCGTTGATTATCTTATGTCGATTTACGTGTCGTAGGTTTCGATGTACGAATAACGAGGTACAACTTGATATTTAATTCTTAGATTAGAGTTGATCCTGTTTGACCAAGATATGTGGTATCATGGTAGGTAAATATTAGGAATAGCGTACTTAGGCTAGTTTTGACCTCGGTTGACCAAGTTTGACTGCTTTGACCAAAAGTCAACTATCCGTCAACACTTGGCCTAGAATGTCTAAAACTTGACCAGAGTTGACCAGTTGACCAAAAGTCAACTGTTAGTCAACATTAGCCTAGTTTGACCTAGAGTTGACCAGTTGATCAAAAGTCAACTGTAAGTCAACCTTTGACCCAGTTGGACCTAGTTCGACCTAGAGTTAACCAGTTGATCAAAGTTAACTGTAAGTCAACCTTTGACCCAGTTTGACCTAGTTTGACCTAGTATGACTCAGTGTGACCTAGTTTGACTTAGTTGGGCTGAGATTGACCTAGATTACATAGCTTATTCTACATAATCCTGTCTAACACTGTTGAACCCTAATTAGCTTATATATATCTCATCTTTAGGTTTGTGGCATCACTCTGAGCATCGACCCCATTTGACAGCTCAGGACGCAGGCGAGTGCATTCACTGATAGTTTTCTTTGTCTTGATATCTGCTATATCCGATTCAGTTGTAGTATCTTACTTGATTTCCAGACACGATGGTTCACGGACTAGTATATGTTGGATCATGACATGAGATGTTGTTCCTAGATTTTCTTGGTATATTGGTACATTTTCTGTCTTATTTCCTGTACTTGTATAGACAACGATTCCTGAGAGGGAGTAGCTACCCTCTTAGGGAATCTTGTGTCATGACGTGTCATGTCTGGATCCATTATACTATTCGAGGGTAGGGAATTATTAGGGGCTATGTGATCAAAGCCACCCTGTCACTATATTCTTGTGCTTGTGCCACTCTCACCTCACGTAGGGTGTAGCGAGATCCTATTCCTTGTGCTTGTTAACCAGGTTGGCCGGCATGATCCTTTCTAGAGATTTTTTTTGTGATTATCGGGCCAAGTGGATAGCCTATCCTGTAACTTTCCAAGCCGATCACATAACGCTCTAATAATTTATAGCACATTTTATATTTATTTTATTATATCATATATCCTGCTCAGTTCTACCTTCAGTACTTTTCTTATCATGTTATGATATTCATTACTCACATGTTCTACATGATCTTATGCTAAACCTTGATTAGGGACTAAGTTTTGTTAGGGAGAAGGGTTACAACCCCGGTCCTTATTTGGTTTACCGGGTTGTAACAAGGCTTTCGAATAGCTTCCAAGTCATCCTATATCTTTGTCTTGTATTTTATTATACTGTCTCTTATAGAATTTGTCAATTCATATGGAACTGCTGTTAGTGTTTGTACTTGCTCATTTTCCTGACAGGATAACCGTTGATGTTTACAGAGTACATGTTAGCTGATTTCTCTACCTTTTATGGGTATGGCCATGATAGAGTTTGATGAGAAATTACTCCTGGAGCCCGTAGATGATATAGCCCCTGTTTAGAATGTTAGATAGGTTGGCCTGGACTGCGATCCAGCTAGTGTTTTCAGATTGTAGTTTTTATATTATATTTTGAGTTTCTGTTATATGTTTATATCTCTGCGCTTGTGTTGGACCTTGAACTCCTTTCCAGTTTTCCTTTCTATCATATTTCTATTTCGTGCTACCTATCCTAGTTTGTCTTGTGATTGAGTTATGCCCATATTATACTGTCACACTCAATTTTCAATTTCAAGGATATTTTAGTAATTGTGATTTATTTGAATTTTTATGATTTTTATTTATTAGATTGATTTCAGTGTGATTTGATTGGATGTAGACTGGTGTCTTGGTAGTTGACCTTAGTCAATCTTCACTAGAAGCCTAATAATGTAATTAAAATTCACATTTTAGTTTTTAAAAATTATTTAGATTTAAATCTCTATTTTTGGAGTGGTTTAAATAATTTTAGTCTTTTTAGCCATTTTGGCCTTTCGGTGATTTTCTAGATATGTTGACTTGTGTTGTGCTAGCAACTGGTTTAACCTTAGTGAGCATGTATAAGGGCTTAACCATGCCTTAGAATTGTTATTTTTATTTTTAGAATTTATTTTAGGCATTAGATTATTTTTAAGGCTTTAATTTATTTATTTTAGCCTTTTTGCATGCAAGCCTTTAAGCCTTTTTGACTTGGGTCCATTTCTACTTGAGAAAGAGTTGGCCCAAGTGAAACCCTAACCCCTAGAGACCTAGTCTTGGCCGCCCAACAGCAGTAACCCCCTCCCCTTTGCATTCATTTGTGAAGTTTTGAGCCTCCACAAGGAAACCCTAATAGATCTCTCTCCAAAGCTCTTTTTTCCTTCATCCGTAGTCTGTTTCTTTCCAAATGAACTCCATTGCACTTGTCGAGGAGAGGAGGATCTGCTGGAGCATTTCTAGCTTGGAGGCGGAGGCTTTTGCTGGACGAAAATCGGCCGACACGACAACCAAGGAGCCCCGTTCATTGAGTTTTTGACACTCAATAGGTAAAACCTAATCTACCATTATAAATTTGGAATTTATTTCATTTTTGCATCCATATAGGTGCCCTAGACTTGCCCACGAAATTTGGTTGGTTTTCGACTTCGTTTGATGGCGATATCGGATACGTGTCTGTCCTTTACGGCACGTGCTCGACAAAATGCCGCTTAGGATAGTAAGTTGCTGTTTTTCGATTTTGTCTTCATGGATGTTTAGATAATATTATTTTGATAAACTTTTGTGCAGACGGATTTGGTTTTGACAACGTATCATCGGCGTTTCGGGCAACGGACGCACGTGCACGGATCCCGTACACGAGGCCGTGCGTGCCTTGCTGTCCGCGCATTGTTTCTCAATGCACAGGCCGTATTTTCGTGTGAAATTTCTTGAGCACGTGGGGGCAACCTCTCCCCCTATGATTGTAAAATTTCACGGCTTTTTGTTGAGCGAGCGCAGAGAAATTGCGCGTGCACCGCTCAGCCACTGTGCATTCAGCCTGTTATTTTTGTCGCTGAAACAGACTTCGTGCACGCACATGACGCATCGAAGACCCGTTCCATGACTTGGGACTCGTCGACCTATACCTAGACTACCCGAGAAATGAACCCCGAGTCACGGCGTGGCCCGACGAACGAGCCACGAGAGCGGAACCACGCGCACGAGGTCGCGCGGGCGCGCGCGCGCAGCAGGCCGCTCGCCGGTGCGGGCTACGTGCGTCGCTTTGGCACGGCGTATCGCCGTGTCACCGTGTCCTAGACCTACCCCAGGGCCCCCCAGCTACGTGCACAAGCACGGGGCTTTTCGTTGTGTGTGCGGCACTCAATCGAGCGAGAATGCACGCGTTGTCACGCGGTATCGGAAAATTTCGATATGCGTTCTGTGGATACGACGCGGACACGATTTCGAACCCTAGAGTATACGAGTGAATCATGTGGGTCGAGAACAACGTGTATGCCAAGTTTTGCGGGATCGTTTGGTGTATATTGCATTTTGGGTCGTTGTGTGAAATGGATGAGTTTTCTTTAATTTTGATTTTGAGTTAAATGCGATATTTTGATTTCCAGCTATTTAGCTTATAAATTCTGAGTTTTCAGTACATACATGAGGTTTCGGATTTGTGGGAACCAACTTTTGTTTTTGTTTCATAATTTTCCCTCATTTATGAGTATATATTCTTTCTATATAGCTATGTATACATATATTTAATTTTATATATATATATATATATATATATATAATATATATATATATATATATATAACCCCGTTGAAACCCATTGCTATGCATACATATTGAGAATGGGTCGAGGGAGATTTAATTCCAGATTTTTGACTCTTTAATTATCTCAAACCATTGCCAATCTTTCTATTTGAGCATTTGTATATATATATATATATATATTTTTTTTTTTGTATATATATATATATATATATATATATATATATATAGGCCGGACCTAGCTTCCTCGAAGGGCCTCCATTTCCTTGACATCCCTCTCTCTGATATCACGTACTCTCAGGACACACCGGTACCCCTGGTCCCCTTCTCAGACTCGGAATTGACCTCTCTGTCATCGTCATTCTCCCACACCTTTATTTTAAAATTTTCAACCGGCTGCCCCAAGCTCTCCAGAGTGCAGGAGACGATCGCCACGTGGAAACTCACATCGGATTACCGAGTGGCCCCCCTCGACCCCAAACATATTCTCCTCCACCTTTCGTCAGATCCCGACCACAGGACAGTTGGTCCAAAGGTACCTGCAAAGTCGACTCACACCAGATGAAAATAATCAAGTGGTCCACAAGCTTTAGCACTAAAGAAGACTCAGCCAAGGTCGCGGCATGGGTGACCCAACCAAATTTACTCCTCATCTGCTTTGTTCCGGCAGTACTCAGGCGTATCGCCAACTCGTTCGGAACATACGTGGTGACATCGCCAGAAACTAGTAACCTTACTAAGGCACACTATGCCAAAATATGCGTCAAGCTCGACCTGTCCTCCGAACCTCCCAATTTTATTACCATCGAGCTCGGGAAATCGACCCACACCCAACAAATCCTATATGATAACCATATCATGTTTTGCAATCATTGTCATCTGAGAGGTCACCTCCCGAAGCACTGCCACCGTCTTCACCCAGAGCTCAAGCAGAACAGAAACCGGAAAGACAGCGTGCCGGCAGAGCAGAGAACTCCACAGCCTCCCATCCTCCCACTTCCAAACTCGCACACCAGATTTGACTCAGACGAAGGCTCGTCAGACAAAAGCGAGAATACCACCAAAGCAATGATCCCCTTCGACCTCCATCCTCTCACGCTCGCCAACCAATTTAAAGTCCTTGAGTCGAGAAGAGGAAACCCAATTGGAATCAGCACATCTTCCATACGACCTAGCCCTCACCAAGATAGCTCACAACCTCCCTATATTGAAGGTGGTAGAGGCTACCACCGGCGCCAGCGAGGCTGATCCTTCGCGCACCCTCGAAGACCAAGTCGAAGAAGCTCTCGCCATTCTAGGGCCCCGATCAGGTTCGGAGAGGTCTTCAGATCCAAGCTGCTAGATGCCCTCTTCAGCACTCCATACTTGAAATCGAGAGCACCAAAGAATCACTAACTATTCCCTCCGAGGAGCACAATCGGGACTCCGTTGGGGAATTAATTAACTCAGCGGACGACCCTATCCAGGTCGCTGCCGGGAAACCAATCAGCGCCCCATCGGATCGTCAGGAGCAATCCCATCAAATCCACGCCACCACTACTAAAGCAGAAGCATCAACCTCAGGCGAGATCCAGGTCAAGCCTGGAACTGCGGAGATCACAACCATCCAAACTAGATCCGCTACCAGGCGGAACAAAAAATAAATACCCCAACCCATTAATGATTAACATCCTATTCTAGAATGTGCGCGGTCTCGAAAACAAACCTACATTAAAGAGAGTTTCTACGCTGCGAAAAATCCACAAGATAGACATCCTTATTATCCTTGAACCCAAAATCCTTACCAGAAGACTCAAATCCATCCAAATGAAGCTGAAACTCCCTACTGCCATAGCTGACAAGCACGACATTTGGATCCTTGGCACTCAGGACGTCAACTTTGACATTATCCAGGAAATCGATAGGCCCTTTCCTGCTGGGCGGATCACCCCATGCTCTCCGATGGCTTATCCTTTCGGCGGTCCACGGCAGCTGCGATATTACTGAGCGAAAACAACTGTGGAACGACCTTCTCGACACCCACCTCCGCCACGTCAATTCTCCCTGGCTTTGCATCGGTGACTTCAACGCCATCACCTGCAGGGAAAAGAAAACTGGCGATCGTCCCCCCCTCTGCCAGCCATGCAAGACTTCAATAACTTTATCTTCAACGCTCACCTCACCTCCTCCTCCAGTTTTGGGCAATGCTTTCACCTGGTGTAACATGCAAGAAGGCGACCGGCGCCAATATTCCCGCCTCGACAGAGCTCTTACGAACGACTATTGGCTCAGTATGGGGATCACCACCAAGCTATCCCATCTCAACTCCTCCGAATGTGACCACATCCCACTGCTAGTAGAGATTAAAAATAATACCAATACCCACAAA
>JANAVB010041609.1:0-7500 GCA_029216955.1 Iris pallida | reverse complement strand
TTAATTTAAGTATTATTATTAAATACTATTATTAGTATTCTTATCATTATTATACATAATCTTATTATTATTATTATCTTTATTATCACTATTATTATTACTGTTATTATTATTAGTATTATTATTATTATTATCAATTGATTAGTTTCTTAATTATATTATATTATTCTATCAAAATTATTAATAATTATTTGTGTAGTAATAATAACATATTTTCAAGATAGTAATATATGTGTAATAGTTAGTAAAATAAAGTATTTGAAAATTTTGTATATTAGTTTCAAAATTATTAGGGTACCAGAATATGGAATATGTTTTAGCCTAAATTATGTTATGATATTCCAAATTTTTATGTTTATACAAATTAAACTATACTCATGACCTAAATTTATTTTCAGTAGAATTTTCAAAAATAGTTATTCGGGATATTTACCTACAAATATTTTGATCAAGAAAATATTTTCTAAAATTTGTATATGTAACTATCTCCATAAAATTCTCCTCAAATATCCCTTCGATCACGACTAATCGTGCATTTCTTTTTCTCGTGAATTACGGACCTTGTACATCAATCTTGGCTAATGGACTACTCAGGACTTGTTGAATCATTGCACACCAGGCGACACATCAGGCAAGACACCTTGCCTTTACTGTTTAAATTTCCTGCTCAATATCATGCATGTTTTAGTTGTTTCTTTTTAAATTATATGTAAATGCAAATTACTATATTTTATACAATTGGCTTAGAGTTAAGGGACTACCGTCAAATTTAGTGTGTCTCATTGACTTGTCACGATTGTACACGAGTTGTGTGTGAGAGTTGTGAGTATCATGTAGGGGTCACTTGCGTGTGGGCTGATCCCCCGTGCGCATGCGTTAGAATATAACTGCTAATAGATTGTGTAGAAGACTTTGGCAGTTATTAAGGATTAAACAGTGTCGTGGAGTCGACACATGTATAGTATCATTGGGGGGAGGGGACAGTTATTAGCGTAGGGGCTACATTTATTTTTACACATTTTGGGCCGAGGGTGACTCTCATGAGCACTACCTTCTGCCCAGGTCGATAGCGTCTCGGATGAGCGCTACTTGCTGGCCACTTTTCTATTACTTGCTTGCGTGAATCCGTTACAGCCCCTGCGTAGAATGTTGTCCTCAAAATGCATGTCACATAGAATGGTTAGGAACCTTTATCCATGCATACTTTTCTGTTGAGCTTTATTATTCAGTTACTGGCATGATATTATGTGTCTTGTTACGTCCCCCTGAGGACCTGGTTTTTCCCCAGGTGTGTATTTTCGTGATTTCTTGCAGGTGCTCTAGCTAAGGCCAGGACTTGCGCTCTATTCCGTCGTGATTACTCTTGGATTCGCCACTTGCTTTCGCTTGTTAAATTCTTTTCTTGTATATTTTTTTTATATTTAATTTGGTTGGTAGTGGACCTTGTCTCCGCCCAACTAATGTGTACATGACAAACTCAAAGTTGCTTTATATATTATTTTTCTTTGTGGATGAGATTTAGTGTCTTGGCTTTCTACATTTACAGCTTATGTATATATACGAGTCGTATATTTACTCGTATGTATACAGCTGGCATGATACGTATCTAGTCTCAAGTATTTGGGACTGGGGCGTTACACCCCCATTTCAGTAAGCTCCAGGAAACACACACACACACACACACACACCCACACACACACACACACACACACCACACATACACACACACACACCATCATTTGTTAGAATTAAGGTTTTGTTTGAATTAAATACACATGTGTGTATATATGCCTATATATATAGATATTTATGCTTGATAACTCTCTTAGAATAGATTTTAGTTGTGTATATAACTATAGGAGTCCTATGACAGATTTGGTTTGTCATTTTGAGCCTAGTTTAGTCGAATTGGCCGACAAGTTGACCAAATTGACAAAAGTCAACTTTGGGGCAAACTTGATCCAATTCAACTCAAACGAACTCCAAATGACCTAGAATTTTGTGTATGACCTAGAAATTAGTAGTCGGACAAGTTGACCCAGGTTTGACCAGGTTTGACTAGCGTTGACCAGGTTTGACCAGAGTTGACCGAAGGTTGACTTTGACCAAAATGGACCTAGAAGCATGTAGTCTTGTATTGTAGCTATTTCTTTGAAATTTTAGACTTGGTTGTGACATGTGTATACTCTAAATAGGTTTACATTGTCCCAGTTTAGCTAAACTTCATCATCAGCAGTTCAGTTTGCCATGCGAGTGCATTCTCTGATCTTTTCATACTTCTTTGGATATGTTCTCTTGTTATAGACTAGTATACTTGATGCTGACACGATGTTCACACGGATTAGTACCCTATGGATCTTTTATGCCATGTTATCCCCTCGGATACATCGAGTATATTATGTTCATGTACTTTATCATGGCCATCATGTACTCCATGTATTCATATTTATCTATGTGCTCTCATGTATTATTCATGTACACTCATGACCATATGAGCCCCATATATAAAGTAGTTGTTATCCATGTGCAATAACATAACATGTATTGATCCTTGTGTATTGATTGGGGGGGGAGAGTGTAGTTGGTTATGTGATCATTATCCCCAGTAGGTATCCATGTGCACTCCATAGCTGTATCCATGTGCAACCCAAACCGTTTATATAACCAATTCAAGCTTTAAATCACGTAGAAGGTTACATTTCTCTATTATCATATTATATCTCATCTTATAGTCTCTTTCTCTTATTGATTTTTTTTACAGCGATTATGTATAGTTTTCTATAGCTTGCTTTATATGTCCAATCCTGATATGAACTGTTGTGAGAGATATGTGCTCGTTCCGTCCTGACTGGACATGTTGAAAATTTTACAGATGATGAGGAGTTCTGCCCTACTTATTATAGCATTGGCTTAGATGACACTGGTGACGTGGACCCTCAGGAGGATCCAACAGTCGCTGAGGACTTGCCCATAGTCTTGCTGAGACTTAGTTTCTTTATTTATCTTTCTATTTGAGACTTTATGAGTTGTACTTGAGATTTATTCTGGTGATTTACATCTAGACTTCTATTTATGTTGTGACTCTCTTGTGATTCTTTCTTCTATTCCATCTTAGTGTTGTGATTGAGTTACTTACTATTTTACTCTCCATTCGGAGCTTATTCTAGACTGTGTTAGATAGTGTGACTCAAGACAACGTTCTACCGTCGACACTGTGGCGTAGGCTGGGCGTACTTTACTTTTCGTGCCCTTTCACTGGATGTGGGTCGTGACACATTTTTAATGGTGGCCCATGCAGGTCTACAATCACAACTTGTGTTATTCGTAGTGGTACTCGAACTAGAGTATCATTGCAGCCTGTAGTAGGATATAAGATATAAGTTAAGGTACTCAATCACATTAGGAAAACTCTTATCAATTCTTGCTGTTAATTGTATCCTTTTGAAAATAACTGTCCTCCTTTGATGATTTTGCTTCTTTTTAAGTAATTGATTCCTTGTTTGATCTGTCTTCAAGATAGTTATGGAGAGGACGATTTCATCTCTCTGATCTATGCAGGTCGAGATTCGTATTAGTACGATATCTACTTAGCACCACGACTTAGTTTTACTGCTATGAGCCTGCTATAGAATATAAGAAGTAAGGTGTTAGATTGAGAGGATACTCAATCACTGTTAGAATTTCCAGAGAGATTCCTGGGACAACCCTTAAGAATCTTATTTTGAGATTCGATTTAAATTCCCTTTCCCTTATTTTAATCCACCTTCCTTCCTTGATTCTTGCATCTTGTTTGAACTCCTTTCACCAATACCCTTACTTTTTGTGCTTAATAATGGTTAGGAAGATGGCTACACTGCTATGTACTTATTGTTCAACACATGGCTAGAAGGATTACATTAAGGAATTAGAATACACGGAGACTTTGACTAAGTTATAACGGCATTTTTCTAAATGGATATTTAATGATTAGTAGTTTATAAGTTGGAATATTACCAAGAAAATTTATCTTGAGATTCTAAGTAGTAATCACTAGAGGATTATAAAATTATATTTTGACTGGAGGAAAATAGTTAGAATCTATATAAATCGATTTCAGGAATTGATGTGATTCATGAATTATTGGATTATGATTATACATCTTTGAACATATATAGATTGGTTTGATAATGATCAAAAAAGGGGTGGCAGTATGAACTATTAAATTGAGTCGTACAAGTTGCGATGTATATGTTTATGAATTTCAAATTTAAGTGGAAGCAATGATATTAAAATTTTGGTTTAAAGATTGGGAAGATATAAAAAAGATTGTTTTGGAAGAATTTTTTTTTCAAATTTGGAATCGTGTCAATTGATTGAAGATTTAAAAATCTATTTAGATTTTGGTTTAAGAAGTAGTGATTATGTTTCAATGACTTAGAAAGAGATATTATGGTTGATAAGCGCGTTAAAATACTGAGATGTAAATGCTAGATTGTCGTGATAAGCTAAGTGTCTATCTTGAGGATTATTTGAGACAAGTTGGGAGTTTTTAAAGTTATGAAGTGATATAGAATTTTATGGATTCATGATTCATTAACTCTGGAGTTTAAAGTTGGATTGAAATGTTAAATTTTGGAAAGGTTAGTAGTAACGTGATAAAAGTTACTATAAGATTTATGAAAAGGATTTAAATGTTAGTCGTGATTAGATTGGATGGCTTAGAGTGAATATAAATTGAGGTAGTTATTTTGAAATTTCTTTTTAAAAGAATGTAATGGTAGGCCACCGGAGTAACCTTAATGAGATAGAAGTGTTCTACACTAATCGCCATATCACTCATGACTATGATAGTAGTATATACTCAAGTGTTGTTAGTTGTCTGCCAAACTATGTGACTGTATTTCGATCTTGAATCACTCAACTTCGCTCAAATCTAGATCTTTTATTGTGACTTTCTAACCGTTTGTATTTGATCATTCCTTAACAGTATTCTCCCTTTAGAACCGTGTCCCTAAATTATTTTACTGGATTCTTAATTAAATTTATTTCATGCTTCAACTTGATTTCCTTTATTCTTGTATTAATTGTCACCTCTTGAACCCTTACCTTCTATTTTAGATTCTTTGACGTCCCTTACCGTGACTTTGATATTCGGAGTGTAATACTAGTTGTTATCCTCCAACAAACTTCACATGCAAGACCTAGACGAGTCCACCTTCATATAGATATATCATGTCCCACTAACCACGTCTCTTGCACACTATTTTTTGATGAGACTTTCTGGTCAATAATACTAAACTATAGCCCTTACCATGATACTAAAATACTTTCTGACTTAAATTCGAGATCCAACTATGACTCAATTCTTTCGACCCCATGTGATGGTGTTCTTCTTGTTTTCTTAAATGCTTAATCTTGTACCTTATCTTGATTGCTTGACATGTTTAGTTAAGGATCTTGGACTATTTTTTTTCTTCATCATTACCTCCCTTACTTATATTTGACTACCTTACGCTGCTAATTTAGCCTTAGTTTTGTAAACTTATCTCTTTTTCGAGCTTGATCATGACATATTTTATTGAGTCGACCCACTAACATATTTTCTAATCAGAACCGGTGTATGATGGTCTGATCAACCTATTGCACTTTGGTTCACTTTCATATATTACTCTACGTGGATAGAGGCATAGTTAAACTTGCCCTAGAGTCTCATCCACAACAGCTTTAGCAATTCTTCTTGAATTATTTTCATCTTCTATGAACCACGTATTGTACTCAATAGCATCGTCTTTGAACTCCTTTTGCTTTTGTCTTTCACATATTTCAGAAAGACAAGGCACTGTACTTAATAGATCAACCCAAGTTATCACGTTTAGCTTCCTTATCAAAAGGAGAAAATTGTCTTATTTCTTATCCTCACAGTATCCTTTAGGATTTCAATAGTATGAATTCTAAACCCTTGATCGCGACCAGTCGACTTGGTCATTCTCCTTATCATCCAATGTTTGGAACCTTATTAAATTGAATTAATTGAATTGTGACATGGATTTCAAGTCTTGGATACTCGTGCCCAGACTTCAATGACCTCGTTCTCCATCTTGCCCAAACCTCGATTCATCCTGGATTTGATCAACTTAGATCATATCGAGACTAAAATTTCTTATTTATATATATATATATATATATATATATATATAATATATATAATATATATATGTAGTGTGCTTGGATTTCAGTGTTATTGACAGTCGTGCTTTAAACTTTCAATTTTGATCATCTTTAGAATAGTAACGCTTTATAGTTAATTTTAGCTATTTTTTTATCACCAGTAATTGTATAGGATGATAGATTGCCTTACAACCTAATGATTTATTATTTTTTTCTTATCTTTTCCAGAATGGCACCCATGACCAGAGTCTGTTCCCAGTGCACAGCTGCAGATCCAGTTAAGACCGAGATTGTACTTCCTCCTTCTATTGCTCAGGAGGTGTTAGTAGCCTCACCGAAGAATTTCCCTCCATCTCCTATCCTTCAGGAGAGGACTGCAGTTCAGCCGGAGACCGAAGGCCTTCCTTTGCCTCCTGGAGTAGTACCCCATGCCATCCCTGATGGGGCTCATTTTTACAGACTTCTCCAGGATGTGCAAGAGGTACAGAGACTTCAGGCTGAGCTTATGAGAGAGCAGAGTCTCAGTTTTCAACTGTTGTGGGATTACATGCATTCGTAGGGGAAGCCTAGTCCCAAGAGAGCGAGGAGCAGTATATACCCAGAGCCTCAGGAGTACCCCAGCTTCCAGCCTAGACCAGCCTATCCAGTTTAGATTCCAGTCCAGTAGAGGCCAGTTGAGTGGGTGCCTACCTGTGCCTTCTATAAGAAGCCTTGGCACGTATGGCAGGACTGTAGGAAGAGACTAGGATTGTGCCTATTTTATGGGTCAGCTGCACATAAGATACGAGACTGTCCTACTACACTTGTACCTAGTCGAAGCCTACCTCCGGGAGAGTTCCAGCTACCAGACCTAGTAGAGGTGAGTTCTTGACCTATACCTTATCCTATCTTGATGATTACTATATCCTACCATATTGTTTGTATGTTTGATTCCATATGACTACTTTTGATCTAGTATGACTATAGTGGCTAGATGAGACCCAGACTGATTACCAGCCTTAATCATGTATGATATCTTTCCAACTCCATGATTTAGATAAGTTTCTTAAGACTATGATTGTTGGGGATTTAACCTAGAAGGAGTAGGATCATCTTAATTTCGAGGACAAAATTATTTTAAGGAGGGTAGATTTGTCACACTCACTTTTCAATTTCAAGGGTATTTTAGTAATTGTCATTTATTTGAATTTTTATGATTTTTTTTTAGATTGATTTCAGTGTGATTTGATTGGTTGTAGACTGGTGACTTGGTAGTTGACCTTAGTCAATCTTCACTAGAAGCCTAATAATGTAATTAAAATTCACATTTTGGTTTTTAAAATTTAGATTTAAATCTCTATTTGGAGTGGTTTA
>JANAVB010041608.1:0-43779 GCA_029216955.1 Iris pallida | reverse complement strand
TCTTTGAATTCGCAGAACTTCGGATCAATTTAGGCCATTTGGTCGTTTATCGTAATTCTAAACCTAACTTCCAACTTGAGTTCGGAACTCGACATCGATCAAAACATTTGACCCAATATATGGTTTTGACCCATTTTGAGCCTACGACACACATGCCAAGGTGTGTCACTCAATCGAGTTTTCATGTGCTATTTATTTGTGAATGACCCAAGACTCATTGGTTGACTTTTTGGGTTCGATTTAACAAGAAGATATGGTTGGACCCTAACCTAATCAACCCCAAATATGCATGGGGTGCATGAGAACCCTTCCCCAAATTTTTGATATATTTTATTAATTTTAGAATAAATTATGTATAATGTATTTTCCTAAATTATTTTATTTTTATTAATTAAATAAATTTTGTACAAATACAAACCATTAGCTATGAGAATCATAGTATAAAGTGTTCTACATATATAAATGAGAATACATAAGCGCTAGATATGTGTGGATATATATAATATATATTTGGTATGTATATTTATGGAATATTTCAATATTTTCAAATATTTTATTTAAACCTTTTTAGGAAATTAGGGTTATAATAATATTGCTAATATGTATTATTAAATATTTAAATAAGAAAAAATATTTTACATCATTTCAAATATTTATATGTATAAATATTTCCTGATTAAATATATGGTATATAGTATACATGTATATATATATACTCATGTATGCTAATACTATTAAAAACAAACTAATTTTATTTCCTAATTTCCTTGATTTCAAGTATTTATCTAAAAATATTTGTTAAAAAATATAGTTTTCCACTATTAAAAATAAGTTATAAATATTTTCCAAATAAAGGCATATCTAGTTTTAAATATTATAAATATTTTCTAAAAAAATAGTATATGTATTTATTTTTTGTAATTTTTTCTTCGATTATCATCACTGATCTTGACTAATTATGCGTCTTATTTCCTCGTGAATTCGGGCCTCTTCACATCGACCTGGCTATCGGATGATCATGGACATTGTTAGATCATCATACCATCACTAGGCAAGATATCTTGCCATTTATTGTTTATTTACTTTTAGCTCATCATACGCATTCATTTATTTATTTATTTTATGCCATATATATTGTTCTTCTAAATCGTACTTAGATGCAAATTATCGTTTAGTCATGTTTTTCATTATTTTTTATTTCTATGCACATTAACCTAGAGTTAAGAGACCATCCTTTATTTGTGCTACAATCATTGACCATGACACATGTGTGCCATGAAGTTGCAAGTCGTATATAGATATGGACTTGCGTACTAACTGATCATCAGTGCATATAGGCATGGGTTAGGATATAACTACTAATTGATTTGTATAGAAGACTTAGAAGTTATTAAGGATAAAACTGCATTGTGGAGACAACGCATATTTGTGTGTCATGGAGACGACACATGTATATTTGTGTTTCATGGGGGAGGAGACAACTATTAGGTGTAGGGGCTACTATTTACTTTTACACACTTTTATGCACATGTCTGTCGATAATGACTCAGATGAGTGCTACTTACTACCATCCTTTACTTATTTTTGTTTGTTCGAAGAGCCCCTTCATGGAAGTTGTCTTCAAAAGTGCATATCACATAGTATAGTTAGGTGACCTTTATCCATTCTGTTATACGTAATTTTCTGTATGGTTCATGTACTTATGCCTGATCAAGGCATGGTATGGTATTTAGTCGCAGAATAGTGTGTCACACCTTGTCCTTATTTGGTTGTATGTGTGGTTACTACTTCGATGATAGAATATTGGACCATGTTGTGATCCGTATTAATATTGACCAGTTTATATTCAGTTATATGGCATATTTTTCTATATTTTTTTACGTCCTTATGATGACCTGGTGATCTCTCCAGGTATAGACGATAGACAATATCCCGAGGAGTTTGGTTCAATACTCGAGTCTTCCTTTGTGGACTATGTGACTTTCTCCTAGATAGTAGACTTATTTTATTGTTATTCTTTATCTCATGTATTCCAATCTATTCTTTAGACTCACTTGGTAGTGGATTTGTCTCCACCCAGCAACTTGTTCATTGACACTTTCATTTTGATACAATGATATATTCGTTCATTTCCTTTCTGTGGATAAGATTTAGTGAGCCATGACTATCTATATACTACATATACAGCTTACGTATATTTATTGTACGGTTGTCATGTTATATTACCTAGCCCTATGTATTTTGGGACTGGGCATTACATGCGTAGCTGGTCATTGTCGTGTATCCTAGTTACTACATATGTTGGGACTAAGACGTGACAATTGTGCAAGTTCTTTTGCACATGAAGGTTTAGATTTAAATATAAAATGTATGTATGTATTTATGCATGTATTAGTTGGGTGTGAATGTTGCTAACATTGTATGGAAGATGAAAGATTTCTGAAGAGTCTTAAAAGGAGTTTGATTTAGTAATGGCAAGGTTTTTAGCTATTGAATAGAGGTTAGAGGGAATGAGATGGGTTAAGGCTATATGGGTTGCGTGTATAGGAAGTAGTATTAACTAGTCTAGGGGATTAATAGGTTTATTTAGTTAAGGTGTTGATTAGAGCTTTCTTACAATACATAGCTATCAAGTTATTAATTAATTATGTCATCAATTAATAACTCAATTTATCTATAAAATAATAACAATAATAATATAATAATAATAAAATAATAATAATAATAATAATAATAATAAAGAACTCATATGATAATTATATTAACCATACTTTTTTTAAATGCGTTAAACATACGTAATAATAGCAATAATAAATTAAATGATAACAACAATGATATAACTGAAATTATTATATGCAAAGTTAATAAATTAAATATTTATAAATTAAATGATCAGCAATTGGAAATTGCAAAATTAAGGAAAATCATGGGGGTTTATAAAAAAAATCTTTTTAAGACCTAGAATGATATCAAATAAATTTAAAAAACTATAAAAATTCTAGTGTCTAATATAGGCTATTAGAAACTTATGGTTGAAGTTTTCAGCTACAACTATATAGGAGTTGGCTAAAACAAATCCTATAAGACATAATTTACTTTTCTTAGTAAAACTTCTCCCGTAATTTCCAATTTTTTTTAATAAAATCTAAAATACCATATAAGCTTTATTGTAAGCTAAAATGGGTCTTAAACTAGTAGTTCTAGCCAAACTTTAGGGTCCTTTGGCTATGTTGTGTTTTTCGATGAAAATAAAGCGAACCAGAACTTATGTATTAATTGTAGAGAACATGTTACAACACTTACGCAAAAGCTTAAAAAGAATCTATAAATATTACAACAACAAAAAATTTGAAAATTGTACGATGGAATTTTGATCAATACATGATCATTTTCTTCCATTGGCGATCTGAATAAAGATTGTAGCTTCTTCTCGACAGTGATAAAAAAATTGCTTATATGCTTCTGAAATAATCCAGGATTGTCGAGACTTGATGTGCTTAAGAAGCAGATGTAAACTCTTTTATGATCTTCTCTAGGTTTAATTGCTCAGGAGTTTAGTGACTAGCTCTAGGTTGTCCAGTTTAGATCACTAGCTTTCTAGGTCCTCCATTCAGCCCCAAGATGGATTATTTATAGATTTTACAGAAAAGAAAAGTCATATATAACCGTTAAACAACAATTTGGCAGCTTTCTACGGAGCTACATCATGTTCACGGTACTATGTAGTGGTTCAGCCTCTAATTAGTGAGAAAGTAGTCCATGTTCCCTTACACATCCCCACACTAAAATAAGATGGTGATAACCTAATAAGTAGGGACACCCTATATATGTAATCTTCAACCGTTCATTCGGTTTGGTGCACAAAGACAAGAAAGTGCCTAACATTGCAAAATAGTGACGAGGAAGCAATGGCGTGAGTAGTAGAGCGAAGGCAGTGGGTGCTACAATTATAATTCTTTTGTCTACTCCTCCTTCCTTTCTTGGCGAGAGTCATCATCTATTTTGGACTCGCCCTCGAGCTTCCTTTGCACAAGACCTTGATGCAAGACAAAATAGAAGATGCAAGTTATTATGATCTCCTATTTTTTGTTAAATACCCTATTTGTCACTCCCTTTCCTGTATATTTTTCTAGTATACATGTACGGATTCTCGGCCCGTATTTTGACTTGTCTAGCCTGACTTGACCTATTTTGGCTTGACTTGGTTTATCTTGGTTTATTTTCGCTTGGCTTAGGTTGGTTGTTTTTTGGTTCATCATGAGAGAGGGGGTTGATATATAAGTCATTTCCACACTCTCTCCTCCATTTATTTCTCATAACTTCTCCATCTTCTTTATTTACTCTCTCCACCTACACCCAAGAGCTATAGGCAAGTGCAACTTGCTTCATGATGGATCTTAGATTTTTGTTCCATTGCCTTCCTCTCCTAGTTTTGATCCTCTTTAAAACTTGTCATTTTTGGTTTTGATGGATATATTTTTAGATCTAAGTTTTGATCTTTTCATGATTTTCCTGGTTTTGATCTATAAAACTTGGTATTTTCGAAAACTAATTGTTCTATGTTGTAGGAAATTTCATTCTACCCAATTTTGACCTTTAAAAAGTCGGATTTGGACTTGTTTTGACCAAGTTATGGACTTTTGAAGCCATGGGTTCAAATCATAAATTTTCTTGATGTTTGGGGAAGACAGTGAGCAGTGCGCACAAGCTTTTAACTTGCGCCACTGTGTTGCATGAGCTTTTTAGCTCTGGCACAACCCGGGAGCCCAGTGCTCTTTAGCCTGGCGCAGCACAGTGCTCTTTATCCTGGCGCAACCCAGCCTCGCCCAGCCCCTTGGGCCTTGGCGCAATTCAGCTGGACACAGTTTGACCTGTGCTCTGGCACAACCTAGCCTCGCACAGTCTAGTGTCTGGCACAACCTGGCTTGACCCGACTTGCTCTGGCACAACTTGACCCGACCTGGTGCATTCTAGTGCCTGGCACCCCAGTGCCTAGGCGCAACCTAATGATTGGGCGCACATATAGCCTTGGCACCCCCCTAGTGCCTGGCGCAGCTTGGCTAATGCCACTTGTTGGCCATGGTTCCCCTTGCCCCTTGCATGATCTGTCATTTAATTATTTGTTTTATGATTAATTGCTTATCCTTTGTACTTGGCCTAACTTGCGACTACCTGATTTGATGATTGCGAATTCTTGGGCTTCACTTATCTTAATCTAAAACATGATCCCGACATGACCTCACGAACACGACAAGACAACATGACATGATAATTTCCTGATAGTGCCCCGTCGTGGTGCACTCTTGACAAGCAACCTGATATGATAACTCTTGATAGTGGCCCGTCGAGTCGCACTCCTGACAAGTAATTTGATAAGTAACAAGTAACCTAGCCTGACATGAAAATGTTGAACGTTGTTGCGACAGCTACCCTGACTTTCTAAGTAACTCTTATCTTGACACCGTGGGTGCTTGTGCTTGTATAAGCTATATGTCTCGTCTTGCATCATGTCAAGGATATGAATTCATGATTTCTACGGTCAGGGATTCATACTGAATCTGACTAGAATAATGACTAGATTGATCAAGTAGTTCATGAAGAGGTTTTCAGCTACAGAAAGTCCCGTTATCTGGGCGCTTAATTGGACTTGTAGCCTGCCGTCGAGTAAGGCACATTTCCAGCACACTGTCATGTGTTGCACCTCTAAGTCACCTAATCCAACTCTCTCAACTTGTGACCTGATAACCTGGATTAAGATTGCAAGGCTTGTGGCTGTTGGAACATCTCGATGCGTCTTGTTAGTAACTAGGCTTGTGACAACCCTAGTTAGTTAAAGTATCAAGTCGTACTCTTTGATTGGCCGTGAATGATGGAGGATTCCTATCTTGCCTAGTCTTGCCTAGATCCAGTACAGGGCTATCTCAGGACATGCTTGTTTATGCTTTACTTTATCGATAATTGGTTAGAGACTAAGTTCCGTTCAGGTGAAGGGTTATAACCCCGGTCTTCGTTTAGTTTACGGGTTGTAACTTGGCTACCGGAATAGTCCTTAGTTATCTTATCGTTTATCACCATGTTTTCTCTAACTCATGTCTTTCGTTATCCTTTATGTATCATGTGTTATATGCTAGTTTTAATTCTTAAGTGAATCCTCCCTTGTGGCACTTACTCTTTCTGGGGTCTGACCCAGCTGGTTTTGTATGACCAGATTTCGGACTAGCTCCCGAGGACCTCCCTGTCTTCCAGCCAGATGGTGAACACCAGACGTAATCTTGGCAACGAGTAGATTTCTTATTTTGCTCTCCTATTTTATAATTATTCTTTTGAGGCGTTTAGCCGCAGAGAAAGTGTTAGCTCGTGTTGAAACTTTAATTTTTGTCTGCCTACGGGCTGTTACATGATTGACAAATTCTAGGGTTGATCATGTATGATTTAAACTCTTACTAGTCTTCATATTTTTTGTATGACTAGCTTCATGATCATCTGAATATGTAATGTTTGGGATGCCTTACTTTGTATATCTGATGATCTTACATCTTGTAACAATTACTTGCTTGTTGAGATTGAGACACTAGGCTTGTTTATGACCATAAGAGACTGTTGACATGTATATAAACACATGCATCTAGACAGTCGTGACCGTATATCGAGGTAGATTATACTTCAATGTACGTAGCTGGCTGTGTCTGTCCTCCGCTCTCCAGTATTCTGGTTCTGGGGTGTGACACGGTTTAAGTGGTGGCCCATGCAGGTCTTGTAAATCAAGATGTGAGGGTTTCACTGAATAGATGTCTCAATCAGCACTCGCCTTTGATCGCTACTCATGTCTTCTAATCTTTCTGAAATCTTGACCTGATCACATGTTTATATCCTCGATCTATCATGGTCCTTCCTTATTGTTCCCCATGTCATTTCTTCAGCGGTATTGTTCCTGGTCCTACCGATCAGCAAGGCAGAGCACCTCCAGTGTACCAGCAGCAACCTGGAGACCAAGCCCAGCACTCTGGAGCAGCCTCCCGAGTTATGCATTCCGGGGATCCAGAGCCCCCAGTTCAGCCAGTCCAGCCTGCAGAGCCTGATAATGGAACCCTGGTGGATCTCTTCAGGAAATTGCTTGCATCACAAGATCGTCAGGGCGATGCCCTGTACCAGACCGCACAAGATGCCATGGACAGAGTTGGTTACCAAGGGAACAACGTGGCCAATAGCTTCAAGCGTATGAACCCTCCTTTCTTTGACGGCAGTGAAGATATTATTTGCTGATGCATGGCTTCAGGACACAGAGGTTATCCTGGAAGCAGCTAAGATTCCTGAGGATGAGAAGGTGGCCGTTGTGTGCATGTAGTTATTAGACTTAGCCCGTAACCGGTGGGCGATGCTAGTAGTTGGATTACCGACGCATGTCTCGTGGGCGGTATTCAGTAACAAGTTCCAGACCAAGTACTTTGATGCAGTAGCTTGGTATGATCTGTAGACGAGATTCACTAATCTTAAGTAGATGGAAAGGACGGTCGATGGATATGCGGCCGAGTTTTCTAGACTCAGTCGGTTTTCACCTACCTTGGTGGCAACCGAATTGGATCAAGCCCAGCGATTCCAGCAGGGGCTCCACCTAGAGATTATCATATCAGTGCAGCAGTTTAAGCACCAGACGTTTGATGCCGTCTTGCGAGCAGAGAAGAGGCATGAGTATACTTCGCATATGATTGTAGATAGAAGTGAAGGACGGAAGAGGTCTCATGGACAGATATCCCAGTCTTCAGTACCAGCCCCGGCGGCTAGGGCTTTGACTATTAGAGCTCCTCGGAGGGCGACCACAGTTTTGTCAGTTCAATACTCGACATCGACGTATCCTCAGAAGCAGAAGCAGTCTTTCGCAATAGGCTGCACTCATTATGGAAAGCCAGGACATATAGTATCAGTGTGTCGCAAAGCACAGAGATTGTGCTTGGCTTGTGGGGCACCGGAGCACAAGATAAGGTCCGGTCCGAATATAGCCAATTCATCGTCGTCAAACCTAACCAGTCCATCGGTTAGGGGTCCAGCACCAATACAGCAGCAGTACCAGCCTCTGAGGCCATTGCCGCCTCAGGCTCTGCAGTATGCCCAGGTTCAGATTCAGAACAGGCAGAGAGGTCACCAGCAGAGGGGACCAGCACCAAGAGGGCAAGGTCAAGCGATGGCTTTGACCGTGGAGGAAGAATTGGCATCAGGTGAGGTGGTGACAGGTTCCATTCTTGTCAACTCTTCTATAGCATCAGTATTATTTGATTCGGGTGCATCGTATTCATTTATGTCTGCACGATTCGCTACACAAATAGGACTGGAGCCCGAGTCATTATCAGTAAGGCTCAATATACTTACTGGTAACGGTCTTGTGGAAGTAGATATAGTATTTTCCTCGTGTCGAATCGTAGTTATAGGTAGAGAGTTTTCCGCTAGGTTGATAGAATTTCCAATGGCCGATTATGATGTGGTCCTAGGAATGGATTGGTTGAAGGATCAATACGCAAGAATAGACTGCCATATTGGCAGGATTATTTTTGGTATTCCAGACGAACCAGAGTTTTCATTTTCTAGAGGCGAAGTAGAACCTTCTCCACCAGTATTGCGGATGGCAGTAGCAGAAGCAGTTCAATTTTCCAGAGTAGTAGAAGAATTTCTTGATGTGTTTCCCGAAGAGCTTTCAGGTATGCTACCGGATAGAGATATAGTTCACTATCGACTTGATTCCAGGGACTGCACCAGTATCAGAGAGAGTCTACAGAATAGCACCATCAGAGTTGGAGATCCTGTACAAGATGATTGAAGAACTCAGAACCAAGAGATTCATTCGTGCTAGTGGATCACCTTGGGGAGCCCCGATGCTTCTTGTTAAAAAGAAGATGGTACGTCAAGTTATGTGTTAATTATCGTGCTTTAAATTCTGTAATAATCAAGAACATATATCCCGTACCAAAGATAGATGATTTATTTGATCAACTCAGTAGGGCAGCAATATTCTCAAAGATTGACTTGCGGTCAGGGTACCATTATATCAGAGTCAGAGAGCAATACATCTCGAAGACAGCATTCAGATCTAGATATGGACATTGGGAGTTCCTTGTTATGTCATTTGGAGCGACCAATGCGTCAGCCGTATTCATGGACCTCATGAATCGTATCTTCATGCCCTATTTGGACCAGTTTATAATGTTCATAGACGACATCTTAGTCTATAGCAAGATTGAAGCAGAACATGACCAATATCTCCGAGTAGTCCTTCAGATTCTCAAAGAGCACCAGTTATATGCGAAGTTCAGTAAATGCCAGTTTGGCTTGATCACATTTTGTACTTAGGTCATATCATCACCAGAGTGTGGAAGTTGACCCCCAGAAGATAGTTGCCATAGAGACATGGCCAGTAACTAGCACCGTCGCAGAAGTTTGGAGTTTCCCAGGATTGGCCGGCTATTACCGGCGGTTTGTGTCATACTTTGCTCGGATTTCAGCACCATTGACGCGGTTGACCCGCAAGGATGTGCAGTTTGCTTGGACAGCAGAGTGTCAGAGTTCATTCGAGAGGTTGAAGCGAAGATTGATGACGGCTCCCATTCTTACGCTTCCAGATGGGACTGAAGGATTTTCAGTTTATTGTGACACTTCCGACAAGGGATTGGGATGCATCTTGATGCAGGATGGTAAGGTAGTAGCTTATGCGTCACGTCAGCTTCGTGATCATGAGAGAAATTATCCAACCTATGACTTGGAATTAGCAGCGGTGGTTTTCGTACTCAAGTTGTGGAGACATTATTTGTATGGATCAGGTGGAGATTTTCACCGACCACAAGAGTCTTAAGTATGTGTTCATCCAGAAGGATCTCAATATGCGTCAGAGAAGATGGTTAGAGTTACTGGTGGATTATGACATCAACCTGCAGTATCATCCTGGGAAGGCCAACGTTGTTGCAGATGCATTGAGCAGAAGAGCCGGAGTTTATTTTCTAACAGCGCAGCCAGAGTTATTAGCATATCTCAGATTCGGACTACGATCACCTGCTATTTCTGTCGCCACCAGGGACACCACTACGACGAGTGCAACAAGAGACCGATGCTATGCTTGTTCTACGGATCGCCTGTCCATCAAGTCAAGGATTGCCCGGAGACCGTTGATCACACTGCTTAAAGACAAGCATGAGGAGCACCAGGACTACAGCAAAGGGACCCAATCTTCAAATTCAGCAATCACATGGAGGACTACCACATGGACCAATCTACGTCAGGACAGTTGAAGAAGTTGAAGAGATTCCAGTTCCTAAAGATAGACTGGAGGCAGAAGGCTTCTTTTGCATGGTGGAGAAAACCATGTATCTTGATTCACAATCCAGCCTTCCCTTAAATTCCTCTTAGCACCTAAATCATTTCTTGAAACTTCTTGTTTGAAACCTTGGTTGATGTCAAAACTTATTTCGATATATTGTTTCCTATTTCAGTAAACTTGTTTTAGATCCACAATTTGATAATTGTTTGAAATCCATTATTAGATACCATTTGCATATTCGTCATTCATAACCTTTTTACTAGTGATGGCTCCTATTCGTAAATTTTGTTCCTGTATCAAACTTCGTGTTATTTGATATTTAATCGCTTCTCGAGATTTTATTTCGAAATCCTGTTCCTCATTCGAAACTTATTTAAGCTCCGTCCTATGCAATACATTGTTGAGGATTCCTTTGAGGGTTGTGAAGATTTCGTTTCTTATTTGAGATTAGTATCCACAATTCGAGGCTTGTTCCCTATTCACCCATTGATTTTCTTTTCTACTCATGACTTTGACTTCATGCGAGATTTTAAGACCCTATTTCCTATTTTTTAGACTTTGGTTTCATTCATGATTTTGTCTCATATTCAAGATTTTTCAGACTTTGAAACTTCAGTTCCAACTCGCGACTCGATGAGACCTTGCTCCCTATTCGATATCTTGTTTCCTCGTTAAGATTTCTATTCGAGATTTTATTTTCTAATCACAACTTTGTTGTTATTGGTTCTCCATTTGGGACCTTGTATCCTATTGGAGGTTTATTTTTCCTTCAAGATTTTGTTTGAGATTTTGCGGTTATTTGAGATATTATTGAACCATGTTTCCGATATGAGATTTTTCCTTATTTTGAGATCTTGTCCTCTATCTGATACCTTGCTTCTATGCTATTTTTGAGACTTCTTTACCGATCCAAGATTACGTTCCAAATACGAGATCTTGTTACCATTCTGGTTTTTATTTGAGATTTTGGTTACTATTTGAAGCTTTTTCCTGTTCGAGATTTAAAAATCTTATTGTTTGTTCTTTTAGTACCCGCTACACCTTGTTGGATCTTTCATTGCTTCTTAGTACCTATTAAAACTTCTTATTTTGTAAAGAACATATAACATCATTTTCTATCATGATTTAGAACTCGCATTGGATTACCATGAACCATTTGGAAATTCAATGCACAAGGTTGAGAGAATATTCGACTACTATTATGACGTGGCAGTTGTGTACCGCAGCCATTATCTGGATTATGGAGACTGAGGATTCACTACAGCCAGCTGCGCACTAGCGATGCATGAACTCCAAGTTAAATTAATTTCAAGCATTTATAGATTTTCGGGTATTATTGAAATGTTGTCCTAAACTCTTCATATTTAGATCTCTTGAGTTGCTTCATTAATAATTGTTTAAAAATAGATAAAGTCGATATGTTATTCGGTAAGATATTGTTATTTAAGTCATGGAACCGAAAGTTTACTGCTGCCAGACATACACTGGCGGGACAGGGATTCTAAGTAAAGTGACTTCAAATATCTATATGTTCTTGGATATCATGGAGACTATATTCCTCTTTCATATGATTATTGATTTTTCCTTGAAATGACAAATCCATGTACTCACCTTGACTTGATATTGCTATCTCCTGATTAGTTTTATATTTTTCCCTCAACACTTACAATTTTCCTCCTTGTATTTTATTGATAGATTGTTGATTTTACACATTGTTAGATCCTGATTCCATTTACTAGATTTTAAAATCATGCGTATATTTCGACATGTTTTATCTAAACTTCAATTTTAGTCATGGCTATTAAACCGTAATTTTCTCATCTTGCTCAAGTCTATTAGTGCTAACTTTTGATTCAAATCGTGCTTCGGACATCGTACCCTTCATGATATTACGCCTTTAAGTCATAATTGAAACTTCATTCCATTACGTGCCTGTTTGATTCTTGATTATGTGGATCATATCATTTCAATTTTCGGTATAAAATTATCATACAGGGTATTAATTAAAATCTTATCTCGATTAGTGTCTGACCAATTTAGTCATTATTGATCCTGCCACTTCACTGTTTATTTTGCCATGCTAAATCCTTCCAAGCCCAATCTCCGATCATATCCCAAAATCCTGATCGTGCCTATATTTTATGATCATGTCTGAATATTTGAAATCGTGACTGAATAGTTTTGATCATGACCACTTTCCACTATGCCTCAATTTTGATTTGGATCGTGTTTAGTTGATCGTGCAGATAATATATTTTCATGACTAAATTTAACCTTATGGTATGACCAACTTAATTGATCAGTCTTAATTTTATGATAACTATGCCTACAGTACCCTTTGAAATTTTGAGGACGAAATTATTGTAAGGGGGAGAGATTTGTAACTCCACTTTCCTATTCTTGAAAATTAAAGTTTTTCTAATAATAATAAGTAGATTTAAATAATTTGTGATTTATACTTTTGGAGGGTAATTAGTTAGGACAGGAATTTTGAATTTGAAAGTTAGTTGTAGAAACTAATTGTGGCCCCACTCTTCATAACTAATTAATACACTTTTATAACTGTTTTCTTTATACTTTCTGTAATTATGAAAAGGGGGAGGGCTATAGTGTTAATATACATTTAGTGGGGGGACCAAAGTGCATATATTCCTTTTTCTTATTTTTGATCGGTTAAAGAGAGAGGCTCATTCACTGAGCTCTCTCAACTCTCATTTCTTTCCTTCCATTTTTCCTCAGCCCCAATTTCGGAGGAGCAGTAGCCCCAGGCGGAGCTCCGGCGACGACTACTTCGTCGGTGACAGCCATGGCCGAGATAGCAACCACCAGCCGATGGCGGCATCGGCCAGGCGCTCTTCCTGAAGGCGGTCCACCACCACCGACGAGATCCGGTAGTGTTTCCCCAACTATCGATGGCCAAATCCTTGTTTCGGCGACCACCGAGCAAGGATCGGCCATAGTGGTTCACCTCGGCGAGGGTCTCCATCTCTGGTGACCGACGGTGAGACTCCAAGCCACATCGACAGCGGCGAGATGGTCGTTCACTAACGAATGAGTCGTTCTCCCCTCTACGAGCTTCCTCGACGAGCGGCACTAGCCTCCTAACAGCGACGTACAACCAGATCCTTGGCGAGCGGCAATCTCTACGGTGAGCGAGTGCGGTTTCCAACCGTTTCTGGCGACGACGACGGCAGGATGATCTATCTTCGACGGTCACTTCCAGGTGATCTGGGTTTCTCCGTCATTGCAAGTTCATTCTCTTCTTTTATCGGTAGTTTCTCCAACTCTGTCTGATCACTCTGTAGATGGTCGACGAATTCTTCATTCGATCGATCAATTCTTGGTAAATTTCCATCAATTCTTCTCAAATTCTTTAGAAATTAGAATTGATCCTTCTAATCCTCTTCTCTTGATCGATTTTGAGGAAGCAGCGCCATTTTGTCTAATTTGCCAATTGAAGTGTCTCACCAGTCGGGAATGGCGAAGAATGTGCCACAGAAGGACTTGAGATCATAATTTAGCACAGAGTGGTTGTGTCCGACTCTGCATAACTCATTCTTCATTCCAAGATTCACTATAAATACTCAGTTATATTCCGCTCTCCTAATGTTGAAGTAAATGGTTTTCGTATTTAGAAATAATGAGCAGGAAGGATGGACAGGTCTGTGATCGAGATACGGGGAGAGTTCGAGTGTTCGTATCTGGTGTTAGGATCGTGGCTCATTTGATCTAGGTTGGTGTCTATTTGTTTGGGTGCAGGAGTTTAGCAAAGGATTGGGTTTTTGGTTGTGTTTGCTGAGTTCGTGAAATCTTCTGGGTTGGTTGTGTCCAAGCATTGTTCGTAGCCTACAACTAGATATATCCAGTTTAGTTCGATTTCAGCAGAGGGTGTGTATCCTGTTGTTCATGACTGATCGAAATAACGATCGTGTCCCAGTGTGTGTGTCGGGGGTGGAACCAGCAGGGTTTTTATTTATTCAATTAATTCTTGTATAATTCTTATTAGTGTTCAATTAATTCTTGTGTAATTATTATTGGTATTCAATTAATTCTTGTATAATTCTTATTGTGAATCATTGATTACGATTTTATGAGTCATAGATTGCGATTTTATAATTCTTATTCAATTAAGTTTTGTGAGTCATTGATTGTGATTTTATGATTCTTGTTTAATTTTGGTTTAATGTCTCGATTCAAGTTTTGGTAGTCTATGGGAGGTTGAGTTCTTTAGCAGATTGATTCAATGTTTCTTTAAATTTTGTATTTCCAGATGGAAGAGAAGAACAAAGGTTGAAATAAGGTATGCAGGTGGTTGAGGCTCTTATGTTTTTAATGGTTTGAAGTGGGGGATTGCTCCGTTGATTTCTATACTGAATTTTGAGTTAAGTTATATATTATTCTCCGTGTTTTATTTTGTCACATGAATGGTGAACGTAGGAGATGATGTCGGGTTGACTGCAGATAGGTTATTGAACCTATGGATGAGTAAATAGGAGCCTTGGGTTAAGATTAAATTATGTTTGGAAATACATGCTTTTATGGAATGGCAGTTGATAGCATGTTCAAATTCCTATAGATGGGTTTACTCTATAGCTAGATTGGTGCTTGGTTTCTGTATCTATAAACTCATGTTGCTTGGACCAGAAGTGCAGTTGAGTAGCTTGTTACTTGTTGTTGTGACTATGCCTGTTGGTTGGGCTTAGTGAGAGTTTGGGTCCAGTATGGTAACTGTATAGTGGGTGTGGCAATAGATTAAAAACAGAAAGACTTTCATATAGTGATAGATTTTATATGCTTAAAGATTCCAAGTCTTAATCACCTTAGGACCCAATAAGTTGGCTACCCTATTAATGAAGTTAATAATATAGGTACCTACTTTTAACTGGTCTATTAGTTGTATTTTCTTATATAGATAAATTATTAGAACTAAACTAGATTAAGTGCAAATAGTTAGTTTTGCAACTAACCAACTTGTACTTATAGCAGGTCGACAGACATATCTTTCCATTCTTGATTACCCGGAGCAAGGCAAGTACTTTTCTATGGCCTTGTGCATTTACATATCTTGTACTCTTCTTGTGACACGTCATGACACGATATCATGTACTCCTGTATTTCTTTTTCTTGTACTTACTTGTGTCGGATGGAGAAATATACTAGCTATGTGACCAAACCCCGGTTACTATATTCATGTAGATAGCTTAGGTCACGCATCGTGCACGCAGGCCCTAAGTCGTACCTTATTCATGTACTCATGTACATGCTTCTGTACTCACCCTAGCCGGTCACATAGGCTAGTTGTATTTCAAACATGGTGTACTTGTCATGTCTTGTACTTCAGTTCATAGTTACATTCATGTACTTTATTTTCTATATTTACATTCATGTACTTCCATGTTCTTTTCTTGTACTTTATAGTTCATGTTCTTTTGTACTCATTTCCATATCATGATGTTCTTGTTCATTACCTAGAACTGTACTTTGCTCCGCTTCTGACTGGATATGTTGTAGGTGTACTTGTAGGATATCATTCTACCATATGGGCCAGAGCCCGGGGCATTAGCTGAGCATGATGGAGACATGACTTAGCTAGAGGCTTCAGGTTTACACTGTTTAGCTTTACTTCTAGATATTGTTTAGAGTTCTTAGTACATTTCATTCCTGATGACTCTTGTATATTTATGTTATATGGATTTGTGAATTATGGCGATCGTTCTGGGAACGTTCTTAGTTGTTGTAATTGTGTACATTTATGTTTATCTGGTTAGATTTCCCTAGCTTGGTACAGCTTACTTTGTCGTGTCTATCGACGAAGGCTGGGCATGTCCGACTCATGTCCGATTATTCGGGAGCGGGTCATGACAGCAGATCTTCGAAGATGGAAATAGAAGTAGTCCTTCCTACCAATATGGCATTGATGTCCAGTATGCAAGTTCAGTCCAGTATAGTTGAGATGGTCAAGATAGCTCAATCAACAGATTCTAAGCTTTACCGGCTTAGGGCAGAGGGTGAAGCAGGACGAAGACCAGAGTTATGTATTCACAAAGATGGTACTCTCCGACATGGAAGGCGTCTTTGTATACCCAGAGGTGATATCAGACAGGAGATTATGGAAGAGGCTCACAGTTTGCAGTATTCAATTCATCCCAGTGGCAGGAAGATCTATCGTGATATCCGTCAGCATTTCTGGTAGAATGGCATGAAGAGGGAGATAGCCCGGTTTGTCTCTCGTTGTTTAGTTTTCCAACAAGTTAAAGCTGAACATCAGAGACCAGCCGGACTTCTTCAACCTTTACCGATCCCATAATAGAAATGAGAGCATATTACCATAGATTTTGTATCTGGGTACCTAAATCCCCAGCTAGGGAGAGATGCTATCTGGGTTATATTGACAGACTCACCAAGGTAGCTCATTTTATCCCTTTCAGAATTGGCCAGTCGACGGATCAACTTACAGAGATGTACCTCAGGCAGATTATCAGATCGTATGGAGTGCCAGTTAGTATTATATCAGACAGAGATTCAAGATTCATATCGCACTTTTGGCATAGTCTTCAAGAGAGCTTGGGGACTCGTCTCAAGTTCAGTTCAGCACATCATCCGCAGACAGATGGTCAGTCAAAACGTACGATTCAGACTCTCGAAGATATGTTACGATCATGTACACTCGACTTCGATGGTTTGTTAAAGATCACCTTCATCTCGTGGAGTTCTCCTACAATAACAGTATTCATCCCAGTATCCAGATGGCACCCTTTGAGGCCCTATATGGCAGAAAGTGCAGATCACCTTTAGCTTGGGGTGATGTCGGCGAGAGACATATGCTTGGTCCAGAGATGATTACAGCAGATGATCGAGGTGGTCAGACAAGTCAGAAATCATCTTTCGCGTTGCCTAAGATCGCCAACACCATTGGGACGATATCATCGACGCCCCCTTGAGTTTTCTATCGGCGACCACGTATTCCTTTGGATCACGCCTACCCGTGGCGTTATTCGATTCGGCGTACAGGGAAAGCTTAGTCCTAGGTATATAGGACCGTTGACATTTTCGAAGCGAGTAGGTGATGTGTCCTATCGTCTCGCTCTTCCGCCATCGTTACGTGAGGTATATGACATTTTTCATGTATCCCAATTACGACGATATATTTCGGATCCAAGCCATATCCTTGATCATTCGGAATTGGTTGTTGGTACCAATCTTTCGTATGAGGAAAGGACCGTATCCATATTGGACCGAAGAGAGAAGGTACTCAAGAATAAGACTATTAGTTTAGTCCGTGTTGTTTGGAGTCATCGTTCTTTAGGGTGAGTCAATGTGGGAACGTGATATTCGATCGAGATATCCACACCTGTTTGACTCATAAGGTATAATGTCTTCCTTATGCCTTATGCTTTTAAATTTCTTGCTTACATGAATGATTGCCTGATTGGTTGCTAATCTGTAGATTGTCCCGACATCTCTAGTCTTTTGATTAAATTACGAGGACGGAATTCTTTAAGTTAGGTAAAGTTGTCACTCCCGTTTCCCGTTATACGTATTTTCAGTATACTTGTACTGATTTTCGGCCCATATTTTGACTTGTCTAGCCTGATTTGACCTATTTTGGCTTGACTTGGTTTACCTTGGTTCATTTTGGCTTAGCTTGGGTTGGTTTGTTTTGGTTCATCATGAGAGAGAGGGTTGATATATAAGTTAATTCCACACTCTCTCCTCCATTTATTTCTCATAACTTCTCCATATTCTTTATTTACTCTCTCCACCTACACCCAAGAGCTCTAGGCAAGTACAACTTGCTTCATGATGGATCTTGGATTTTATTATTCCTATTATCTTCCTCTCCTAGCTCTAAGCCTCTTTAGAACATGTCATTTTTGGTTTTGATGGATAGATTTTTGTAGATCTAAGTTTTGATCTTTCTCATGACTTTCTTGGTTTTGATCTATGAAAACTTGGTATTTTCGAAAAACTAATTATTCCATATTGTAGGAAATTTTATTCTGCATAATTTTTACCTTTGAAAAATTGGATTTGGACTTGTTTTGACCAAGTTATGGACTTTTGAAACCATGGATTAAAATCATAAATTTTTTTGTTGTTGGGGGAAGACAGTGAGCAGTGCGCACAAGATTTTTAACTGGCGCGACTGTGTTGCACGAGCTCTTTAGCTCTGGTGCAACCCGGGGAGCCCAGTGCTGTTTAGACTGGCGCAGCCCAGTGCTCTTTAGCCTGGCGCAGCCCAGTGCTCTCTAGCCTGGCACAACCCAGCCTTGCCCAGCCCCTTAGGCCTTGGCACAATTCATCTGGGCGCAGTTTGACCTGTGCTCTGGCGCAACCTAGCCTCGCGCAGTCTAGTGCCTAGCGCAACTTGGCTTGGACCCGACTTGCCTTGGCGCAACTCACTGCCCTGGCGCAACTTGACCCGACCTGGTGCATTCTAGTGCCTGGCACCCCAGTGCCTAGGCGTAACCTAATGATTGGGCGCAACCAGTAGCCTTGGCACCCCCTAGTGCTTGGAGCAGTCTATTACCCTGGCGCAACTTGGCTAATGACACTTGTTGGCCTATGGTACCCCTTGTCCCCTTGCATGATCTATCATTTAATTATTTGTTTTATGATTAATTGCTTATCCTTTGTACTTGGCCTAACTTGCGACTACCCTGATTTGATGATTGTGAATTCTTGGGCTTTTAATCTAAAGCATGATCACTACAAAACCACACGACAAGACAACATGACATGATAATTCCCCGATAGTGCCCCAGTCTGTAGTACACTCTTGACAAGCAACCTGGTATGATAACTCTTGATAGTGGCCCAGTCGAGGTGCACTCTGACAAATAATTTTGACAAGTAACAAGTAACCTGGCCTGACATAAAATCTTTAATGCTGTTGCGATAGCTACCCTGACTTGCTAAGTAACTCTTGTCTTGACACCGTGGGTGTTTGTGCTTGTATAAGATACATAGTCTCGTCTTGCATCATGTCTAGGATATGAATTCTTGATTTCTACGATCAGGAATTCATACTGAATCTGACTAGAATAATGACTAGATTGATCAAGTAGTTCATGAAGAGGTTTTCCTAACTACAGGCAGTCCCGTTATCTGGGCGCTTTAATTGGACTTGTAGCCTGCCGTCGAGTAGGGCACATTTCCAGCACACTGTCATGTGTTGCACCTCTAAGTCACCGAATCCAACTCTCTCAATTAGTGACCGAATAACCTGGTTTAAGACTGCAGGGCTTGTGGCTGTTGGAACATTTCGATACATCTTGTTAGTAACTAGGCTTATGATAATCCTAGTTAGTTAAAGTATCAAGTCGTACTCTTTGCTTGGCCATGAATGATGGATGGAGTCCTATCTTGTCTAGTCTTACCTAGATCCAGTAAAGGGCTATCCCAGGACATGCTAGTTTATGCTTTACTTTATCGATAATTGGTTAGAGACTAATTCCATTCAAGTGAAGGGTTACAACCCCGGTCCTTGTTTGATTTATGGGTTGTAACTTGGCTATCGGAATAGTCTGTTAGTTATCTTATCGTTCCCTGTTTCTCTAACTCATGTCTTTCGTTATCCTTTATGTATCATGTGCTAATATGCTGGTTTTAGTTCTTAATTGAAGCCTCCGTTGTGGCACTTGCTCTTTCTGGGGTCTTACCTAGCTGGTTTTGTATGGCCAGATTTCGGAGTAGTTTCCGAGGATCTCCCTGCCTTCCAGCCAGATGGTGAACACCAACGTAATCCTGGCAACGAGTGGGTTTCTTATTTTGCTCTCCTACTTGTAAATTATTCTTTTGAGGCATTTAGCCGCCGAGCAAGTCTTAACTCGTATTGAAACTTTAATTTTTGTCTGCCTACGGACTGTTACATGATTGACAAATCCTATGGTTGATCATATATGACTTAAACTCTTGCTAGTCTTCGTATTTTTGTATGACTAGCTTCATGATCATCTGAATATGTAATATTTGGGATGCCTTACTTTGTATGTCTGATGATCTTACATCTTGTAACAATTACTTGCTTGTTGAGATTGAGACAATAGGCTTGTTCATGACCATAAGAGACTGTTGGCTTGTAGATAAACCCTCATGCATCTAGACAGCCGTGACCGTATATCGAGATAGATTATACTTCAATGTACGTAGCTGGCTATGTCTGTCCCCCGCTCTCCAGTATTCTGGTTCTGGGGCATGACACTATTGCTCTATTATAACTTTTTCAACTCTATAATGCCTCCTAGGTGTGAGCAGTCGGTAATTCGGTTCAAACTGAACTAACTTTGAAAAAAAAAGAACCAAACCTAATATATTTGAAAATCAACCTACTTTTCACACAAAATGAACTGAATCGTATTAAATTTAGGTCCGACTTGATTATTTCACTTGTGTTGAAATTTGTTAGAGTCCAGTTTGGATTTGGTAACAACATATTATGAAATCCAATTCTATTTAAATATTTGATTTGATTAGATTTGGATGTCCATAATTGGTGTTGTGCTATTTTGTAGGATTCTTATTTTAGGAAATCCTATTATGATCTAAAACATGATGTTGATAGAATATTTTAGGCATAATAGGATTTCTATTTTATTCATATTTAAAAATCATATTATGACTTGAATATGATTTTATCATCCTATATAAATGGTGTGAGGTGGAGGCAAAAAGTGGAGGTTCGGGATGCTCGTCCATAAGAAAATCTCAAAGAAAGTCGTTTTTACTCTTAGGACTTCGTCATCCAAGACAGAAGGAGGAAGGAGATCTAATCAAGGAGTCGTCAACTTTGGTTAGAGAAATTGCTAGGGTTGGCGAGTGATCACAATTGTAATCTTTAATTTTTTTTCTTGAGAGTGGTGAGGGGATTGAACCTATTAGGACAAAGGCTTCAACATTAGTTTTTGTCAATCTTGTAATTTTCATCTGAGAGAAGGTTGGGATTTGTCCGAGTGACATAGTCACTGCCATATACTTGTCTTTATTTGTGCTTGGTGTCCATTAGACGGGGGTTGGTTTGATCAGGTGGGTTGGCAAATGCTTCCGTGCGCCTAACAATTGGTATCAGAGCTTTGGAGTTCTGGCAACCATGTCTATGGAGCTGATTACCACTCATATGATCACCCACACAGGAGAGAACTGGGCAATTTGGAAGCCAACAATGGAGGATATACTCTGGTACAAGGACTTGCTTGGTCCGTTGGAGGATGACAGCACAAAGTTATCGAACAAAGCTGCTGAAGACTGAAAACGATTAGATCGAAAGGTTGTTGGATTCATCCGCCAATGGCTGGACGAATCGATGTTTCACCACGTGTCCATGGAGAGTTTGGCAAAGGCATTATGAAAGAAGCTGCTTTAGTTGTACGAAAGGAAGACGGCTGGCAACAAGGCATTTTTTATTCGCCAACTCGTCAGCTCGAAGTACACGGAGGGTGCCTCGTGGAACAACATCAGAACGAGGTTCATGGTATCATCAATCAATTGTCTACGATAAATATGGTGATTGATGATGATCTTCAAACTCTACTACTTTTGAGTTCTCTAACGGAAAGTGGAAGACGTTGGTGGTGTCGGTGAGCAACTCTGCACCGAATGAAATTGTCGTGATGGAGACATTCAAAATAGCTTGTTGAATGAGGAGGTCTGACGCAAGTAAGTTGAATCGTCACAAGAGAACCCTCTGGTGGCTTCCTACAGGAAGGAAAGACTCAATTCACAGGCGAGGACAGTTAGGGTCACATTTTTCCCATGTGACCTGACTAAGACTTGGGCCAGATTGTGTTAGCAACATATATGTAGGAATAGTTATGGGCCAAGCACCGAGTCTTAGAACAAAGAAGTAGTTTATTATTTTGGAGACTTAGCTAGGAATTACTTTAGGATTAATTTTTGAATATTTTAAATGTATTTCTTATTTTAGGTGATTAGAAGGCATTGTCACTTTCTGGTAAAGAGGCAAGTGCTAGTACTCAATCAACACATTGCATGCATATCATATTGCACATCCTGACTGGACCATTGTCTATCGGGTGATAGCAGGTTGGTGAGAATTGCTTGGAAGACTTAGAATTAGTGTAGAATTATTTGTACTATTCGTTGTATATTATTTTGAAGATTGGTCGGATTTGTCTTCGGGATGAGATTGATATGTATTTGTACCAAAAGAGATACAGTGGACTGTGATTGTGTGTGTGTTGATTGTTTTCTGTTTTAGTTTGAGCATCAATGGATATTTAGCACTTGAGGATTCTATAGCCCCTGTTTTTCAAATTTGGTTTAATTAGTATAAATTAGCTGCTAATGACCTATTTAGCTTTAAAATAATTTATTATGATTTTTAGGAATTTTTCTAGAATTTTTAAATGATTTTTAAATAGTTTTTAAATCAAAATATATCTTTTTGTAATAAACTGAAATATTTTAATAGCATTTTGTAATATTTAAATTTATGTTAATATTAGATTGTAATTAATTGAATTGTTTTATTGCAGGTTGCAAATAAGTATTTGCAAACTGTTTGGGTTGGGGCTTTTGTGCAAATCCTCAATCTCTGGAGACCTGACTGCAAACCCGCAGATACCCCCCCCCCCCCCGTTCGAGACAGCTGCCCCGACGACCGACCACCGACGACCACTTTCCCCGCCATTTTCGGCCGACTCGACCGACTTCGACCGACCTACCCCCTATAAATCCCCCCAGTCTAAACCCTAACCCTAGTTCACCATCGACCACCACCACACCTTCTTCCCCGACGAAACCTAAACCCTAACCCTAACTCCGGCGACTACCACAGCGCCACCCCCACAGCCGCTTACACCACCATCCATCACCACCACTAGAAGCATCTCGTCGAGACGAGCGCAGCGCCACCCGAGCGCCGCGTCCACGACGCCCCAGCCACCGTCTAGTACCTTCGACATCATCTCCGACGCCGGACACGTAGGTAACAAAACCAAATTTGTGTCGTGCGTGTCCCAAACTCACGCATGACGTTCTCCTGGACACGGGAGCCTAACCATAGGGTTGGACACGCGTTTACAGTGTCGTGCTGTCGTGCTAAGCGCGGACACACGACACTGGGTCAAATTCCATTTGCTCGTGTCCTGAACAGTCTGGCACGAGCCGAACTGTTATCGGATTTAACCCATTAACCTAAACCTAACACTAACTCTAACCTATTTCCTAATAATGGCTCGGGCTGACCCCCTGGCTAGCCTGACCGCGCCCAAAACCCGACCCTTCTGGGCCGAGTTCGACCCCCCCCCCCCTTCTTCTCTGTTTGTTTTCTTTTTTGTTTGTTTTTGTGTTATTTTATTTTATTATATATGTATATATATATATATGTATATGTATTTATGTATATTATTACTATATATATATTATATTATATATATATATATATATATTATATAAATATATTTTATATAATTATATATATATATATATATATTATAATATATATATATATGTAAATTATATATAAAATATAAATATATATATAATATAATATAAATATATAAAATATATATATATATATATATATATATATATAATATATAAATATATCTATATATATATATATATAATATTATATATTTTATAAATATATATATATATAATATATATATATATATATATATATATATATATATTATATATGTATATACAGTATTTTATGTATATTATAATATATATATATATATATCTATATATATATATTTATAAAAAAGAAAAAAAAAAAAAATATATATATATATATATATATATATATATATAATATATATATATATATATATGTATAGATGCGCGTTGCCCTAGAGTGCGCCGCGCCCAGAGCTCCTGCTAGATCTCAGCCTCTTTCCGACTCCGGCTAGGCCGTTGGCCGGGGGGGTCACTGAAGGATGGCTAAATCCTTTGTCGATGCGGTCTCCGGCCGGGCAGAGGACCCTCCTCGCTTGGCCGCCAGATCTGTGTCTACATACAAAGGAGCACCTGCCATCTCCTTCTCGGACGATGAAGAATCGACCTTAGCGTCTCCCCTTCGGTTTGCGCTGGTGGGAAAATTTTCCCACAGTAAGCCGTCCATTGAGATCATCCGCAAAGCCTTATCTGGGTTTGAGTTCAAAGGAGATATCAAGGCGGGAGTCATTGATCGTAAACATATTCTCATAAGGCCTTCTGTTGAGGAAGACTTTCTTCGTCTTCGGTCGAAAGATACTTGGTTCATCTCTCGCGCTCCGATGAGAGTCTTTAAATGGGATCCGGACTTCTCTCCAATGGTGGAATCTTCTCTCATGCCTGTTTGGGTGGATCTTCCTGATCTGCCTCATCATCTCTACGCTAAGGAGGCATTATTTGCTATTACCTCAGCCATTGGTACACCACTCAAGATTGACAAAGCTACTGCTGATCTTTCTCGGCCGAGTAGGGCCCGTGTCTTCGTGGAGATAGACGCGAGCAAGCCATTACAACATCGTATTCGGATCAACCGTTCGAGAGGAAGAAGCTTCTGGCAGAATATAGAATATGACATACACCACTTTACTGCTCTCATTGTTATCATCAAGGACATACTGCTACTGGCTGTAAACTGAAAAATAAGGGCAAGGAGATTATTCAACAAGACACGCAGCAACATTCAGAGGGTGAGGCGGCGGTCTTGAAGACTGGATCGAAGGGACTGAAGGTCACGTCCATCTGCAGCGTACTCATGAGAATAGCAGCCAGAAGCAGGGCCTTCTACACTAAATCAAGATCCTTCTCCCCAACCCCAAGGTGAAGACACAGGTAACGACAAAGGTTCTCCTTCACCGCCGGATATAAGCCTTCCAAATGCTCCTGTGGCTAATTCCATTGAACCCACTATCCCTCAAGATACCCTTCCCATCACTAACGTCACACACTCTCCCGTGCATGGGCAGACGTCTGTTGCACTGGATAATGAGCCAAATGAAGCAGTGGCGGTTGAAGTCATTAATGAGGAGCCGAGTGTTGCTGATGTCATAACACAGTTGTTGTTTGTCTCTTGAGGAGGGAGAAATTCGAGAGGATATCCCGCCTCCAAACCTCACTGCTCTTCCACAACACCACATAAGGTAGGGGCTGAGGCCGAGCGCGAAGACCTTGAGGATGACGGGGAAGCAGATGGGAGTCGGAGAGTCCGGGGCAGAAGTTGATCGTGCCATACCCCAGAAGCATCAGTTTCTCAGCAAAAGCGGAGGAAAGCCACGAAGGCGATCGAGCCTTCGATCGAGTCACTAGGCAGTCAGCAAAGAAAGCACTCACTGGTACAATCACCCATCCCTTTAATGCTTAATACACTCATCTGGAATGTTCGGGGTATTGCCAACCAAATGACTATCAAAAGAATTAAAACCCTAGTGAGGATTCACAAGATTGTTTTCATTGGCATTATTGAGCCTAAGGTTGATAGCAGTCAACTTCTTCGTTACCAGTTAAAGTTGGGGTTTTCGAAGGCTTTCTCGAATGAGCGGGGTAACATATGGGTCATGGCTAAGTCGGATTGTGATATACTCTTGCATGATTCGTTTGATCAGGCTTTGACGGTCTCTCTTTCTTATCCCAAGCTGCCTGTTTCTGTATTTGTGACTGTTGTTCATGGAGATAACACCAAAGAAGGCCGAAGACTGCTCTGGGATAAATTATCTCATATGCAACCCTCGCTCAATCGTCCATGGTCGATCGGAGGAGACTTCAATGCGATCTTACGATCGGAGGAGAAAATTGGAGGCCGCATCCCTGACCAATTGTCCATTGAAGACTTTGCCAACTTTACCCTTGCCACTGGGGTAACTGAGCTTCCTTACAGGTAGTTGCTACACTTGGATCAAGTCGAAGCGTGATGGTAGACGGGGATCACGTTTGGATAGGGTTTTGGTTGATAATGACTGGTTAGACTGGGCTCCTTCATCTTCAGTTGAACATCTCAATAGAGCTGAATCGGATCATGCTCCTTTACTGATCACTTACAGATCTAATTCGGCATGGGAAAGAAACAATTTCGTTTTCTTGATTTCTGGGTGAAACATGCGGAGTTCAAGCCCATGATTCAACAAGCCTGGACATCGGTTGATCACAAACTTGGCCTTACTAGATTGGCTCTTCGTCTTGATGCTTGCCGTAAGGTTCTTTCTGCATGGAGTCGTGCTACCTATGGGGACATTTTTCAGCAGGTGAAACAAGCGGAGGATGCTGTGTTGGCTGCAGAAATCAACCATGAACATATCAACACTGTTGAGAGTCATCAACAGTTGGCCAAAGCTAATGCCATGCTCAAACAACGTATTAGCATTGAAGAATCATACTGGAAGCAGAAGGCTAGGATTAAATGGGATCTTGAGGGTGATAAGAACTGCCTACTTTCATGGATGTGTTACTAATCGCAAAAGATCTCTTCAAATACATTCTATTACCACTGAGGATGGGATGATATTAAAAGATAAAGGCTTGATTCATGCATATGCCAAGGAGTTTTATTCGCAACTCTATCAACGTGGTAACATTCAGGAGCATAGTGATTTGTTTCTGAACACCCTCCCTAGTGACGGACCAGACAATGATCTGTTGATTGCGGCCCCAACTTCTGATGAAATTCTTGACGCGATTAAGTCACTGGATCAGCACAGTGCGCCTGGGCCAGATGGATTCACCCCTCTCTTCTTCACTGCTTGTTGGGATATCATAGGCCCGGACATGGTCGAGGCGATTGGCTTGTTTGTAGACGGGTTTGCTCTTCCTCGGTCGATTACAAACACTTCTCTGGTATTGATCCCCAAGGTGAAATCCCCTAAAACTTTTGGTGATTATAGGCCAATTAGTTTGTGTTCGGTTATGAACAAAATAATTTCCAAGCTTCTATCTCGTCGCCTTGCTCCTCTTCTTCCTAATCTTATCTCACAGGAACAAAGTGGTTTTGTTCAAGGTAGAGAGATAGTTGATAACATATTGCTAGCTCAGGAAATGATGGCGAGAATGAACAAGAAGCATAGGGGCGGGAATGCTGCTATCAAACTTGATATGACGAAAGCATATGATAGGGTTGATTGGAGATTTCTTTTGAAGGTGCTTCGTCGCTTTGGTTTTCATAACAAATGGGTGGACATGATGTTACGCCTAGTGAACAATGTTGGTATGCGCCATTGATTAATGGTGAATCTACTGAATACTTCCAATCCTTCCGCGGCGTTCGACAAGGGGATCCCCTATCACCAGCATTGTTCATCATAGCGGCTGAGGTTCTATCGCGTAGCCTGAAGAAGTTGACTGATACAGAAGGGTTTTCGTCTTTTCATCTCCTCGTGGTTGTCCTGCGATCACTCATTTGGCATATGCGGATGACCTTCTTTCTATTCTCGGCTGGGGATCTTCGTTCGGTCTCGAAGATTACAGATCTTTTGTCTACTTATGAGGCTGTCTCGGGGCAGTTAATCAACAAGGCTAAATCCTCTGTTTACATATCAAGAATATTCTGACAGAGAGGGGTGAGGAGCTGGCTGCTAGAACTGGTTTTCAGATTGGTGTGCCACCATTCACATATCTCGGCTGTCCTCTCATGGCTGGGCAACGCAATGGGGGAATGTACGAGGAGCTTCTCAATCGTATCAGGATTAAGTTAGAGGGTTGGCATAACAAAATCCTATCTCCAGGTGGCAAGCTTGTGTTGATCAAGGCGGTCTTGACATCCATTCCAGTATACACTTTGGCAGCATGTAATCCGCCCATAGCGGTTCTTCGTCGTATGGAAGCATGTTCTCCAGTTTCTTTTGGGGAGCTCAGGATGGACTTGCTAAGAGAACGTGGCTAGGATGGGACCGTATTGCTAGAACTAAACAAGAAGGAGGCCTTGGAATCAAAAGGTTAGAGGACATGATGAATGCTTTCACTATTAAGCTATGGTGGAAGTTTATGACCCAAACAGTCTTTGGACGACATTCTTTAGGTGAAGTACTGTTCTATTGCTTCTCCTATTGATGTTCGCATAACCTCTAATGCCTCTCATGTTTGGAAGAGACTTATTGCGGGTAGAGATATGGCGCAACAAATATGTATCCGATCGGAGACACCTGGAGCTGGGGTATTCAAGCCAGGAAGTTCACTGTGGCGTCGGCATGGGACATTGCTCGGATCCAGCGACCTATATTGCCAGACTTTGCGCATATCTGGAGCACATGTATACCGATCAAATGGACAGTTCTTCTTTGGAGGACTTGCACAACAAACTTCCTACAGATGACAACATCGCACGTCTGGGTTTTAGTCTTGCTTCGAAATGTCACTGCTGCCTCATCAGTGATATTGAGACTTTGGAACACATTTTGCATAAAGGAGAATTGGCTAAGGGTGTTTGGGGAGCTATTCATTTAATCTACAAGGTTCGGGACAGAGGAAGGACTCTCATTGAGAGGCGAGATTGGTGGAGAAAGAAGAACAAGCACAAGAAGGCGATTGTTGCAGCAGCGGTGATCTGGGTTCTTTGGAAGAATAGGAACAAGAATAGATATGAAAATTCGGGTTTCTCTACTACTGTTGATCAATGAAGTCCACAGACAAGTGGAGAAGGCTACTATCAATGTAGCACACTTAGTGTTTTTGTACTCTTTCCTTCATTGAATAAAGATCTGTTTTGGATTAAATATATATATATATATATATATATATATATATATATATATATATATATTTTATATATATATATATATATATATATAAATATCTATATATTATAGTATAAATATAAATATTGTTGTTGTATATTTATATATGTATTTTAATTCTACCATGAATAAAATGCTATTATGTAAAATTTTAAAAGATTATTTTATTATATAAATTTGTGATTTGTAATTTTTACCACTCTAAAAATATATATATTATTTAAATTTCTGTATTTTAATTGTTATGACCAATTGATGTCCAAACCTAGTATGAGTTTTTGGGCCCAACTGTGTCTAATATATTCAGAGTCTGTACAAGTCATATTGGACTTGATTCATGGCTCTGGGTCCTGTATCTGGACTTCGGTTCAATTTCGAATACATGGACAAAAATAGTAAATAATTAATTAATTAATTTCAAGAAACTGTTGCTTGCTATTTTTGAATTTGTATATATATTTTAAGTGCTGTATAAATCAGGGAAAAATTGTATTTAAATACTATGTTAATTTAGACAATTTATTATTTTTTTTAGCATTTAATAAGTGCTTTGATATTTTAAAAAATAGGAAAATCGAACTCATTTTCAGTATATTTATGTTTGCTGATTTTTAATAATTATTTATGAGGGTTTATAAATTCCAGAAAAATTAGTATAAATTTCTATAATTAACAAGGATCACTTTGGTACTTTATTTTCTGTAAAATTGAGCTTTTTGTCTATCTCAAAAATTGTTGGAACACGGTGTATAGTTTGATTTATTTATTGATTAATTACGACTTATAATATTTTGTGTTATTTTGAGTTATAGTCGTATTGGACCTCACCCCGCACTAGTATAAAGACCATAGGAAGTTAGTTTGAGTATTGTGTCACCCCACATTGGTCTCCTATGCTAACGTCATCATTTGGCTAGGTGTCCAGTCAGAAGTCGTGTTGCACCACTAGTGTTTTAATGTTTAACTTAGTATAAAAACTAAGTTTATGTGTTATTTCTACAGTGACGAGTCACCAGGCATCTATAGCATTTTTATCGCTGCTTTGCTTTGCTAAAGACAAGTACTTCTACAAACTTTATATACTGTTACAACAATGAACTACGAATCCAACCATGTTAAATGCCGATCCTTGGGGTAGCAAGTTAAATCTTCACATGTTGTACTTTCAGTCACTACCATGTTTAGAATTTTTTATATCTCTCACATGATTAGAATCTGGATATGGGAAAACTGATAGTTGAGTACGTGATCATGCCCCCTTATTCGTACCGAGCAAAGTTTCATTCTACATGTTACTGCGCCGTAGGCCATTATCCAGCATTTCTGTACGGATGTACACCTATGCTTGTACACTTGTACGTATGTACATTTTATTTACATGTGCCACAGTATATTGTACACCTATTGACGATCACGTACCTGCTACAGTTTTAAACATTACATATACATTTGTCTCTATGACATATGTGTCCTTACCATGATAGATTATGATGTGCCATGATTCCAGTTTATTACATTCATGTTCATTTCATGTTTCGTATATTTAGTTTACTAGAATCAGTACTTACTCCCATCCTGACAGGATAACGTTGTAGGTATTCTTACTGAGGAGGAGTTGCACTGTGATTCATATTATGGAGTTACTGCCGAGGACCATGCTTTATCTTACGAGGATGTACCTGCGGGGAAACTCATCTAGTTTGTGTAGTTGCTCGGGATATTTAGTGTAGTCATGTATTAGACTACGTATTTTGTAACTGGACCTGTATCCAGTTTTACATTTCGGACTTGTACTTGGACTTACTATTATATGAGATGACTTTTGTGTTAGGAGCATTTATGACTCTTCTTTATATATAGAACTGTTAGCACATTTTAGTCTTTCCATGTTATCTTTAGAACAGCTTACTACGCTTTATCTCAAGTGTAGGCTGGACATGACTCGGCCCGGCCCAACAATTTGGGTAGCGGGTCGTGACAGATTCTCGAAGACTAAATAGCTAACTATCTCTATCAATGACAGCGTAGGCTGGACGCGCTCACAACCCATACCCGATCATGCGGGCACGGGACATGACACATTTTTATGGTGGCTCATGCAGGTCTCTCTAATGGTGCATGGATTAGAGTACCATTGGAAGCCTGCAAAAAATAGGAATGCTCAATCACAGTTTAGGCCATTCTTGTCATTATGTGACTATTTCTCTATTGCCTAGATTTCGATCGAAATTTCTATTGATTGTATCTTTCTGCATTCCCTACTCTTTGATTTTGACTCTATTCCACTAGGCCAGACCTATACAGATTTTATTGACCATGCCTAGCATGCCTATATGACTTTACATGCATAGGTAATTTTATTCTGATTATATCCATTATCGTGCTTAATGGTTTTGACTTTCACCATGCATAGATGTCTTTGGTTAAGTATTCGATCGGGTCTATATGATTTATTCAGTCGTGACTATATCGTGCCTAAATGATTTTGATCTTATTCGTGCCTAAATGAGTTGTATTCTTAATCATGCCTGAATGACTTTGATCATAACTAAATGATTCATTTGATTATACGACCGTAATTTGATCGGTGTTTTGACCCTGTCCTAGTTTAGGTTTTAGTTGTGATTATATCATTTCAATCCTAAATTTGATTGTGCCAAATCATGACTTCCCTTAAATTTGACTCTACTCATGATCGTACTTGACCAATTTTGATCATTTCTTAATCGTGCCTAACCAAATCTTCCTTAACTTTCGATTCAAGATCATGCATGATTGATTGTGATCGTACCATTTCGTCCTAAAACGTGCCTAAAATAAAATGATTTTTCTCTAATCAACCCTAAATGATTATGATCATGAATAGATCTTAAACTCTAACTTGATCATGACTATATCATTTTGTCATATTTCGATCGTGCCTAAATTTTGATTGTGCCTAGTTAATTTTCTACTGATCATAACAATTTTATTTTGCGCCTAATCAGTTTTCCTTATTATCATGTCGCATCAAATTCCTATATGTGATTATTCCTTTGATTGTATCTAAATGATCGTAATTTTGATCAAATGTTTTGATGTTGTCCTTGATTGACTTTTTAGTCGTGATTATCATGTTTCGACACCACTTCTAATCATGCCAAATTGTATCATGATCGTGCCTTAACAATTTTTTATCATTATCGTGTCATCTTCAAATTTCTCTCTTTGATTTTTTTTATCGTGCTTAGTCATGCCAAATAGATTCTTTTCCTATTCATAATCGTGCTAAGTAATTTTGATCTTCATGGCATTTTGTAGTTAGTCATGTTATTTAAAATTTCGAGAACAAAATTTTTCTAAGGTGGATAGATTTGTAACCTCATTGTTCCTAAATAATAAAGATTTGGGATTTTTCTAGTATTTTACTATTTTTTTAGTATTAAGCTTCTGAGCCAGACCTCAATATTTGGTCAGACCCCACCTCTCATTTGATCCTTAGCAACATAACTGCTGAAGCCCAGCAAAGCCAATTCTTTTCTGTTCCTGGGCCAAGCCAGTAAAGCCAAGCCCATACCTATTAAAACCTAAAGCATTAAGTTTTGGTCGAAGTCCATCAAACCCATATTGTATGAACCAAACCCATTTGGATTTACCCGACCCGATAAGAGAATTCCTATTTAATCAAACACTCGACACATAAGCTTTTCTCTTTCCTTTCCTTTCCTTTCACCTTCGTGTGATAGACGGAAAGCGTCAACACATACACAGGCGACCTCTCCAACTCTTCTAAATGGCTCTAGGGAGGTCGTTTCCACCGCCTCTCACCAGCCCATCATAGTTGTTCACCACCCACCGACCTAGTCTGGCTAATCTCTGTCATCCATCCCTAACGGCCCACTGCCTCTCCGTCCCTATAAATAGAGCCTTCCCCGACTTCTTCTTCATCATCCTCCAATTCCTGGCGAAGCCCTGTCGATTTTCTTGTTAGTTTTCTTCTTCCTAATTCGCTCCTCGCGGAGCTCGGCTATGGAGACCAGTGGACCAGTGTTGTGACATCGCGGCTATCTCAGCTAGTGTCTCGGTGAACTCATTTGATTAATTTTCATCGGGATTGAATGTTGGGATCCTTGATTTATGGCAATTCCAATCGAATTCCTGAAATCATAATCGACCGAGCGTGTGTGGCTTGTGCGGTAGATCGATTGCGGAAGCGGCAGTCAACTTCGATCTGTGAGTTCTCTCAAACTTATTACTTGATATAAATCCTCTTTTCTTGAAACTCTGATCAAAATGATCACAATTTCATATCAATTTTGTTTCCAATTCATGCATGTAAACTGTTTGTTGAAATATTTGAATCAACTAGGCTACTAGTTGTGGACACGTGAACATCAGTACTGACACGACGTATGCATTTGACATCATAGCTTCCCTCGAGACTGCTGGGACCTTCTGTACTTCCTCTTTGTCATGACCCGCCCTACTGTGAGGGTACGAATACGTAATAGCGCCCAGCCTACGTCGCAGTGTCGACGGTAGAATGCTGTTCTAGGTCACTATCTAACCATCAACTCATGCAGTATATAATGTACTCATCATGATCAACTCCGAACGGAGGACAAGTATAAGATATTGTGACTCAATCACAGTCTAAGCACGATAAGATAACACTGAAGAGATAACTAAGAAATAGAAAAACAACTAGTACTACTGAAATAATAACAACATCTTAACAATCTGAAATACAACAGAAATCTCAAATCAATACAACAAGTCCAAATAAGAATAATGCAAGTCTAAAGCTGTATCCCGATCACTGCTAAGTATCGGGACCATAGGTGGCTAATCCCTCGTCTGGTCCATAATGAGTAGGGCAAGTGTCCTCAGGGCAATCATCTGTAAAATTTTAACAGGTCCAGTCAGGACAGGAACGAGCACAATCTCATCTAGAAAACCCAAGTAAATGACAGAGAACTATAAAGCAGTTATAGACAGTTGTATTGATGAACATGGCAGTTATACATTCAGGTGGTGGTATAGAGAGACAGATAAAGCAAAAGGAAAGTAAAGTAACTAAACAAGAGAAGAATCATGGCAATAAAGACTATAAAGTGGAATCATGCTGAACTAGAGTAACATGATAAGTCCAATCAGTAAATGTAGAAAACTGTAAACTCCAATGTAAGTCCGGTACAGGATGAATCTAATACAAGATGAATCTAATACAAGATGAATCCAGTACGAGATGATTCCAGTCATAGTGATCAATGATTCCAGGATGAGTCCAGCCTATACTCTAACAGTGTGTTTTAAAATACCGAAATCGACATGTAAACGACTATAGGTAATCTGGCACATCACACACCTGGCCGGGTGTGAGATGGCTATCATTCCAGTTTGATTCCAGCATGAGGGTGATTCCAGAATTGGGGTATGTCTACATGTCTTACTCTAGTATTTTCCCTCCCAGCAAGTGAATCCAGAAATCCGACACATCATTCAAGATGAGTCCAGCCAGAACATGATGATATCAGTAAATGATTCCAGTAATAGAGGCCAGAAAATAAATGTGTGTCGCATATATAAACTAGAAATATCCATGCATGTTGTAACAGAGAATCGCATACAACTAACTAGAACTGAAGTACAGTAATTGACAAATAAATGAGAGAACTATCAGAGAATATACTCGCCTGCTACTCTGAAAAGAGTAATATAATATCAGATGTCTGCACCGGAGTCACAATATCCTAAACAGAGTAATATGGGTTATGACATATTCAATACAAGGAAAATAAAAGCTACAATACAAACTATATGATTTCTAGGTCAAACTAGGTCAAAGTCAACTCTAAGTCAAACCTGGTCAACTGTCTAGGTCAAACTAGGTCAATTGGTCACATTTAGACTCAATGTTGACTTTTGGTTAACTCTAGTCAATCCTAAACTATTGGGTCAAACATTGTTCAAATGTTAACTATCTAATCAAACTCTACCTATACCATATCGCACATCTAAGGTAAATCACATATATATCTATATAGAGCATTACCCATAACATAGACATAATATTACACTATGGCCTCCACTCTAACTCTAATCCATAACCATATTGCATATCCTAGTATCACATATCTGCATACAAAGGCATTCCCTCTTATCCAATACTACCTCTACCCATGTATATAATGCTCACATACATGAACCCATCATATATACATAACCTACTCAAGGCTAACCATATACTAATAACATATAGATATAAGTATCTCCAACCTTATTCCAAACTACCTTATCCCCAACTCACAGCCTATCTATCAATACAACCAATGTAAAGGAATAAAAGTAAATTGAAAAAAAAAGAAAAGGAATTCTGAAAACAATCAAGCCAACTGAAATCAATACCTAAACTAACACCCAAGATCTGATACTTAATACCTAACTCTAATGCTCAAGGCTAAGGCCTAAGGTCAATCCAAGTAGCCAAATGAAGTGAGCCTAAGGCCAACTGCCTAGCCACTGCTCTGCTTGCCTGCTGCAGCTGCAATTGCAAATGCTGCTACTGCTGCTAGCTGCTGAAATGCTAACACTAAATATCTAAACACACAAGGATACTCTAAGCTATCCTAAGCTCTGATACTCAACCAAAACATGACACTAACTCTCAAGCCATACCCACAACCTCTAATACAACGAAATACTAATCGAGCTAACCCATATCCTAGCACTTGATACCCTCATAAACAGATATACGTACCTACTTATCTATAATATATATGCAACCTGAATATATATGAACCTACATATGTGAATCCTGAATATATATATCAACATCATAGGCATTAAAAAAAGGGGGGTGGTCGAGTGTGTAACAGATAGCAGTGGTGTGCGTGTCAATGTATCTGTGTACAGAGCAATGTGAAGGGTAAAGAGTGGAATGAGTGATTGAGTGTCCCAGGTTAGCATAGTGTATGGGTGTTTGTGTGATACTAACAGGAAGGGTGTGTGTGTAAATACATGACAGTGATGTGTATGTGTGATACATGATGTGGTGTGCACTTGACAGTTTCATAAAACAGTGCACACATTCTAACCCATTCGAAATCCTAAACAAGTCTCCACATGAAACCCTAACATCCAAACATATTCAGCTATAAACATATGTAAAACATGTAATTTAATCATTAAAATTGGTTTTAAAACATTCGAGAATAGGAAATGCTTACTGATACTGCACAGTTTCAGGAAAGAGGAAAAAGTAAATTTAGATATCGAAAGTAACCTAAATCATCCATTAAAAGGTTAGTAATTATGGCAGCACATATGTACGTGTCAAACGAGGTGTTCGTGTCCGTGCAAGTGGACACGAACGTGTCCATACACGAATTATACAGAGTAAAAAAGACCGCACAGGCAGCCTCATGCGTGCGAGCCTTCGTGGGCTCGACACAGAGCTCGAGGTGGGTCAAGCTCGTGCATATGGGTTCGCCCAGAGTAGGGCTAGGATTCCAACACCCTGACCTGGGTCGAACCTGTGTCGTGTCCAAGTTCTAGTCGCATTTCAGAGCTGGTTTATACGTGTGTGCACGACAGACAGCGACCAGTGCGAGAGTGAAAACTCCCAAACCACTAAACCAAATTGTGTGAGACTTTGGGGGCATGTTGTCAAACATTGCCCCCAGGTGTCCAACAATTTTGGTGTCTAACCCAGTCGTGCTGTGTCGGATATGGACGTATGGCAGCAGGACACTGCACGGGGGCCTCGTACTGTGGATCGTATCCAAATTTGGACACAAAAACTAATCCAAATCATGCTCAGCCACATACATACATAATCTACATATGATTAGCTACCCAAATATAATTTGTTTTGAAAACCAAGAACAAAAAGTTCTAAAGGCATTTCGTCGAACACCTATGTACATACATTGATACGTGTCCGACACGGACACCAAACGAACACAAAATCCACCCAAATTCTAGGGACAGTTAGGGGACACCTAGATCCAGCCAAATATGCAAAGAAATCGGAATAATAATACAATTTAAGGGCTTTTACCTATAGGTGCAAATAGCAAGAAAAAGTCCCAAAATGAAGTATTCCTCCTTGCTAGCTCGGATCCCCAAATTGCTCAAAATCTGGAATTACTCTCCATAAATAGGAAATAGAAGGGTATTAGTTTCTAATGCAAGAAACTAGAGTTAAAAAGGATTTAAAATGAGAAATCTATGGATTGGAAAAGAATGGACAAACCTTTTTTCCTATGTGTTGGAATGATACAAAAGAGCCAAGAACTAATTAGGAGAATATTTATAGGGAAAGGGAAGCCCTAGTGGCTGGTCATAAAGTGAAAATTAGGGTTAGGGTTTAGTCTAATGGGCTATGGGCCTAGTTGCACTAGCTAACTAGCTCAAGTCCTTAGCCTTTGGTCCAATGCAAAAATCCTCCTACTCTCTCCGTAAAACTTAGCCAACTTAAGTCAACCAAGACCAACTTAAGTTAGATTAGGGTCCCTTGCCATGTCAACTAAGTCACCAAAGTCAAGGTCAAAGTCTAGGACAGTCTCTTAAGTCACAGCTAGCAAAAAGTAAAATTAACAATCACCAATGCATCAAATCATAAAATAATTCAAAGAGGACAAATAACCAAAATACCCTCATGCTCAAAAGTAAAAGTAAATCATCCCAATGACATGGCCAGGATCTAGGTCAGGCAGTCTCTCAGGTTACACTAGCAAAGCATCAAAATCACAAGCCATGACTTAAAACAGTTTTAAATTGATTAAAAATTACCAAAATTCATAATGTAATTTAAATAGCAATAAAAATGATTATAATTCAAATTTTCAAAAGTATCCTCATTTCAGAAACTGGGTGTTACAAGTAAACCCCCTTAAAAAAATTTGTCCTCAAAATTAAGATGATCGCACCCTTCCTAGGGCAAACCCCCAATCAATCAAAGTCGAAGCAACACAATCCTACTGGTCATGATTCACAGTCTCGATCAGGGTAGCTACACTATCTAGCATATCACAAGCAATATCCTGGCAGTACTAATGGAAATTATACATGAAAGTGGGAAGGAAGAACAAGAAGGTCAAACCTGCTAATTCATCACCTGCAACGTCAGTCTCCTCGACTGCCATCACAAAAGCTCCACCTCTCTGGTGCTGAGCTACAGGTGGCCTAGCTCCCTCAAAAGAAGGTGCAATGGGACAATCTATCTTCTGGTGGGCACCAGACCCACAAATATAAACCTTCAGCCTCTTCCTGCACTGCTCTCAGATGTGTCCGGCTTCCTGCAGTAGGAACAACTGATCGCCTTCAAATCCTGACCCCGATACTGATGCTGCACCTGCTGAACTCCCACTGGTGTCTGCTAAATCTGCACATGAGGCCTCTTGGCCTGGCCTCCTCTGCTGCTGGGACCGTGAGCGTCCCGTCTCATCTTAAGCCCCAGCTCAAGATTATCCTCTGCTGCTAAGGCACCCACCAAGATCTTCTCAAAAGTGGCACCACGGGCACTCTTGGTATAGGACTTTACCTCCTTGACCAGTCCCTTTCTGAACCTCCGGGCCTTCGTCGCCTCGGACAACCCCTCGACAAATCTTCCCAGACGACAGAACTCCCATGCATACTCCTCTACGGACTAGCTGCCCTGTACTAAGGCTCGAACTGAGTCTCGAGGGCTCCTAGCACTGCATCTGGGAAAAACTTCTCCTTGAACAGCTTCTTGAATGTTGCCCAAGTCTGCCTGGTGTACCAACCCTCGGGTCGGTCTAGTACCAAGTACGGGCCAAATCCTGCATCATACTGGCCGCCGCCTCGATCTGTAGCCTCGCTGGAATCTCTACCAGTCTAAAAATCTCCTCCATATGCTCTATCCACTCATCAGTGTACAAAATGCCCTCTGTACCCCTGAAGTCCCTCGGGTGCATCTTCTGGAAGTCTTGGATGCCCTTCTCCTTTGGCTTGTGTGGCTGCTGAACTGCCGAAGGCTGAGCTGCTGCCCTCTCAACTACCGTCAGGGCCAGATCAATGCCCCGACTAAACTCTGCAGTCTGACGCTACTGTTGGGACTGCTGGGCCTCCATGATCTGCTGAAAGAATGTGAACAGCTGAACTGCGTCAACTGTCCCTGAAGGTGGCTACTGCTGCTGGAGCATCTCTGGAATTACCGAGCTCTGTCTGTGCACTAGTGGAGGGGCTCCTCCAAAGGCAGCAAAAATACCTACCCCAGCTGGCTGAACTGGTGCCGTGGTATCGGGGGCTGGCTGTACAGGACGAGAGGTGGCAGACCTCTCAACAGTGTCCCTCGGTCCGGAGCGATGGGATCTAGTCTCGACCATCCTGGAGACAGATCAAACAAGGAATCAATACTGAAATAGAAGCGATAAATCTAGGAAGGGCAGTTAATTTCAAGGAAGACAAATCAGCAAGATGTATAAATGGCATGAATTAAAGCAAAAATATTTTCCTAACTATGATTGAGTACCTTTCCGTTGAAACCTATCGCTCAATCCTATCGCAGGCTCGCAGCAGTACAACTAAGTCGCCGTACTACCACGATATCGTACTAATGTGACTCTCGACCTGCATGGGCCACCACTAAAAATGTGTCACGACCCGCACCCACTGTGAGGGTACGAGTACGTAACAGCGCCCAGCCTATGCCGCAGTGTCGGCGGGTAGAACTTTGTTCTAGGTCACTATCTAACCATCAACTCATGCAGTATATAATGTACTCATCATGATCAACTCCGAACAGAGGACAAGTATAAGATATTGTGACTCAATCACAGTCTAAGCACGATAAGATAACAAGAGATAACTAAGAAATAGAAAGACAACTACTACTACTGAAATAATAACAACATCTCAACAATCTGAAATACAACACAAATCTCAAATCAATACAATAAGTCCAAATCTCAAGCCTAATCTCAACCAAAACATGACACTAACTCTCAAGCCTTACCCACAACCTCTAATACAACGAAATACTAACCGAGCTAACCCATATCCTAGCACTTGATACCCTCATAAACAGATATACGTACCTACTTATCTATAATATATATGCAACCTGAATATATATGAACCTACATATGTGAATCCTGAATATATATCAACATCACAGGCATTAAAAAAAGGGGGGTGGTCGAGTGTGTAACAGATAGCAGTGGTGTGCGTGTCAATGTATCTGTGTGCAGAGCAATGTGAAGGATAAAGAGTGGAATGAGTGATTGAGTGTCCCAAGTTAGCATAGTGTATGGGTGTTTGTGTGATACTAACAGGAAGGGTGTGTGTGTAAATACATGACAGTGATGTGTATGTGTGATACATGATGTGGTGTGCACTTGACAGTTTCATAAAACAGTGCACACATTCTAACCCATTCGAAATCCTAAACAAGTCTCCTCATGAAACCCTAACATCCAAACATATTCAGCTATATAACATATGTAAAACATGTAATTTAATCATTAAAATTGGTTTTAAAACATTCGAGAATAGGAAATGCTTACTGATACTGCACAGTTTCAGAAAGGGAAAAAGTAAATTTAGATATCGAAAGTAACCTAAATCATCCATTAAAAGGTTAGTAATTATGGCAGCACATATGTACGTGTCAAACGAGGTGTTCGTGTCCGTGCAAGTGGACACGAACGTGTCCATACACGAATTATACAGAGTAAAAAAGACCGCATAGGCAGCCTCGTGCGTGCGAGCCTTTATGGGCTCGACACAGAGCTCGAGGTGGGTCAAACTCGTGCATATGGGTTCGCCCAGAGTAGGGCTAGGATTCCAACACCCTGACCTGGGTCGAACCTGTGTCGTGTCCAAGTTCCAGTCGCATTTCAGAGCTGGTTTACACGTGTGTGCACGACAGACAGCGACCAGTACGAGAGTGAAAACTCCCAAACCACTAAACTAAATTGTGTGAGACTTTGGGGGCATGTTGTCAAACATTGCCCCCAGGTGTCCAACAATTTTGGTGTCTAACCCAATCGTGCTGTGTCGGATATGGAGGTGTGGCAGCAGGACACTGCTCGGGGGCCTCGTACAAGGGATCGTATCCAAATTTGGACACAAAAACTAACCCAAATCATGCTCAGCCACATACATACATAATCTACATATGATTAGCTACCCAAATATATAATTTGTTTTGAAAACCAAGAACAAAAAGTTCTAAGAGGCATTTCGTCGAACACCTATGTACATACATTGATACGTGTCCGACACGGACACCAAACGAACACAAAATCCACCCAAATTCTAGGGACAGCTAGGGGACACCTAGATCCAGCCAAATATGCAAAGAAATCGGAATAATAATACAATTTAAGGGCTTTTACCTATAGGTGCAAATAGCAAGAAAAAGTCCCAAAATGAAGTATTCCTCCTTGCTAGCTCGGATCCCCAAATTGCTCAAAATCTGGAATTACTCTCCATAAACAGGAAATAGAAGGGTATTAGTCTCTAATGCAAGAAACTAGAGTTAAAAAGGATTTAAAATGAGAAATATATGGATTGGAAAAGAATAGACAAACCTTCTTTTTCCTATGTGTTGGAATGATACAAAAGAGCCAAGAACTAATTAGGAGAATATTTATAGGGAAAGGGAAGCCCTAGCGGCTGGTCATAAAGTGAAAATTAGGGTTAGGGTTTAGTCTAATGGGCTATGGGCCTAGTTGCACTAGCTAACTAGCTTAAGTCCTTAGCCTTTGGTCCAATGCAAAAATCCTCCTACTCTCCGTAAAACTTAGCCAACTTAAGTCAACCAAGACCAACTTAAGTTAGATTAGGGTCCTTGCCATGTCAACTAAGTCACCAAAGTCAAGGTCAAAGTCTAGGACAGTCTCTTAAGTCACAGCTAGCAAAAAGTCAAAATTAACAATCACCAATGCATTAAATCATAAAATAATTCAAAGAGGACAAATAACCAAAATACCCTCATGCTCAAAAGTAAAAGTAAATCATCCCAATGACACGGCCAGGCTCTAGGTCAGGCAGTCTCTCAGGTTACACTAGCAAAGCATCAAAATCACAAGCCATGACTTAAAACAGTTTTAAATTGATTAAAAATTACCAAAATTCATAATGTGATTTAAATAGCAATAAAAATGATTATAATTCAAATTTTCAAAAGTATCCTCATTTCAGAAACTAGGTGTTACAAGTAAACCCCCCTTAAAAAAATTTGTCCTCAAAATTAAGATGATCGCACCCTTCCTAGGGCAAACCCCCAATCAATCAAAGTCGAAGCAACACAATCCTACTGGTCATGATTCCACAGTCTCGATCAGGGTAGCTATACTATCTAGCATATCACAAGCAATATCCTGGCAGGTACTAATGGAAATTATACATGAAAGTGGAAAGAAAGAACAAGAAGGTCAAACCTGCTAATTCATCACCTACAACGTCAGTCTCCTCGACTGCCATCACAAAAGCTCCACCTCTCTGGTGCTGAGCTACAGGTGTCCTAGCTCCCTTAAAAGAAGGTGCAATGGGACAATCTGTCTTCTGGTGGGCACCAGACCCACAGAAATATAAACCTTTAGCCTCTTCCTGCACTGCTCTCAGATGTGTCCGGCTTCCTGCAGTAGGAACAACTGATCGCCTTCAAGTCCTGACCCCGATACTGATGCTGCACCTACTGAACTCCCACTGGTGTCCGTGTCTGCTGAATCTGCACATGAGGCCTCTTGGCCTGGCCTCCTGTACTGCTGGGACCGTGAGCGTCCCGTCTCATCTTGAGCCTCAGCTCAAGATTATCCTCTGCTGCTAAGGCACCCACCAAGATCTTCTCAAAAGTGGCACCACGGGCACTCTTGGTATAGGACTTTACCTCCTTGACCAGTCCCTTTCTGAACCTCCGGGCCTTCGTCGCCTCGGACACCCCTCGACAAATCTCCCCAGACGACAGAACTCCCATGCATACTCCTCTACGGACTAGCTGCCCTGTACTAAGGCCTCGAACTGAGTCTCGAGGGCTCCTAGCACTGCATCTGGGAAAAACTTCTCCTTGAACAGCTTCTTGAATGTTGCCCAAGTCTGCCATGGTGTACCAACCCTCGGGTCGGTCTAGTACCAAGTGCGGGCCAAATCCTGCATCATACTGGCCGCCGCCTCGATCTGTAGCCTCGCTGGAATCTCTGCCAGTCTAAAAATCTCCTCCATATGCTCTATCCATCAGTGTATAAAATGCCCTCTGTACCCTGAAGTCCCTGGGTGCATCTTCTGGAAGTCTGGATGCCCTTCTCCTTTGGCTTGTTGGCTGGAACTGTCGAAGGCTGAGCTGCTGCCTCTCAACTACCGTCAGGGCCAGATCAATGCCCCGACTAAACTCTGCAGTCTGACGCTACTGTTGGGACTGCTGGGCCTCCATGATATGCTGAAAGAATGTGAACAGCTGAACTGCATCAACTGTCCCTGAAGGTAGGCTACTGCTGCTGGAGCATCTCTGGAATTACCGGGCTCTGTCTGTGTACTGGTGGAGGGGCTCCTCCAAAGGCAGCAGAAATACCTACCCTAGCTGGATGAACTGGTGCCGTGGTATCGGGGGGGCTGGGTCAGGAGAGAGGTGGCAGACCTCTCAACAGTGTCCCCGGTCCGGAGCGATGGGATCTAGTCTCGCCACCTGGAGACAGATCAAACAAGGAATCAATAGAAATGAAGCGATAATCTAGGAAGGACAGTTAATTAAGGAAGACAAATCAGCAAGATATATAAATGGCATGAATAAAGCAAAAACATTTTTCTAACTATGATTTGAGTACCTTTCCGTTGAAACCTATCATTCAATCCTAT
>JANAVB010041607.1:0-45534 GCA_029216955.1 Iris pallida | reverse complement strand
GAACCCACGGCCCACTCTAAATTTTTCCAACTAACCGCTTATTTCATTTCAATTTGTGATTTAAATACTATAGATGAGGTATACATATCGTACAATCTACTAGATTTTTTTTTTAAAAAATGGCCGGCCCACGGGTTAGATTCGGCCAAGTCTGGATTTAATCCGAACCCAATTCGGTCCAAAGCTATCCGAATCTGGATTCGGACTTGGTTTGAAAGTTGATTATAAACCGTCTTTCTTTTATGGTCATCCCGATAGATACCATGACATACACTTGAAAGTTCTAGCGAAATTATTCAACATCTAACCCCAAATTGAAAACCGCACATTAAGAGCATCTCTAAAGCTATTGTGAGTTTGAAAAAAATAGTTGTCGCATAGAAATGACAAGTTTTTATTTTAAAAGTACTTTTCAAATACAAATGTGAAATAAAGTACGGAGTTGGTATGGCAATGACATGGCAAGGATAATATGAAGTTGGTTGTCTAAGGGTGTGTTTGGTAGGAGGAAAAGTGGGATGAAGGAAAATCACTACAACAAATAGGGCATACATCGCAGTTTATCATCTATAGCGTTCAAGCCTCCCTGCTATAGAATGTCATCATCAATAACGTTCCTTCCGCAGTGCTATTAAAATAGAATACAATAGCAGTTTATCTATAGCGTTCGAGCCTCCCTGCTATTATAATATAATCATCCATAGCGTTCATATTGAAGTGCTATTAAACGTTCATACAATAGCAGTTTATTTATAGCGTTGAAGCCTCCCTGCTATTAGAATGTCATTATCAATAGCGTTCATTATGCAGTGTTGTTAACATAACTTTATATATGTGTTATGAACGCTGTTAAAGGTATAGTTTTTTCTGAACGTTGCTATGTCCGTATGTCTAAGGGTGAGCATTATTCAGTTTTTGGACCGAAATCCGAACCGAACCTAACCGAATAAGAGATTCAGTTCGGTTTGAAAAAATTCGATTCGATTTCGGTTTCGAAAATACTAAAATTTCTTATTCGGTTTCAGTTTCAGTTTTGGGATTCGGTTTCGGTTTAATCCCACTAACCTTCCAGAAATTTTATATAAAATTCCTCTCCCTGGTAAACCGAATAAGAAAATTTAGTAATATATATACGAAATATATCTTTGTATATTTAGTTACTATATATATTGACGAAAAAAATATAAATAAACTGAAATATTGGTTAAACCAAATAACTGAAAATCGAACAGATTTTTCCGTTCGGTTTGGTTCGGTACGGGATATTTGGTTGGTTTCAATTTTTTTTATTCGATTTTCGGTCGAATTCGGTACTTGCACTACACCAAAATGGATGATTTGCGACAATTAGAATTGTCTACACTACAACAAAAATGATGTATAACGACACTTTCTTGACGACACTTGTTAAATAAGTGTCGTTAATTTTTTTATCATCACACTTTGTTAAAACATGTCATTGTGGAATTTTTTTATTATCTATAGCACTTTTTAAAAGTGTCGTAACCATGTATTTAAAGACACTGTTAGAATTTTATCTAATAACAAAAAACAAAAAATAAAAAACAATACATTTCTAGTGTCATCTAAAATCTTTAGTCTCCCACTATTTATTTCATTTTGGCGCCATTACCCGGATTTCTCTTTCTATTGTCCATTAGTACTGTCCTTCTCCCCCTTTCTCTTTCTGACCTAATTTTGTGGCCGCCCCAGACAAGTGGAAAGGGCAGAAGAAAAAAATTGGTCCTCTATCAGAGGCTTCAGGAGTCATACAAATGGATGGTGGAGAGGATCACCAGCCCCTGGACCATGTCGGCTTTCATCATCGGTGACAACTTCGTCTCCAAGTGACCTACCTAGTCACGGTAAATTTCTCTCCCTCTCCCTCTTCGATTTTTACTTTGATTCTTTGATTATTTCCATAATTAGAGATTTTTGTTTTTACTGTAGGGAGGCTGGGTAGTCGAGCAAGGAGAAATCACCAGAAATGGTACTGAATCCCTAATTTCCCTATCGAAATTGACTGGAATTAGGGTTTTTGCCTTAATTTTGCATATTTTTTCCCTCAAATTCTCGTAAGCCCTAGATTTAGACATCCAACATTGGTTGAGAAGAGTCGACTTCGCTCTGTAGTTTACTATTGCTCTCTCTTTCATTTTTTCTGGATCATATAAACCCAAACCCTAGCTCATATTTAGATTCATCTCAGATCAATTCACCTCGTCGATTTTACAAGCTTTGAATCTCCAGTCTCAGATTCACGCTATCCTCCATTTTCAAATTCTCTAATTTTGTTCATATTTTTTCGTCAACTATCCTATTTTGCCGATAAGTCTCAAGTTTTGAATCAAATTTTGGGACCTTTTCCTCAAGTTAGGTCAAAAATGTCTAAATCTCGAATTTTTTTTGTCGGATTTGGCTTTTTTTTTTGTGAATTTTTTGTGGATTGTGTGTGTTTTTAGAAAATTCTTATGTTAATGATTTCTTTATGCTCCAAAACAAATAAAGAATTCGTTGTGCATTAGTAGTAGGTCCTCCTCCTCCTTGGACGAGTCCCCCCCCGCCCGCCGCCGCCTCCTCTGCTTAGAGCCCCGACGACAGGCGGAGCCTCTCCAGACCCCGGTCGCCGCCGCCGCTTCTGCTCAGAGCCGTGCCATCTCCTCCTCTTCTTCCTCCCAAAGCTTCTCTTCCTCTGAACGGTCTCTCCGACTGCCTCTCGATGCGCCATCTCCGCCTCCTCCTCCTGACTCCCTCCACCGCTCCTTGACGTCAGTGCCATCTCCTCTCGGTATATATTAGTGAACTTTATTGGTAGAATAAGGTTATGTCACACTGAAAACTACTACTCACATTGGGTTTCTTTGCAGGTATGATGCTCATTCAGGAGGTGAGCGTGAAATACAGAGAACTATGTTGGAATTGCTGAATCAGTTAGATGGCTTTGACTCAAGGGGAGATGTCAAGGTTATACTAGCAACAAATAAAATTGAAAGTCTTGATCCGGCCTTGCTTCGGCCTGGCAGAATCGACAGGAAGATTGAGTTTCCTCTTCCAGATATTAAAACAAGACGGCGTATTTTTCAGGTACTCATAATATTGCATGATATACTAAAGAGGTGTACTAAGTTTCACATGAAAGCATATCCCATTTCATTTACATGCTTCCTGACTTAGCTGGTGCTACTATTTTGACCAGTGTTTGCTGCTAAATCATCTCTCTGATATTTATTAAGTTAATTAGAGTTCATATTTCCTTTATGTAGATCCATACATCCAGAATGACTTTGGCAGATGATGTCAATCTGGAAGAGTTTGTAATGACTAAGGATGAATTTTCTGGAGCTGACATTAAGGCAATCTGTACAGAAGCTGGCTTGCTTGCTCTGAGAGAACGCAGAATGAAGGTAAGGCTAGTTGCAGAGAGTGGAATTTAATTTGTTACTTTCATGAATTGGAACCATCCTGAATATTACAAGAACTGTACCTAATAATAGGCCCTTAAACATCCATGTCCCATTGGTTCAAAATTCAAATATGATTGCACAATTGGGGGAATCATATCATAACCATATAATGCTAACCTAATGTGATCACAATGATAATATTCTTTTCTTTCATCGTGGTTATTTTTAAGATTTGATAGGTATCCAGATAGAGTGTACATCCAGCAAAAACTTCCAATAAAATAATACGCGGCCCCATCTTTACTCCTTTTTCTTTCCCCAACTCTGCGTTTGTTGCGGATTGCAACATTCTCGCTTGAAAATCACATTCCTAGGATGTAATGCCAGACATCAGATTCCTGGGAATCTTGCATTTCCATGTTCAGTAAATGCTGTCTCAAACGATGATACCATCCTTTTCCCACACTTAAGCTTAACCATATTGTTGCCCAATCTTCGGTATCCTGACATACTAATATTTTGGAAAACTTATTTTAAGAAGCATACCAACGAATATTGTAAAAAAAAAACTCCGTCCATCTTAACGTTTGATACGTAGATATTACTAGTTTTCTTGCTCAAATGTGGACATGCGTTAATGCCTTTTGATTTTCAACCAGCATGTATTTGAAGCGAGTATGATGCTTTTATATTTCAATAATACAATCATAATTGTGCATTTTCTAAAAAAAAATTGAACATACCCAAGTACATGATACATATACTGTGCAATAATGAAGAACCAGGAAGTTGAAGAAACATGTTTGCCTGTCACTTAATTGGATCAGTTTCGCACATTTTTTCTTTGTTTCACCAAGGGATGTTGTGAAATTATGACTAGTAATTGAAACATAACATGATTATGTTTGGAACCATCATCCTCATTTTGGTTCAATTTAGTATGCCACTACTGTATATTGGTTGTAATTCCTCTCGTAACATTTTTTTTCAAGTCTCACAATACCAATGGCTTCCATAGAAAAAGGGGGAAAAATTCCACAATTGTAATACCAATGCCTCCAGATTATATTTCTCTCTCTACTTGCATCCTGCAATTATGTATGGCGACATGAGTCATTTCAAGGTTCATATCTTCTCCTGCTGAGATTGGGTATTTATTGATTCTTCTGAGGTTCTTTGCCTCCAGAGCTAAATAGATCTATGCTACAGTCATGGAGGGTGCCACAAAATTACAGGTACTCCTAGTTCGCTAACCTTGAAAATCCAACATAATGTTTGTCTCTTACTCTCTTAAGTATCTATTGTCATACTTTGCCTATATTCTTTAACATGCATGCACTATGTTTTCAGCCTCGTGCCAGTGGACTAGAAGCAGTTTGAAAATCATTGCATGAAAATGTTCAGATTAACGATTTGCGGATTGGGGTGTACATATTTCTCATTAGATAGTAGAGGGAATGAACATAATACTTGGAACAGCAAAAGGGTACTGTTTCATTTTTAATCGGTAACTGAATACTCTGTTTCCTTTCCTGGTCTGTTTCTTGAAATCGAAATCATCTTGGTACAGATTGACATACTTACATGAGGGGCTTGAGCCTAAGGTAGTTCATCGTGATGTAAAATCTAGCAATATATTGCTTGACAAACAGTGGAACTCTAAGGTTTCCGACTTTGGCCTCGCCAAGCTCTTAGGTTCAGAAAGGAGCTACGTAACAACACGTGTAATGGGAACATTTGGGTTAGTACGAGTTTTTTTAATTTATGTTGGTTCTAAGCTTATTTAAAATGGGACTAATAATCTCCTTCTTGTTTTCTCTGATAGTTAGTAGCTCCTGAATATGCAAGTACTGGTATGTTAAATGAGAGGAGTGATGTGTATAGTTTTGGTATCCTTATCATGGAGATAATTTCTGGTCGGAACCCTGTTGACTATAGCAGGCCACCAGGAGAGGTTGGTATTGATGTTATTTGCAAATTTGGAAATCTTTCTTTAAGACGGATTTTGAGATGGCAGAAATTATTTTCAGGTGAATTTAGTGGAATGGCTGAAGACAATGGTCAGCAACCGGAATTCTGAAGGTGTTTTTGGACCCTAAATTGCCTGAGAAGCCTACTTCAAGGGCTTTGAAAAGGGCTCTTTTGATTGCACTCCGGTGTGTCGACCCTGATGCACAGAAGAGGCCAAAGATGGGACATGTGATCCATATGCTTGAAGTTGATGATTTTCCATATCGAGATGTAAGTTAAATCAAATTAGTGCTCTTGATATTATTGGTTCTTATTGCTGCTTTATCGAGATCCTTTTCAAGACTTCTTTCGAGTCTTACTTCTTTCAAATGCGATCTTGTTACTTCTTGCTAACTGGCTTTTTTATTAACTTATGTTGCACGGACACGGGAGCTGGTGTCAGTATATGTACCAGTCCATAACCGTGTTCATATTCGTGCATCATTGTTGATTACTTATTGTACCTACTGGAAAATGTCCTTATCCTGTGTCCTATCATGTCCTTATCCATGTTGGCAACCTAACCAGAAATTGTGCGAGCAAAACACAACTTGTTCTACTTCAAATTGCTAATTGTGGGTTATGCTTTCCTGTAGGTTAAGTTCAAATTGCTCAAATTGCTAATAAAGTTTAGATGTTATTTTGAGACTTTATAGGACTACAAAATTAATGTTTTTCCTAGGTTAAGTTCTTGAGATCAATCAAATTCATGCCTTGTAGATTATGCTTTTATCAGCACCAAAAAAATCGGGAAGCTATTGTATATTATATGAAATGATTGGTTATGGATCATCTTGATCATCCAATTCTCTCATCATAATGTTGTTGCCACTCCATAAAAGAATTGTCAAGTTTCTACAAGCAGCTAGCTGTGAAGCTATTTGAACCTGTTACAAGCAACTGAAATGCCATCATCTCAACGCAGTAAAAAAAAAGAAGTACAAACACCCATATACATGTTAGTGCTTCAACCTTTCTCATAATAGCTTGATATGCTACGTGTATATGTTTCCTTTTTCCTATGAACTACCATACTTTTATTCAAGGTTATTTTAGATATCAACCTTAATGGGACAATTTTGTTATTAGATGGATACCTGAATAACAATGATCAGGGTAAAACTTCAAGGGCATCAACTAGTGGAGGTTTTTCCTTAAAGGTATGCTTTTTGGATAGAAAATCACCTTCCTAATGGGATAAAATCATGTAAGCTTGAACTTCCCTGTTCTCATGCACATTTCATACTTCCCTCTGGTGCTTGTATTGTTAATCTGACTATTAAATTACCAATGGTTTTGCAGTGGCGAAAGTGGAAGCTCCTCGAGTGAAGGATTCTCAAATGTGAAGACTAGGTACGTCTTTAGTGCAGTACTCTAAATGCTATACTAAATTCCTACACACTATACTTTAATTCATGCACCCCTATGTTTTACTCACTGTTTTCACATTCTATTACACAGATGTAAAATAAAAACTAATCCTACACTCTTTGATACTAATTTCTACTTATCTGCACACTTCTTCAATAATCTGAATTTATAATCTATTGTTTACTGAACACTAGAGCGTCTGATCTGATGCACATTTGAGAGTAAATATTTGCACATAATACCTTACTGAACTTTACCTACAGAAAACCTATTTTCCACTACACAACAGATATGGAAAACTGAAAGCTTTGGTCTGAACTGATAAGTCTTTAGTATAGACCACATTTAGCGATATCAGCTTCATCTATATGGAAAAATACACGCACTCAGTTGGAACTTATTAATCCTTTCAAGCTTTCAGTCAAAAAACGAGAAGAAGAGTTGAGAACACTTACAATTACAACAGAATATATAAATACATAATACTCAATTAGTGCACTGGTAAGGCATCACTTTTCCTATCCCAATAATTTACTTTTTGTCAATTGTCTGGATCGGCTCGAGATGGTTTTTTCTTTACACTAATGATTTATCCCTATTTTGTGTAGGTTGGATGAAGGAAGAGGATGCTTTCTGAGGAGTTTTGGTTGTGGATAGGCTCGAAGGGAGCTAAATGTTAGATAGTCAACATTTTAGGATATATGTAGCTGACTACACTGTTAATGTTCAATTTTTGGACATGTTTGGTACTACTTCGTTGTTCTACATGGAGAAATTAAAGATTTTGAATGTTTCGTACTACTTCGTTGTTCTACATATATTAGACAGTGAAATTAATGAATTTACTTATGTTCGAATTCATTCTGTGATTGATTCGCATTTAAATTTTTGAATACCTGTATTTTGTGTAACTGTGGCATTATCTCAATAGTATTCTGATGTGCTGCATTCTGCAAATTTTCGAATACAGAATTTTGACTCTGCAATAGCATTCTGACATGTATTGTTGCACATATAATAGCAGAAAAGAAATGCTATAAAAAGCAGATATATATCGAAACGCTATTAACAAACAATAACATACAGGAACGCAATTAAAAATAAATAGCGTTCAGGAACGCATAACACATTTATAGCGTTAACAAATGTTATTAATGAACTATAGCGTTCGTAAAGGCTATGTAAACTTTATAGCGTTTGTAAGTGCTATAACATGTCTATAGCGTTCATGAATGCTACAATATATTAATAGCGTTCATGAATGCTATTAAAGTTTTATAGCGTTCCTAATTGCTATAACTATAATATAGCGTTTCAAAATGCTATACATTGTCTATAGCGTCAATGAACGCTATAATCCATGAATAGCGTTCGTGAACGCTATAACTTTATAGCGTTCTTGTACATGGGGTTATTATAGCGGGGGCATATATAGCGGGCGGAATATGCTATAATATGCATTCTATAGCGTTCAGCGCACGCTATCATATCCCATATCTGTTGTAGTGAATGGAGAAGGAAAAAGTGAAGGGTAAGACATTTTTTCTTGTTTGGTATGAAAGAAAAATAGGAAGGAAGGAAAAGTGGAGGGATTACTTTTCCTTCATAACCTAAGAAATCCAATCCCCCAAAAGTGGGAGGAAAAGTGGAAGAAAAAGTGGAGGCTTGTATTAATTAACATTATACTCCCATATGAATGTATTACTTAAAAATTATTTATGAAGTGAAATGGTAAATAAGTGTTTTTAGTTGAGGGTAGAATTGGTAAACCCTATATTTTTTACTTTCTTTCATTCCACTTTTTTCTTTCATACCAACAAAGAAAAATGTATCTTTTATCTTTTCCATCATTGCTACCAAACACACAGGAAGGAAATGATGTTTCCTTTCCATATGGAAGGAAAATAAATCCTTATCTTTTTCCTTCCTTTCACTTTTCTATCCTTCCTACCAAACATAGCCTAGATCTAGACAATGCACTTCACAATGATTTTATGTCCACATCATCAATTATGAATAAAATATATAAATAAGAAGAAGAGTAGAAGTTGTCTTGGAAGTTGTAAAAATATTTTTGTATGTGTTATCAATACTTTTGCATTTGAGAAGACTTTTCAAACTCATTGTCATTTATAAATATAATTTTGCTATCTATACTAGTCTACATGTACGTGCTTTGCACATATTTCAATTAAATATCATAAGGTCAGCTACCGTCTTTTCGTCTTTTTCAAGTGACTATTCACGTGTATGTGTTTTCTTTTTACAAATGCCAAGGGATTATAAGTACAAATTTTGTTCTTTTTTATTTTCTATTGAGAATAAGTAATAATTAACTTTGAAAATATGGTAAGGACATAAAAACTTATTATCATTGGAACATGAATAATTGTATAGAAAGATGAGACTTCATAGCATGCAAACTTTATTGTTTTGACTATTAAACATAATGATATGCAAGTTGACATGGCAATATCTAGGGGTGTCAACGGATGCTTATCGGTACGGACAGGACAATATCCGTTTCCGTATCCGAATTTTTTTGTAATATCCGAATCCGATCCGATATCCGAACGGATATCTCTTTTGACACTCCGAATTCGTATCCGTCTAGTTTAGCGGATATCAGATATATCCGATCCGATTAGCTAAAAATTTGAATGCTAGTATTCGAATATCCGAAATCCGAAATATTAAAAATTTAGTTATTATCCGAATATCCGAAATCCGAAATAAAAATTTAGTTATTATCCGAAAACCAAATTCAATTTCTCTACATATTTGAGTCCTTTCTTCTTATGTTATAAATTGTAATTAATATATTACTATTATATAAATTATATTATAATTAATTTATGTAAAAGTCAGTTGAGAATAAAATACTTTAATCTTCTCTATTAATTAATACATATTACATATACATTATATTATGATATGTATAAAATTTTGGATATCCGAATCCGATATCCGAATTCGATATCCAAAATTTACAATTTAAAGTCGGATCGGATATTAACGGATTCGAATACCCTAACATCCGAATTCGTATCCGAAAATGAATAATATCCGAAAAATATTCGGATATCCGAATCCGATATCCGAAATTTTGAAAAATATCCGAAAGTTCGAATACGTAATCGGATCGGATTTGAATTTTCGACTATCCATTGACAGGTCTAGCATATCATGTTTATAAAATACTCAAAAATATTTTAGGAATTCAAAAATTTTACCACCATCTTTTTCTATTATATAGTAGAATAGATAAGACATTGTTTTGTGTTCTCTGTCATCTAAAATTTACAACACAAAATAATAAGACAAAAGAGTTGGAGATGCTCTAACCTGCATAATTTTTGTTAGACTTGGCAAAATTTGAACAAGACCGAACGACGGAAATAATCTTCCCGCACGAGACTTCCAGCGCGCGCGGGAATAAATAAAGTCCGTCACGTGGCTAATGCAGACAAACACTATTCCATGCGAGAAGTATACTTTTCATATTCCGATGGAAGATTTTGCTTCGTGGGACGTGAGTGTGGCGCATTAAATAATCCTTTGGGGGCTGTGCGATGCGAGAAACATTTCCTTTCACTTTCTTAGTCTCCAAGCCTATTGTCTTATTTTGTATTGTGAATCTCAGATGGCATGAGACACAAGACAAAACTTAGATGATAAAAATTTTAAATTCTGAAAATATTCTTATATGTCTATATTAATTAAAAAAAATTTATTAATTTTAATAAAGATAACTTAATAATTACGAAGACTACCATTTGGTCTTTCTAAAGAGTCTTCCTAAGTTAATTAAAGAATATTAAAACGTGCAAGGCACGTGTACATATGCTAGTCTTGTATAGATGGCAAGATTATATTCACAAATGACAATGAGTTTAAAAAAAATTTCCAATACAAAAATATTGAGAAGACAATACAAAGTAATTTTTTACAACTTCCAAGACAACTTTTACTCTTCTACTTCTTTTTATAAACATTTTTATTCACAAATGATAATATGGACATAAAGACATTGTGAAGTGCATTGTCTAGATTTAGACAACCAACTTCACATTGTCTTTGACATGTCATTGTCATGTCAACTCCACATTTTATTTCACATTTGCATTGGAGAAATACTTTTGAAATAAATGGTTGTCATTCCTATGTGGTAACCATTTTTTTCAAACTCACAATAGGGTTGGAGATGCTCATGTTGTCTTGTATAGGTGGCAAAATTATATTCACAAATGACAATGAGTTTAAAAAGTCATCTCCAATGCAAAAGTATTAAAAAGACAATAGAAAGTAATTTTTTTACAACTTTCAAGACAACTTTGACTCTTACTTCTTTTTATAAATATATTTATTCACAATTAATGGTGGACATAAAGACATGTGAAGTGCAATGTCTAGATCTAGACAACCAATTTCACATTGTCATTGTCATGTCATTGTCATGTCAACTCCATACTTTATTTTACATTTACATTGGAAAAATATTTTGAAAAAATAGTTATAATTCCTATGTCGCAAAAAATAGTTGTCATTCCTATGTGACAACTATTTTTTTTTCCAAACTCACAATAGGGTTGGAGATGCTCTTAATATCTTAATATAAGAGAACGTGACAGTATGTTTGAATTTTGTAGAAAGGGACAATTTTTGAGAGAGAAAAATGTTGGTGAAGAAAAATTAATTCTATCTTTTCTGGTAACAAAAATTAAAAAGTTAATTATTATTTATTTTGTTTGTGATACATATATAAAATTAGAGTTATTTATACTAATATTTTTTATGTTTTGTGTTTACTAAACGGATCTTCTCTAGTTTACAAAATAAATATCTGTGTTATTTATATTCGAATAATTTTATGGGGGGGAGGGTAAACTTTAGTGTATTTATAGAAAAGAGGACAATTTTGATAAAATTACAGAGGGTGAAACGATATTACTAATGTTGCCACACAACAACCATCCCTCGACGACATGTGTAATGGCGCCAGAGACCCTCCCCCCCCCCCCCCCCCGGCGTCATTAGTAATGTCACCGCCCCCCCCCCCCCCGGCGCCATTAGTAATGTCACCGCACCCTCCCAAATTCCACCATCTTCCCATTGTTTATATATTATTTTTTTAGAAAATTTAATATAGAAATCTAATTTAAAATTACAGGTGAGCCTACATTTTTTTAAAAAATCAACTAAGTGTTGCTACTACAATTAGACGTTATCTCGGTATTGATCCGTCAGAAGACACAAACAAAAGATCCGACGTTACTATAACTGTTGCACGAAAACTTCATGGATCTTAATCGTACTAATGGCGCCGGAGGGGGGAGGGGAAGTAGAATAGGAATAAAGAGGTGGGATGATGGTGGGATTGAGGAGGGTGCGGTGACATTACTAATGGCGTCGAGGGGGTGCGATGACATTTACACATGTCAACCGGGGGGGTGTTGTGTGTGGCGACATTAGTAATGTTGTTTTACCCTCCATATGAAATTTTCTTAAAGTTGTCCTCTTTTCTATAAATACACCAAAGTTTACCCCCCCCCCCCCCCCCTTAAAAAATTTTGTTTATATTACATAGGAAATGTCAGTATACTTATTTTTAAATTGTGAGAGGTTCGTATAATAATACAAAACATAAGAGCCGTCAGTGTAAATAACCCATAAAATTATTATTTAGCATTTGACTTTCTCAACATAGAAAAAAAAACAAATTAATTAAGGTAATTGGATAAATTTATAAGATTTCTATTTTCTAAAGGCACTCCAACTTTTACTCCAGGAAAGCTCATTACTTCAGGACAATCTAGGTTGATCCAATTTTGACTCAGGACAACCCAGATTTTTTGGGCTACCCACATTACAAAAAAAAAAATTAAACAGGACCGTAGGCAAATTCTACAGTCCTATAGTATATACAGGACTGTAGAATTTTCCTACGGTCCTGCATTATATGGACTGTAGAATTTCCTACAATCCTGTTAAAATACAGAGATATATATATAGGACTGTAGGAAATTCTACAATCCATATATAATCCAGGACTGTAGGATTTTCTATAGTCCTATAGATGTTATAGGACTATAAAAATTTCTATTGTCTGATATATACTATCTCTATAGAATTTTTCCACAGTCCAGTTAGCTTTTATAATTAAAATTTGGGCTGCCCTGAAGTAAAAAAAGAAGACTGACAAACTTGTAAATAAATATAAAAAAATGGGTTGTCCTTAAGTAAAATGTGTAGTGCCTTTAGAAATCCCCTAAATTTACCAATGTGTAATTTCTTCCTTTCTTTAGGAAAAAAAATCTTCGGGACTTACATAATTTTTTTTCCAGAAAATTTCACCTAACGGAAATAGATTGGTATATTTGCGTATAACATGAAAAGTTTCGTGATATTGTAAAAGTAGGAATAATGCGCCATTTTTTGGCGCCAAACATTAAATAAATAAAAATTGTCTTGCGCTAGTAACACTGCATCGAACTATTAAAAAAATGGCGCTAATTCCATTGGCACCGACTTTTTATTATTATATCTAAAAATTGTAGGTGACGTCTGTTCCACTAGCGCCGATTTTTTTTTAATATGCACTTGATGTCAGTGTGACTGGCGCCGAGGGTGGGGGGGGTGGGGGGGGGGGGGGGGGGGGGGGTTGTGGGTTTGATTTTTTTCTTCTTTATTTCTTCGGTGTGGTGTGCTGATGGTGTTGGAGCCGGATGTTGTTTTGTCCTTGGAGATGAATGCTTTGTCCCATAGCAGAAAGAGAAAAAATGTGACTGCTTAGGGTGATTTGTTTGAGGGTGTGGATAAAGAAAAATAAATCTAACATCATTTGACCCACAGAAGGGAATGTGTTTGCGCGAGAGTGAGTGCTTTGGATATAAGAGGGGAGTTGTAAGCATGCAGTAGAAGAAGTATAAGAAGAATAAGCAGAAGAAGAAGAAACCCCACCCCCCCCCCACACACACACAGAGACAACAAAATCGGCGCTAGTGTGACTGACGCTAACATGAATTTTTATTTTTTTATGTTTGGCGTCAGTTGTTCTGGAAAAATAAAAAATAAAATAGAATCCGGTGCCAGTCATGTCACGCCCCAGAACCGGAATACCGGGAGAGCGGGAGCAGACATAGCCAGCTACGCAATCCAAAGTACGTTAATACTCTGAAATCACGTATAAGCTGTCGAGACATGGAGGTTACTCTACAAGCCATCAGTCAATCCTATGGTTTAACAATCCTAGGTATCTCAATCACATACAATTATACAAGAGCAAGGAGTACGATCATCATACATACAATAGTAAGGCGTCCCGAACCATATATACATGAAAGATCATGAAGCCAGTACCACAGAACTGAGGACTAGCTAGAGTATTAGTCATACATGATAAGGACTAGCTATAGTCTAGAATACTCATATCATGTTTATGCCCGTAGGCTACAATATCAAGGAAAATACCAAAACACGAGCTAAACACGTGCTCGGGGCTAAACGTTACAAGAGGAGAATTTACATATCGGTGGGAGGAAGAAGAAACCCACTGAGGCACTCTGGTGCTCCGGCTGGTCACCGTCGAGTAGATGGTGCGGTAGATCCTTCGGGCTCTTCTATTAGAACCTGGCCATGCAAAACCAGTAGGTCAGACCATAATAGCAAGTACCACAAAGGAGGCCGAACTATGAACTTAAAACCAGCAATCATAGGCAAACAACAGGGAAAAAGTAATAAGTAAAGGAGGATCGAGATTCGTGCAGTACCAATGCACTTATCCTGAATATAGGAAGACAGTAAGTAAATCATCATTTGACATAAAGTAAACTGGAGAACATGTTAAATAAATAGAGCTAGGCAATATACGAAGAGAGGACGAAGGTACTGTTCCGGAAGCCAGGTTACAACCCTTAAACCAAACAAGGACCGGGATTGTAACCCTTCGCTTGAACAGAACTTGGTCCCTGATCATTTATTGCTAGAGGTGACAATCATTAAGTGACAGTGAGAGAGTGACAATACAGAGTACATATATTAGAGTGACAATCATTGTAATCATTATCCTGGAACAATTAGGAACTGGATCTAGACAAGACTTAGACTGGAAAGGTGATATACGATGGGATAACCATGGGACTATTCAGATAACCAGGTTACAACCCTTAAACCAAAGAAGGACCGGGGTTGTAACCCTTCGTCTGAACGGAACTTGGTTTCTTCCACCATTTATCAGCAAGATAAAATAAGAAATCAGGACATGTAACAATCATGTATAAGATCAAGACAAGATTAAACAGACTGAACTCCATCCAACATTCACGGCCAATCATTGCCTACGGCTTTCTACATTAACTAGCTAGGGTTATCACAAGCCTAGTTACTAACAAGATGCAGCAAGAATTCCAAGTCCGGTTACCTGTTTGTTACTACCTGAGTGATCTCAGCAAAGAAAAGGAAAATATAGCATGATATAGCAGACACACTGTAGTAAGATACATGTGTCCTAAGGTACCACACTCGACGGCGGGCTGGAAGTGCGCTCATCTCGACGGATAGCAACAAATCCCATGTATATATATAAGGCCGGGACCAAAGGGGCAACAGGTAACTGGGAAATTCTCCATTAACTATTTGATCAATCTAGTCATTAATCCTAGCCATATTCAGTATGAATCCCTGACCGTGGGAAACCAGGGATTCATGTTCTAGACATGATGCAAGACAAGACGGTTTTATTTGTACAAACACAATCACCCACGGTGTCCAGGCCATTTATTCTTGTCAAGTCAGGTTAGCCGTCGCAACAGCATTTTCGAGAAAATATCGTGTCAGGTTACTTGTCAGAAGTGCGCTACGGCGGGCCACTATCAGGTCATGTCAGGTTACTGGTCAAGAGTGTACCACTACGGGTCACTGTCGTGTGTCATGTATAGCAGGTCAAGTTATTATGTCAGGGAGTGCACCACGGCGGGCCATATCATGTCAGTTACTTATTTCTGGTTACTGGTTAAGAGTGTACCGTGACAGGTCATACCATGGTTATCAATTCGTGTTCATGCATCATATCAGTATACAAACTAACATGTTAACAGAAAAGAGAACAATCCTGAGTGCACCCAAACGGGCCACCGATGAAGAAGAAAGCATGGCTTGAGAGCAGAAAGTACAATATTACTCAGTCCTACTAAGAAATTCATTTATTAAAGAAATACCAAGCTATTAAGTGGGGTCGTCGCCATTTAGGCCAAGATAGAAAATATGCAATATACTCATAAGCTCCATATCAAAAAATGAGAAACTTGCATAAAATAATTAAATAACATATTCTTGAAGCCAAGGAAAAGATCTACAACTTTCAGTTGGGAGCTAGAGAGAAATTCTGGCCAGAAAACAGTCAAAAAGAGCATCAAACTATCAAAAATCAGCCTTATGCGGCTCAAAAGTGCTCATGCGGCCAGAAAAAGCTCATGCGGCCAGAATAACTTATGCGGCCAAAAAATACTCATGCGGACAGAAAAGCTTATGCGGTCAGAAAAGCTTATGCGGCCAGAAAATACTCATGCGGCCAGGAAAAAGCTTATGCGGCCAGAAAAGCTTATACGGCCAGAAAATACTCATGCGGACAGAAAAGCTTATGCGGCCAGAAAAGCTTATGCGGCCATAAATACTCATGCGGGCAGAAAATCTTATATGGCCAGAAAAGCTTATGCGGCTAGAAAATACTCATGCGGCCAGAAAAGCTTATGCGGCCAGAAATACTCATACGGGCAAAAAAGCTTATGCGGCCAGAAAAGCTTATGCGGCCAGAAATGCTTATGCGGCCAGAAAAGCTTATACGGCCAGACACTATTCATCGTCCCTGCCAGAATCAGCACAGAATAACATAGAAGTTTGACCAAAAATATTTGGCCATAACTTCCTCAAATAAGTCAAAATCTAACTTTTCAAAAGCCAAAATTGGGTAGAATTGAATTCTCTATAACATGGAACAATTAGTTTTCGAAACAAGTAAGTTTGGTAGATTAAAACCCAAGAAAACCGAAAATGATATAAACTTAGATCTACAAGAATCCACCCGGTAAAATCGAAAACTCCAAGTTCTAAACATGCTTAGAATCATGCAAGAAAGAAGATGAAACAAACAAAAATAAATTTGCTCAAGGTTCGGCAAGGTGTACTTGCATTGGGCTGGAGGAAGAAGATGAAGATGGAAATGAAAATGATAATAATGGAGGAGAGAGAGTGGTAGGTGGCTTATATAACAAGCCCAAGCAATCTCCACCATTCATTCCTTTTCACTCAATCTAAACCATACACCTCATCTCATAAGAACCAAACTAAACCAAACCAAGTCAAAGTGGAACCGAACCATATAAAACCAAATCCAAGTTAAACTAAGTCATAAAAATCCTACACTTAGGAAAATTTTAAAATATCACGCAAATCGATAAATACGAAATACGGCTCAATAAACATGTATCCGTATAAATACCGATACAGTGAGACGGGTCTCACAACTCTCCACACCTTAGAAAAATTCCGTCCTCGGAATTTCCTGAGGCTGGTCGAGTAAGATAACAAAACAAAAGCTCCAGAAAACTCAACAATCTCAATAAATCAAGCACGACATATAAGCAAAGTAAAACAATCAGTAATGTAAATAAATGCGTAAGCGGTAAATAAATGCACAAGAACAAATACAATCATGATCAAGAAGGGCTGGAGGCATATAGACCAATATGTCTCCTGAGACAGTTGTATAGAAACCAACGTCCTCGCTGGCCTAAGCTGACTCCCAAAAATGGATAAGTCAAGCCTCAAGGTAAGTCGGTACCAATGACTTAGTTCAAGACATGACTCTACCCAGGACGTGTCATCGTAGTTGAAACAGATGCTTGAACTTTATCACCTGTCTCAAGATACGAAGACAGAAGCGACTGGCTGATCGGGATGGACTGACACCTCTGCCTGCATGCTGAGACTGATCCTCCATAACTGGCCTGGCTGAAGAATGTTGAGCTGCCCTCGGCAAAACACGAACAAGATAATCAGAAGGATCAAGAACAGTGCCCTTAAAAGTTGAAGGACACAAGATCAAATCATGGGAACAGGAATGATCAACGATCAAAACAGATATCAAGTCAAGGATCAGAGGTAGAGAATAATCCGAAGGAGATCAATAAGGATAATCGTGATTGAGATATCTAAATATGGTAACTCCCACAAATCTGAAAATCGAGACCTGTATGGGCCACCACTAAAACCATGTCACGCCCCAGAACCGGAATACCGGAGAGCGGGGGCAGACATAGCCAGCTACGCAATCCCAAAGTACGTTAATACTCTGAAATCACGTATAAGCTGTCGAGACATGGGGGTTACTCTACAAGCCATCAGTCAATCCTATGGTTTAACAATCCTAGGTATCTCAATCACATGCAATTATACAAGAGCAAGGAGTACGATCATCATACATACAATAGTAAGGCGTCCCGAACCATATATACATGAAAGATCATGAAGCCAGTACCACAGAACTGAGGACTAGCTAGAGTATTAGTCATACATGATAAGGACTAGCTATAGTCTAGAATACTCATATCATGTTTATGCCCGTAGGCTACAATATCAAGGAAAATACCAAAACACGAGCTAAACACGTGCTCGGGGCTAAACGTTACAAGAGGAGAATTTACATATCGGTGGGAGGATGAAGAAGAAACCCACTGAGGCACTCTGGTGCTCCGGCTGGTCACCGTCGAGTAGATGGTGCGGTAGATCCTTCGGGCTCTTCTATTAGAACCTGGCCATGCAAAACCAGTGGGGTCAGACCCGAAATAGCAAGTACCACAAAGGAGGCCGAACTATGAACTTAAAACCAGCAATCATAGGCAAACAACAGGGAAAGAAAGTAATAAGTAAAGGAGGATCGAGATTCGTGCAGTACCAATGCACTTATCCTGAACATAGGAAGACAGTAAGTAAATCATCATTTGACATAAAGTAAACTGGAGAACATGTTAAATAAATAGAGCTAGGCAATATACGAAGAGAGGACGAAGGTACTGTTCCGGAAGCCAGGTTACAACCCTTAAACCAAACAAGGACCGAGATTGTAACCCTTCGCTTGAACAGAACTTGGTCCCTGATCATTTATTGCTAGAGGTGACAATCATTAAGTGACAGTGAGAGAGTAACAATACAGAGTACAATACATTAGAGTGACAATCATTGTAATCATTATCCTGGAACAATTAGGAACTGGATCTAGACAAGACTTAGACTGGAAAGGTGATATACGATGGGATAACCATGGGACTATTCAGATAACCAGGTTACAATCCTTAAACCAAACAAGGACCGGAGTTGTAACCCTTCGTCTGAACGGAACTTGGTTTCTCCCACCATTTATCAGCAAGTTAAAATAAGAAATCAGGACATGTAACAATCATGTACAAGATCAAGACAAGATTAAACAGACTGAACTCCATCCAACATTCACGGCCAATCATTGCCTACGGCTTTCTACATTAACTAGCTAGGGTTATCACAAGCCTAGTTACTAACAAGATGCATCAAGAATTCCAAGTCCGGTTACCTGTTTGTTACTACCTGAGTGATCCCAGCAAAGAAAAGAAAAAGATAGCATGATATAGCAGACACACTGTAGTAAGATACATGTGTCCTAAGGTACCACACTCGACGGCGGGCTGGAAGTGCGCTCATCTCGACGGATAGCAACAAATCCCATGTATATATATATAAGGTCGGGACCAAAGGGGCAACAGGTAACTGGAAAATTCTCCATTAACTATTTGATCAATCTAGTCATTAATCCTAGCCATATTCAGTATGAATCCCTGACCATGGAAAACCAAGGATTCATGTTCTAGACATGATGCAAGACAAGACGGTTTTATTTGTACAAACACAATCACCCACGGTGTCCAGGCCATTTATTCTTGTCAAGTCAGGTTAGCCGTCGCAACAGCATTTCGAGAAATATCGTGTCAGGTTTACTTGTCAGGAGTGCACCACGGCGGACCACTATCAGGTCATGTCAGGTTACTGGTCAAGAGTGCACCACTACGGGTCACTGTCGTGTCATGTATAGCAGGTCAAGTTATCAGGTCAAGTTATTATGTCAGGAGTGCACCACGGCGGGCCACTATCATGTCATGTTACTTATTTCTGGTTACTGGTATAAAAGTGTACCGTGACAGGTCACTACCATGGTTATCAATTCGTGTTCATGCAGCATATCAGTATACAAACTAACATGTTAACAGAAAAGAGACATATCCTGAGTGCACCCAAACGGGCCACCGATGAAGAAGAAAGCATGGCATTGAGCAGAAAGTACAATATTACTCAGTCCTACTAAGAAATTCATTTATTAAAGAAATACCAAGCTATTAAGTGGGGTCGTCGCCATTTAGGCCAAGATAGAAAACATGCAATATACTCATAAGCTCCATATCAAGAAAATGAGAAACTTGCATAAAATAATTAAATAACATATTCTTGAAGCCAAGGAAAAGATCTACAACTTTTATGTTGGGAGCTAGAAGAAATTCTGGCTAGAAAACAGTCAAAAAGAGCATCAAACTATCAAAATCAGCCAAAATCAGCCAAAATCAGCCTTATGCGGCTCAAAAGTGCTCATGCGGCCAGAAAAAGCTCATGCGGCCAGAATAGCTTATGCGGCCAGAAAATACTCATGCGGACAGAAAAGCTTATGCGGCCAGAAAATACTCATGCGGCCAGAAAAGCTTATGCGGCCAGAAAATACTCATACGGGCAAAAAAGCTTATGCGGCCAGAAAAGCTTATGCGGCCAGACACTATTCATCGTCCCTGCCAGAATCAGCACAGAATAACATAGAAGTTTGACCAAAAATATTTTGGCCATAACTTACTCAAAATAAGTCGAAATCTAACTTTTCAAAAGTCAAAATTGGGTAGAATTGAATTCTCTATAACATGGAACAATTAGTTTTCGAAAACAAGTAAGTTTGGTAGATCAAAACCCAAGAAAACCGAAAATGATATAAATTTAGATCTACAAGAATCCACCCGGTAAAATCGAAAACTCCAAGTTCTAAACATGCTTAGAATCATGCAAGGAAGAAGATGAAACAAACAAAAATAAATTTGCTCAAGGTTCGGCAAGGTGTACTTGCATTGGGCTGGAGGAAGAAGATGAAGATGGAAATGAAAATGATAATAATGGAGGAGAGAGAGTGGTAGGTGGCTTATATAACAAGCCCAAGCAATCTCCACTATTCATTCCTCTTCACTCAATCTAAACCATACACCTCATCTCATAAAGAACCAAACTAAACCAAACCAAGTCAAAGTGGAACCGAACCAAATAAAACCAAATCCAAGTTAAACCAAGTCATGAAAATCCTACACTTAGAAAATTTTTAAAATATCACGCAAATCGATAAATACGAAATACGGCTCAAATAAACATGTATCCGTATAAAATACCGATACAGTGAGACGGGTCTCACAAGTCACACTGGCGCCAAATTTTTTTTAAATTTTTTTGAAAAGTTTGCGCTAGTCACACTGGCGTCAGCCTATTTTAAATTTCTTTTTTTGGTGCTAGTGAAACTGACGTCCGATCCTTCTACCATCAATTTTCCAACATTTTTCTGTTCTGCGCAAATATACCAATAGGTGAAATTTTCTGGTTTTTTTTTTCTAATTTTTTTCCTCCTCTTTTTTCCTCCTAGGTTATGAAGGAAAATTAATCCCTCCACTTTTTCTTTCCTCTATTTTTTCTTCCATACCAAATAAAAGAAAATATATCTTTCCTGTAAATATGGTGGATGTTCGTATTCTATAACTCATGTAACTCATGGCCCTTAGATCATCTCCAATCGTGATTTGGCATTGTACTTTAAGGAGATTTCTATCATAGTTGGAAGAGTTTCCACAGAAATTGTAGACATACAAAAATGCTCTCCAATGGTTCTCCATTTCTATCATATGTGTCACATAGTAAAAGGTAAAGGACCAATTTAATGGTGTGGGGTCCAATAATAATTGTCTTGAGAGATAGAAGAATTTCTATGAGAGTTTCTGTAGAAACCCATCATCTTGGGAGAGTTTTTTCTAAAATGATTTCTTCCATAGAAATTGGGAAGATAGAAACCCCCATTGGAGATGGTCTTAGTTTCCATAATATATGACCTTTGGATTTTCTAACCTATGTCCCTTGGTATTACTTGTAAGCCTATAAAAGGGTCATTCTTTAGTTGAATGAATACAAGAAAGAAACACATTTTTCACTTTCAACATTTTTCTCCCCTCTCCCCTCATCTATTTTCATTCCTCCCACTTTTTCCTCGTATCAAACACAGACTTATAAATTTTTTATGCATCCATAGTTTTTTTCGAAAAAGAAAAAGTTGTTTTCTGGAACTTTCTTCTCCAACGTATTTCCCCTTCCTCCGAGTCTCCGACAAAGCAATGGCTGCCAAAAAATCTGCCAAGAATTCGGGCAAACTTCCCGCTTCTTTTTCCGGCGTTTCACCGTCGACACCGTCTGTGCCGATCCCCGTTCGTCCGCCTATACCGAGTAAGTTTAAGTTCATCACCGTCGATGACTGTCATGAAGTTTAAGTTTGAATTGGATGCGAGAATCAGAACTGCACGCGAGAATCTGAACCGCCGCTAACCCTGAACGCGGAAATCTGCACTAGATTTTTTTTTTCACGCTAGAATTTTTTTTTTCTCCCATACACATAAAACTTTTAAGTTATTGTCCCATTGTACTCTTTGCAGTATCCTTCTCAAATGCAATGTCGCTAAAGGAGAGCAAACACCTGAGTCTCCGAGGGGTCACTATCCCTCAAGTACATCCTGAGAGTTCAGATGAAAGAAAAGTTGTGATCAAGCTTCAAGAAAATATCACCCTCCACCGAATGATCACCCAGTTGCCACTGGTCGACGCGAGCCAGATGGTCATACCGAAGCCCTCCTTCCTGTTCGGAGATGCTACCGAGCTGGATGCCAGCGAAATAAAGTCCAATATAGAGTTGTGGGTATTTACCATAGATGGAGTGCAGTGTTTTCTCCCCAAGATGAAACGAAACCTACCACTGTCCTCTTTTCATTCGGCCGCCATCGTGAGGACGATGAACTGGAGACTGACGGCCGAGTTTCCGAACGTCGACATAAGCAAAATCAAGTATCGCTTTGAGGAGGATAAGAAGAAACATACTTTTGAAAGTATCAGGAGTGGTGACCCTCGTTCTGTATTGGGCCTGCTACCTGGGCTAGCACTTGCAGACGTTAATCATGTTCCTTCAAGGGCGTATACCTTTGCCAACCGTTTCCAGACGGTCAATGGAAGCTATCCAGACGGCGAACTCAGGCTGCTGGGCTGGGTCAACTCTGTTGGACGCTATAAATGGTGGCAACATCTAACCAAATGGGTGTTGTCCGAGTATGGTCGAGAGTTGAAAAAGATCGGTCTATACGATGCCATCAGAGCTACCTGTTACGGGCTGAAGTTGAGCCTCCCTCATTTTTTAGCAGTCTTGGAGTTGTACAACACCCAGACCTGCACGGTATTCACACCAGCCGGGGAAATGGGTTTCGCTCTGCATGAAATGCACAAGATTTCCGAGCTCCCCATGGGCAAGGACCCTTATGAGGAGTACGTCCCGTGTAACGACGAGCTCAACATGTGGAAGGCGGAGAACCCTACTTTTTACAATGTATATAGAGAACTGACGTGCCATTACCATATCTGCCATCAGGTTACCAACAGCAAGAGCACAACTATTGGGATCAAGAAATGGTCCGAACATCTGTTCCCGCAATGCTATTCTGGCTACGGTTCTAGACAAGCAGATGACTCGACTACCGTCGTCAAACGGATAGTTAAAAGCAAAGATGGTTGCCTGAAATTGCATGAAGATATTGGGGACTTCAAGCTGGGCACCTTATGCCGCAATGGCCATCGACAAGCTTTATATACGCTATCAAGGGAGGCTGGGATAGCGGGATACCTTTCTCTTTGGCTGCGGAGGTGTGTCGTCCCCATGGGCCCACTATATCATATAGACAGGAACTTACTCTTTCCAGCAGTTCGTCTAGCAATGGGATACTCCGTAGCCTTACTTCCGGCTATGGTTAGCTGTCTGCAACACGGCCTCCGGACGTTTGCCAACAACTTATACAAGAAGCCGGGCCACTTCCCCATGATTGAAATGCCATACACTTATCTGATGGGCTGGCTAATCATGCATAATCCGGCCCTGATGAAACCCAAGGCGGGAGTGTCGGAACCCTTCCTTTGTCGGTACGAGGGCTCCAGCTGGTTTCACCAAAGTCTGCCGAGTGTTAGGAAGGCTCTGCAGAAGGCCACTTCGTACAGGTTCTTCCGATACTTCCCGAATCTACCACACGGACAAGAATTAAAAGACGGCGGAGACTCCTCCTTGACTGTTGAAGCTTTGAATTGGTTATTAGCCATTCGCCCCTCACACCTAGTTCTCCGTACCGGCGACACGTGCTTTCTAGAACCATATTTTCCGAGCCGCTTTTCATGTCAATTCGGCTATGATCAACTGTACGTGGGCAACCCATGTTCGACTCTGAAGACCACCGGAAATTTAATTGACGGAGCCCGAGCTTGGAGATATTTTAACGCAGGGGGCACTCAAGCAAGATTTACTCTGCCCGTAGAGGACCCACCTCTCCTCCTGACGACTGCTTTCACCAACTATTACTGCTCGTCGAATCAGTCTGAAGAAGGAATTCATCTCGAGCGCAGCTTCCTGGATCGAAGAAAGCGGGACGCTGCTTCTGACAAGGGCAAGCAAGCTTTTGATAAAGCTTATTCAGATCAAGAAACTTGGAGCAGTGATGGAGAACACGACGCCATTAATGATGCCCAAGAAGAAGAAGCTTATCCGGCAGCGAGAATAATACTAAAACGACAAAGGGAAGCGTCCTCATCCTCCTTGCCAAGTACTCCAGTAAGGAAACATAAGAATGATGCCCCTCATAAATTAGCTAGAAGTAGGTCGGAAGGGATTTCTAGTGCTGCACCTCCACCTCCTTCTACAGCACAAGTAGGGGAGATACAATCTGATGATGATGAGAGCGAAGCAGAGCCCGAAGTACACCCCTCTTCATCCGAAGAACCAGCAGGAACAGAAGAAGTGGAGAACATTCCTTCTGAACAAAACATTTCCATGGGGTCTCTGGGCCCTGACAACGCATCAGAGGACATAGTCATGACAGCGGCATATGAGGAGCTATACTCTGACTTAGACCTCTGTGCACCTTTCCATACAAGAAACATTGTTATAGACCCCAAGAAGCAGGCAAAACAAAGAGAACAAGAGAGAGCTGAAGCTTTCCATCGATCATTTTCGTCTGCTGATGTGAAAGAGGAGACTGATCTACATACATTTTCAGAAAGTACTATTCTTGTCAGAAGTCGTCATTGTTTACTTTTGGGGACTTACAACTTCTTCTTTTGCTTGCAGCTGAACAACCTAAAGATGATCCGGAACCTGCAGCCACTGAGGATGTGATTGACTCAACACCTGCACCTCCAAACCCCTGGGAGAGTGCTGTTGCCAATGAAGCTGAAGACTCGGAGCTGGCAAACTTGAACCCTTCAAATGCTGCTGCTGCTGCTGGTGGTGGTGGGGATGTGATTGGAGATATTGCTGACTCAACTGCTGATATCGCTGTCAATGTTTCAACTGCAGCTCCATCTGGTGCTGTGGTCTCTCCATCTACAACTGCTATTGCTTCTTCTTCCGCTGCAACAAGCTCTTCTGCTGCAATTGGACTCCAAGCTTCAACTCAACGATCCGTGTTTGTAGAAGTCCCTTCCACCCCTCGTACTGACAATCTTCTTGAAGATTTTACTGCCGGATTAGTCGTTGGTTTCTACAACACCCTTCAACTGGGTCTGAATCTTGTCCTCCAAAAGAACTTTCCCTTTGCGCCTGTGAAGAAGACTTTGGAGAATCCAATCAAGTCTCTCAAGGAGTGGGGAGCAGCGGAGAAGGTGCGTGCCTTAGAACAGCTTGTCGAGGAAGTAGGGAGGCTTTCGGACCAATGGAACGCTTTGAACAAAGGCGGCCTTACTCCTCTGATAGCTGCAGAATATGAAAAGCTCTCCGATTCATTCAAGATGCTGATTGAGCAGTTTACCGAAAAGAAGAATCAGCACGACGAGAGAGTGGCTAAGCTGACTGCCGATCTTGATACTGCTGCAGCCTCTCTAGCGATGTCCAATTCCCGAAAATCCACTTATGCTAGGGAGCTGGAAACCGTGAAGGGGAAGATCAAACAGCTACAGGATACGCAGACTCTTCTGGAAAAATGGTACAATGATGAAGAAGAGCGCGTGCAGATGCTTAATAACCAGCTTCTTGAAATTCAGCAAGATTGTAATAGCGAAGAAGCCTGCTGGGCTACTATTACCGAAGCCTTCACTCCTCTGAGAGGGTATAACGAAGAAACCATGAAGCAGGAAGCGATCAACAAGGCCAAGGAGCGCCATGAGAAAGAACTGGAATCACTAAAGCAAAAGCTGAAGGACCTGTCTCAATGTCCTTATTAATGTATCTTTCTCGTGTAAAAATGACTTTTTTGTAAGGGCTTCTTGATGATGAACACAAAGCTTCTGTTTTAATGAATATCTCTTGCGTACTTTCGTTCGATCAGAGGTGGGTACCTATAGTGAACATGATAGTTCGAAAGTTTCAAGTTTAGACTTTTATTATTCAAAGTATGAACATGATAATAAAAAAGTCTTGCATATTAGTTGGTCCTGCTGCGAAATTCCAGAGGACTTTGTGGACAAACTTGCTGGGGAAAGAAATATTATCTTTAGTGGATCCACTGTCTATGCTGTACCTATAAGAAGATTTGTTTTCGGGCAGAAAAGAAGTATTATTCTTCACAAACAAAACTTTATAACTTAGTTTATTACAAAGAATTCGGATAAAGTACATTTAAACCCTCCTTAGTTTTGTCTCGTTAGTAAAATAAAACTCATTAGAAAATGAGTAATTTAAGTAGTTTGTCCGACCCCCCTCCCCTCCTCCGCCGACCGCCCCCGTCCCCCGACCCCCCCCCCCCCCCCCCCCCCCCTCTCTCCTCCCTTCACCGGCAAGCTCCTGCCCCCGACCCCCACTCCCCTCCTCCCTCCGCCGGACATCCCTCGCCCTCCGACCCCCCTCCCTCCGCCGGCCAGCCCCCTCGACCCTCCCCCACCGCCGGAGAGAGAGAGACGGGAGGGAAGGGAGGAACAAAATCGTCTTTTTAGACGATTTTAATGGTTGTTAACGACGGAAGGCTGAATATTGAGCAACAATAAAAAAAGCATGGTTCCTTTCAAACTATGAGTCTTTAATTGCGTTTTCGTCACATCTAAGGAGGGTTTAAATGTACTTTACCCCAAAGAATCCTACCAAAACAAAATCTAAAAAATAAAATAAAAAAGGATTAAAAAAATGAAAAATAAAAATAAAAAAGAGTATTAGAAAAACAAACTTGTTTTGTCCGGTCAAAGAAAACATGCCACCCATTCTTGAGGGATATGATTTCCATATTTTGTGAATAAATTATTCGCAATTTTTGAAAATAAATTTTTATAACCTAAACAAACAAGAGAATAAATTTTTCATTTTAAATTTGTCGAAAAATAAAAAAATTACATGTCTAGCAAACATCCTCTTAAGATTATTTTACGGACAAATTATATACAAACATAGATAGCAAGGAAAAAGAAAGTACGGACACGTGTTTTGAATACAGAATATGCAGGTAGACTTATCATTTACTTAGAGCTTGGTTGGCGGAATGAAAGGAAAAGGAAATCAATTTCTTGGCTTTTTTTTTTCCTGTGTGAAATTAAAATTTTCATTGATTTTTTTTTCGATGTTCGGAAATGTCATGAAATTTGGAAAGTAAAATGAATACTTCAATATGAGAAAATGATTCATTGCTTGGATGGATGGAATCATTTCTCTCCTAATTTTTTTTTCTTTGAGAATCACTTTCTTTTCCTTCTCAATTTTTTTGGCACCCAAACATAGAAAAATAATCACTTTCTTTTCCCAATTTCATAATTGTTCGAACCAATAGGAGAACATATGTGTAGGCAGGTACGTGTTTATGTTCTGTATTATTAAAAGGAGGGCGTCGGTTGTTCTTTGAAGCTCTTTGGAATAAAGCCATTGTCTTGACTCTTGGCCCTCTAATGGGTGAGCATTATTCGATTTTCGACCGAAAATTGAACTGAACCGAACTGAATAAGAGATTCGGTTCGATTTTAAAAATATTTGGTTCGGTTTTAAAAATACTAAATTTTCTTATTCGGTTTCGGTTTTAGGTTTCAATTTCGGTACAAAACCGAAAACCGAATAAGAAAATTTAGTTATATATATATATATTTTATATATATATATATATATATATATATATATATATATATATATATATATATATATATAAAAATTTAGTTATATATATATATATATATATATATATATATATATATATATATATATATATATATATATATATATATATATATAAATTTAGTTATATATATATATATATATATATATATATATATAACTAAATATATATATAACTAAAATATATATATATATATATATAACTAAAATATATATACTAAAATTATATATATATATATATATATATATATATATATATATATATATATATATATATATATATATATATATATAACTAAAATATATATATATATATATATATATATATATATATATATATATATATATATATATATATATACTTTTTTTTTAGTTATATATATATATATATATATATATATATATATATATATATATATATATATATATATGTGTGTGTGTGTGTGTGTGTGTGTGTGTGTGTGTGTTTAATTATAGGTATATACTTAATATGTATAGATATATACTAAATATATCTAGGTATATTTAATTATTATATATATTAACAAACAAAAATACAAATAAATCCAAAAAATCGAATAAACTGAAAATCGAACTGATTTAATTCGGTTCGGTTATTGACCAATTCGGTTCGATTTCGGTTTTGCTTATTCGGTTTTGGTTCGATTTTGGTTTTACTTATTTGATTTTAGTCCAATTCGATTTTTGCTTATTCGGCTCGATTTGAACCGAATAAACGGAATACGCACCCCTACCTCTAATTTTGTGTGTCCCCTCTTTTATGCGCCTTTCCTTTGAATAATGAGCTTTAGGTAAATTAAAGCACACAACTGCTGAAATGGGTCACAATTAGTTCTCGTTATGTTAATAGTCTATCAAGGTTTACTTGGCATAGCCAATGTTCGATGGATTATTGCAAAATGTCTCAACACAATATTCATTATCTTGGGTTACTATTTCATATAGGTCCCTTCTCTTGCTAAATCAACATTCCTTCCGCATTTTCCCTATTTCTGCAAATTCCTTCTTCTTCTTCTTCTTCTTCTTCTTCTTCTTCTTCTTCTTCTTCCTATTCTTCTTTTTATTTAGGCTTATCGCTAAGCAATTAACATTTAGGTCTAAGGTCCTATTCATTAAGAAGAAAGTGATCAAATTGATCGGATGGGTGCCACTGGTGAGCTGTCTCCATCTGGTATACTTCTCATGGGTAGGTCTTGTTGGAGTGGATGGGGTTCCCAACCTATGTGGAGAAGATTCTGGAGTGCGACGAGCGCCGTCTGTGTGTCCGAGAAGTTCGGGGAGGTGACGAGGCCATTCGAAGACGAAGAAGTAGCTCGGGAGCCACCAGATTACTTCCTGGAACATGGGAGGCAGAGTTCTGGCCGAACTCTGCCCCTTGGTTCCAGAACCTTGCTGCCTCGAAAACACAGAATTCTGCCCGAATTCTGTGTCGTCGGGCTGAAGTGAATTTCAGGGTGATTTAATCACCGTTTGATCGTATCCTACGGTCCAGATTTTGTTGCGGGATTAGGGTGTTTACATATAGTTTTTTCTAATCATAATCACAAGAGTAACACATACAAGAGAGAGGAAGGAGGCAAGAGTGCCATTGCAACTTTGGAAGAGAAGAAGGAGGATTGAAGGCTGTTTTCGAAGGAGGATCGTGTTCGGGTAATCTCTACTCGTCGTCCTTGTTCTTCGTAGCCTTGTAATCATTATTCTTGCTTCAAGTGTTGTGGGGATCCGATTTGGATCGAGAGAAGTTTGTAGAGGGTGTACTCCTTTATTTCATTAGTGAATGCTTTTCAGACTTCGATCGTCCGTGGTTTTTTCCCGCAAGGGTTTCTACGTCAAAAATGCTCTGTGTCTGCATGGTTTGTTTTGGTGTTTTGGTTCATGTGTTGTATTGCTCGGTTCTCTCGCACGTTATACTCTCTAGTTTGGGAAAAAATTTTCGCGTTTCTATCACATCAAAGTGGTACCAGAGCTTTGGGTTCAAAGAACGGTGTCAGGAGTTGACAGGAGAACTAGAAAGGAGAAATGGACGCAAAGCCGGTGAGCATGGTGAACCTGAACGACACCAACTATCATTATTGGCGAAGCAAGATGAAAGATTTATTGTTTGTCAAGAAGCTGCATCTGCCCGTATTTGCTTCCGAGCGACTAGTTGATAAATCCGAGGAGAACTAAAATTTTGAGCATATACAGGTGTGCGGATATATCAGTCAGTTCGTTGACGAGAATGTGTACAACCATGTTGCCAATATTGAGCACGCAAAGATGTTATGGGATAAGCTGGAATCTTTGTATACGAAAAAGATCGGGATAAACAAGTTGTTCCTGATCCGGACGATGATGGATCTGCGATACAAAGATGGGGCGTCTATTACAGACCACTTGAGTGAGTTCCAGGACGTGGTTGACCAGCTATCTTCGATGGGAGTCAAGTTCGATGACGAGGCTCAAGGACTATGGCTGCTGCGTACATTGTCAAACTCGTAGGAGACCGTACGAGTATCTATGATCGATTCTGCTCCAGAAGGCGTAGTCAGTCTGGAGTTTGCCAGGAGCAGAATGCTGAATGAAAAGATGTGGAGACATTCTCAGGGCACTTCATCCACATCCCACCACTCAGAGGCACTAGTTTCAGAGAGTCGCGGAAGGGGCAAAAGCAGGGGTCCAGGTGGTGGTAGAGACAAAAACAGGGGGAAGTCCAAGGGTCGATACAAGGATTTGAAGTGTTACTATTATGGCAAGAAGGGCCACATCAAGCAAAACTGTTTCGCTTGGAAGAAAGAGAAGAAGGACAACAAGGAAAAGCAAGATGAGAACACTACAGCATCGACCTCGATATATGGAGGCAATGTGATCGTCATAGGTGAAGAGGTTATCACAAACCTCGCCTGCGATGACAATTCCTGGCTGGTGGACTCAGGGGATTCAGCGCACGTATCTCATAATAGGGCACTATTTGCCACATACACGACAGGTGACTGTGGAGTGTTGAAGATGGGTAATGGAGATGTGTCGAAGGTGATTGCCATTGGAGATGTGCATTTGATAATGAAGACGGGTGCAGTTCTTGTTCTCAAAGATGTTCGTCATATTTCTGATATCCGTTTCAACCTGGTGTCGGTTGGAAGGTTAGATGACGAAAGATTCTTTAGTCTCTTCGAAAATAGTCAGTGGAAGCTTTCCAGAGGTTCGATGGTGATTGTCAAAGGAAGCAAGAAGTCCAGTCTCTACTATATAGACGGGGGCACACAGGAGACGCAGGAGGTGAATGTAGTCAGTGGTGCGTCTACCGAATTGTGGTACATGTGGCTCGGCCAAATCAGCGAGAAGGGGATGAGCTACTTGGTGAACAGGAGGTAATTCCAGGACTCAAGTCTACAAAATTGGAGAAGTGCATGCACTGCTTAGCTGGAAAGCAAAATAGGGTGTCTTTTCAAAGTCACCCAAGTTCAAGTAAGCCGGTGTTGCTCGAGTTGATTCACTCGGATGTCTGCGGTCCTATGAAGGTAAAATCTATTGGTGGTACTTCTTACTTTGTAACTTTTATTAATGACTGTTCTAGGAAGGTTTGGGTCTAGCCTTAAAGACTAAGGATCATGTACTACATACTTTCAAAGAGTTTCAGGCCTCTGTTGAAAGAGAGACGGAAAAGAAGTTATTGTGTGTTCGGTCCGACAACGGCGGCGAATACATTGGTCCCTTTGATGCTTACTACAGAGAGCAAGGGATACGACACCAGAAGACTCCTCCCAAGACACCTCAGCTTAATGGTGTAGCGGAGCACATGAATAGGACACTGATGGAGAGGGTACGATGTTTGCTGTCAGAAGCAAACTTGTCGGACAGTTATTGGGGTGACGCGCTTCTCACAACTGCTTATGTTATTAATTTATCTTCTAGTGCTCCTTTGTAGGATGATGTGCCTGACAAAGTATGGTACGGCAAAGAGCCGTCATACAATCACCTACGAGTGTTTGGCTGTAAAGCCTCCGTGCATGTACCGAATGACGAGAGGTCCAAACTTGAGCCGAAGACCACGCGATGCGTCTTTGTCGGCTATGGTCGGGATGAGTTTGGCTATAGACTTTACGACCTAGTGGGAAGAAAGCTCTACAGAAGCAAGGACGTGGTATTCGTCGAGGATCAGACCATGACTAACACTCAGGATTCTGAAACGCCTTCTAAGGCTGAAGAATTGCCTGAGTTAGAGTTATTTCGCTTCGTACAGTTTCCAGAAGACATCACAGAGGATCCAATTATGGGGAGCCAGTACATGAAGTTGCTCCCAACCTTGATCATCATCCTCTGATGGTGGTCAGGGTGTCCCTCTGGAGGATGAGCATACCGGAGAGGCAGTTCCTGAAGAGGAAGAGGCTGTTGGTATACAGCCAGCACCAGTCGCTCCATTGAGGAGGAGCGACAGAGAGCATCGACCACCTACGAGATACTCACCGGGTGAGTATGTGTCACGACCTGCTACCCAAATTGTTGGGCCGAGTCGAGCCATGCCCAGCCTACGCTTGAGATAAAACGTAGTAAGATGTTCTAAAGACAACAGGATAAGACTAAATGTACTAACAGTTCTATAAGTGAATAAAAGTCATAAATGCTCCAAACACAAAAGTCGTCTCATATAGAAATAAGTCAAAGTACAAGTCTGAAATGTAAAACTGGATACATGTACAGTTATAAAATACGTAGTCTAATACATGACTACACTAAATATCTCAAACAGCTATGCAAACTAGACGAGTTTCCCCGCAGGAACATCCTCGTAAAGCAAAACCTGGTCCTCGGCAGTATCTGTCACGCCCCAGTTCCGGAATACGGGGACGTACACGGCCAGCTATACCGTATAAGGTACGAATACGCTATACGGTGATAACGGCTGTCCAGTCTGGTTGGGTATCCTAGCATGCAATCAATCTATGGCCTAAATCCGATCTCATATCCACAGGTAAATCACAATGAAACAATATCAAGAGAGATAATCATATGAAAAACAGGAAATACTCATATAAAAATCTGGAATCTACAGTACAGGATAATAATGTAGACAAGTATACCTTCCCACAGTTCCTAGCATGGTCTGGAACTGAAGCACACCCTCCAAGTCAAGTCTGGAAGATCCACCGGGTCGATCTCAGACAATCTGGGAACAATCCAGGATTGGTCAGGCCAACCGCAGCAAGTACCAGAAAGGAAGGCTCAAAGACGGACGAAGAAAACCAGCAGGATAAAATATGACAAGAATAACATCTAAAAACAGTAAATAAAGGTAAGGGATCGTGCGGTACCAACGCACGATAACAATCCACAAGTATAGTGAAGCTAACACAATCACAATCTCCCTAGCATCCACTAACACCTGCACTGCCAGCTGGAAATCAATATCAGCTGGCTAGCAGGCAACAAGCCAAACAACACAGAAGGACAAGCGGCCACACAATGCCTACGGCTTGCTATTATTAGCTAACTAGGGTTATCACAGGCCTAATTACTAACAAGATGCAATGAGACTTCAAAGTCCAGCTCCTGCTTGCTACTACCTGAATGGCCCCAGCAAAAGAAAAAGATAGATATAGCAGGCACACTGCAGTAAGATACATGTGCCCTAAAGAAGTGCCACACTCGACGGAGGGCTGGGAATGCGCTCATCTCGACGGATAGCAACAAATCCCAAGTATATATATAGATACATAGGGCCGGGTCAGACAAGCAACAGGTCACTGGGAAGTCCCCATGAACTACATGATTAATCTAGTTATTAGCCTAGTCAGTTTCATTATGGATCCCTGACCGTGGTACTCAGAGATCCATGTCCTAGACATGATGCAAGACAAGACTGGACTGGTGGCTTATACAAGCACAATCAAGAGAAATCAACCACGGTGTCAAGACGGGGTCATGCTGAGCAAGTCAGGACTGGCTGTCGCAATAGCAATCAAGAGTAAACATGCCATGTCGAGAGTACTAGTCAGGAGTGCGCCACCACGGGCCACTATCAAGAATCAAGAGTATACATGCCAGGTTTACTGTCAAGTCCAGAGTGCTAGTCAGGAGTGCACCTCTACGGGCCACTAATCAAAAATCAAGACAGGTCCAGGTCATCGTGTAATACCAGGAACAAGGTCAAACCTATCAGTCACAAGAAGTCACATGTCCAAATCGTGACATGGATAACAAGTCGGGTACAAGATCAAAATCTCCACTATAATAGTATGTCAAGTACACATGGGAACCTACAGCTCAAATCATCAAGTCGATCCATCCACCTTATCAAACTATCAGGAGTCTCCTATCTACGATGGAAATCAATATCATGTCAGGAAGGTCAATAACCAAATACCTAGCTAATCAATATAAGCAACGCTAGGCCCTCTGGCTCACAAGAATCCTCCAAGTCAATGATCACCAGCCACTAGGAAACGAGCCCCTCAACTACCAAGACATAGCAATCAAACCAGGTTCCCCAACTACCGGGATACACAAAAGCACCAGGTTTTGGGCGTTTGGGAAGTCGAGTAAAAATCATATAATAATACCCTCGATATTCTCCCCGTTCTATGAAATATTCGAAATCACCAAAATCCAAGAATCCACATAGATTCACCAAGTCAATATCCCGAGATCGTACTCTCCATAATACTCAATCCTCAGTCATATCCACAAGTCACAACTCCCAATACATAGGACAACTGTCAGCTCTATCTGACTAGACTAGGACAACCCCAAGGATGAAGGGTCAGGGGACAAGAGTCCGGTAATAAATATCGCCGAAAGTGGCAAGGATTACACGGACCGCTCTGGAGCAAATCCACAACCCTTACACCAAACAAGGACTAGGGTTGCAGACCGTCTCCCGAGTGGAACCGCTCTCCTTACGCTATCCGACGGACAAGACAGATCAGGAGCTAGGCGACTGATCTAGTCTGGAGTCTACCTAGCAAGTAATGGGATCAGGTATACCATACCAAGGTGAACAGGCACGAGCCCAGTCCAGCAAACCAAAGGAATGGTTCTGCCCAGTCCTCCGAACCAAATTTTCGATCGAGAATTTTGGAAGAATCCGGCAGAGTCTTTCCTGTATTCTGGACAGGAGCTCCCAGCGAGTTGGGGCTAAAATCCACTTGGCGCAACCCGCCGCGGAATCGCAGAATCGCAGACTGAGAACACTAAGTCTCAGCTACCAGCAGCACTACGATGCGTACTGGGAACAAATCGATAGCCGAGAACACTAAGCCCCGGCCTCCAGCAGCGCTACGAGGCGTACTGGGAAATCAATCGAACCCGAGACCACTAATGTCTCGGCCTCCAGCAGTACTATAATGCGTACTGGGCGCCAAGCCAACATGCATAATAATAAAATAACCGCCTCGCAGGACGCACCACAACACATGTCCATAAAACCCTAACCCAAGCATAATCACCGCCACAAGTAAAGTTAGCCAGAGCCGTTACCCGACCGCGAGTCGGACACGGGGCATACAGGGACAATCCATACATGTGAGTCGTGCTCGTGTCCTCGGAGGTGTGGATGACCCATCCGAGTTGCCCGATACGGTCTACCCCGGTATCGGACCAAGCTATCCTAAGTTATCATCATGGCAGTTCTACTACTAGGCTACACTAATCATGGTTATAAAATTTACAAGTACAAATTAATTAAATAAAATAAAATCTAGGAGAGAGGGCAAGAGCTGTCGATGAGCAAGGAATACTTGCCTAGAGGGCTCGGCTAGGTAAGCAAGTCTTCGGCAGTCGCGATCCAAGCTAGTACGCCAATCGAGATCCTCAGAACACACAATAAACAATCATTAGAATTAAATAATAAAAATAATGACAATTCACGAAGAATGGCACGATGCTATACCGTACGGGTCCCGCAAGCAGCGCAGGGATCTGGCACGGAAACCGAGGCACGCGGACCGATACGGGCACGTAAATCGAGATGCGTACGTATATCGAGACATACACGAGAATCGAGATGACTCGAATATCGAGACGAACATGAGACATAAACGTGCACGTAAATCGAGACGTGCACGTAGGATCGAGGAATCACGAATATCGAGATGGCACACAAATCATGCGATACGTAAATCGAGGCGAGCACATAAATCGAAACGACCCAAAGTCCAAGGAGCACGTAAATCGATACGGCACACAAATCGAGGTGCGCACGCAAATCGATGCGGTACGAAAATCAAGAAAGGCACAAAGGCCGAGGCACGAAAAATCGAGACGGTGCACTAATCGAGATGGCACGGTGCCCAAGGCAGTGCGGGGCTCGAGGCGTCCCGCTGTCCAAGGCAGCACGTGGATCGGGGTGCACAAAAACCAAGAATGCGCATAAATCGAGGCACACATCCCGAAAAGCACGGGAAACGAGGGAACACGCAAGTCAAGCGTGCGCGCGGTCCAAGGAGAGCGCGACTCTCAAGGCTGCATACCGCTCGAGCAGCGCGGGGCCCAAGGGCGACCCGCCACTCGAGGCTGTCGCAGCCAGCGAGGCTCGACGGCGACGATGGTCGCCATAAAAGGAAAAAAAAGTGGGAAGGCGGAGGAGCTCACCGGGGTCGGTCGGTCGGGCTCCTGCGAAGGGGACAGCAGCGGCAAGAGCCGCGCCGGAGAAGAACAAAGAGGGGGAGGAGACGCGGAGGCGAGGGTGCTGCCGAGGTGGGGCGGCGGCCAGGCGGGTCGTGGCTCCCGGCGAAGGGAGGCAGCAGCGCCACGCTGAGCTAGGAAAGGGGAGGAGGAGAAGTCGGGGACGACGATAATGGCGACGGCGGTGATGGCTGAAGTGGAGGGGGAGGAGGCCATGGTGGTGGCGGCTCTAGGAAGAGGGGACGGAGGAGATGGGAGCAGTGGTGGTCGTGGCGGCCGACGGTGGCCGCGACGAAGATGGTGGTGGTCGTAGGGGAGATGGTGAAGGTGGTGGTGCTCGTGGGTGAGGGCGGCGGAGGAGGCCGGCCGAGAGGGAGACGGCGACGGCGACGATGATGGTGGGGGTGGTCGCCGGAGACCATAGGAGAGGAGAGGGGAGCTCGGAAAGGGGACTGGAGAGAGGGAGGAAGAGTGAGGAAGAGAGAGAGCTGAGAGAGAGAGAGGGGATTTGGGGGGGTTCTCCATGGAAGAGAGAGAGGGGAGATTTCGGGAGAGAGAGAGGGAGTGGGTGAGTGATGTGAGGGGTGATTTGAGTGAGGAGAGAGGGGGTTAGGTTAGATATTTTGGGAGGGTAGATTTGGAACAAGAAAATTAATAATAACATTAATAATAATAGAAAAAATTCATCTCCAATAATTAAATAATAAAATTTCAAATATACCCCAAAATTAAAATCCTCCAAAATACGAAATACAGTCGAAATACAGTCATATACCTATTTTCAAAATAGGAATCTGACATCCTACCCACCTTACAAAAATTTCGTCCTCGAAATTTTAAAATTATCAAAATAGGGTTTTCAAAACTAGTACATATATATCTGCCATGAAAACTCTACCCACCTTACAGAAATCAAGTAATACAATAAGAAACGAACAAAATCTCAATAACGGCTACATAAATCAACTCGTGAGGTAAACCCAAACAATGAAGCAATCTCGAAAAGGCAAAATCTCACATGCACGAAATAATCCCATAAATCAAAACAAGTACAAAATATCGAAAACAATGTCCAAAAACGTAAAATTCTAACTGCATAAAAATCCGCATAAAATCGTAAAATACAGGATATCTGTCTCGAACCGATGACCGTAGTTCCTAATATCCGAAAAATGTGTCATGATCATTCCTTGCCACGCCATCCGGAATGGCTGCAAAAGATGCATCAGGGCACTGTAATCGAGCGGCTGCAACTTTCGTTACCACGCCGTCAATGTATACTAGGGCCACCTGGTTCTCTAGACAAATACCCAAAACAAATCAAATCCATAACCCAAATATCCAAATCGCTAAAATCACAAAACCTCTAACAATATAATGAGTCCTAGAAAACTATCAAAATCCAAAATCCAGGTGAATCATAACACACATCCAAAAATATCTTCAATAATAACCACAATATAGCTTTTCTAGAAAAATACTCCATATCCGTAGGAAAATACTCCAAACTAAGAATTCTCATCAAAATATAATGTATACAAAGTATATCTATAATCAAAATAATATATGAAATAGATAATCATGAGTGCGGAACTATCCAGAATCAACGGAGCTGAAATGACACAAGATTATCCACAGGATATTCAACAAATGTCAAAATATCCGATCTCAGAGTCCAGAGGAAGTCTTCAGTCTGCAGCAATCCAGCCAACGCTCGAAGAGGACGATAGTGATACTAAGTCAACACGAAGTCAATGCACGAAAGAGATAACAAGAAATCAACCAAAGCGAAACACCGGTAGAGAGTCCAGAACCCAAGATAAATAATATAGTAACCCAAAATAAGACCAGACATCGTCTTACCAGATGAGGTGATCGACATGACCAACGACAGGACCAAGTCTCTCAAACCAAGGAATAAAAATAGATAACAACGAATAAGACAAGATAAGGCAAGATAGGTCCAGGTAGAGATGAGGACCAGTTCACAGGTTCAAGGGAGCGAAGGACAAGTGTAACAAGTGGAAATACCAAGGAATAGTGGACTGAGATCAATAATCATGTGATACCCAATAAAATCTCAAAACGAGACCTGCATGGGCCACCACTAAAACTATGTCACGCCCCAGTTTCGGAATACGGGGACGTACACGGCCAGCTACACCATATAAGGTACGAATACGCTATACGGTGATAACGGCTGTCCAGTCTGGTTGGGTATCCTAGCATGCAATCAATCTATGGCCTAAATCCGATCTCATATCCACAGGTAAATCATAATGAAATAATATCAAGAGAGATAATCATATGAAAAACAGAAAATACTCATATAAAAATCTGGAATCTACAGTACATGATAATAATGTAGACAAGTATACCTTTCCACAGTTCCTAGCATGGTCTGGAACTGAAGCACACCATCCAAGTCAAGTCTGGAAGATCCACCGGGTCGGTCTCAGACAATCTGGGAACAATCCAGGATTGGTCAGGCCAACCGCAGCAAGTACCAGAAAGGAAGGCTCAAGGACGGGCGAAGAAAACCAGCAGGATAAAATATGACAAGAATAACATCTAAAAACAGTAAATAAAGGTAAGGGATCGTGCGGTACCAATGCACGATAACAATCCACAAGTATAGTGAAGCTATCACAATCACAATCTCCCTAGCATCCACTAACACCTGCACTGCCAGCTGGAAATCAATATCAGCTGGCTAGCAGGCAACAAGCCAAACAACACAGAAGGACAAGCGGCCACACAATGCCTATGGCTTGCTATTATTAGCTAACTAGGGTTATCACAGGCCTAATTACTAACAAGATGCAATGAGACTTCAAAGTCCAGCTCCTGCTTGCTACTACCTGAATGGCCCCAACAAAAAAAAAAGATAGATATAGCAGGCACACTGTAGTAAGATATATGTGCCCTAAAGAAGTGCCACACTCGACGGAGGGCTGGGAATGCGCTCATCTCGACGGATAGCAACAAATCCCTAGTATATATATAGATACATATGGCCGGGGTCAGACAAGCAACAGGTTAATGGGAAGTCCCCATGAACTACATGATTAATCTAGTTATTAGCCTAGTCAGTTTCATTATGGATCCCTGACCGTGATACTCAGGGATCCATGTCCTAGACATGATACAAGACAAGACTGGACTGGTGGCTTATAAAAGCACAATCAAGAGAAATCAACCACGGTATCAAGACGGGGTCATGCTGAGCAAGTCAGGACTGGCTGTCACAACAGCAATCAAGAGTAAACATGCCATGTCGAGAGTACTAGTCAGGAGTGCGCCACTATGGGCCACTATCAAGAATCAAGAGTATACATGCCAGGTTTACTGTCAAGTCCAGAGTGCTAGTCAGGAGTGCACCTCTACGGGCCACTAATCAAAAATCAAGACAGGTCAAGGTCATCATGTAATACCAGAAATAAGGTCAAACCTATCAGTCACAAGAAGTCACATGCCCAAATCGTGACATGGATAACAAGTCGGGTACAAGATCAAAATCTCCACTATAATTGTCTGTCAAGTACACATGGGAACCTACAGCTCAAATCATCAAGTCGATCCATCCACCTTATCAAACTATCAGGAGTCTCCTATCTACGATGGAAATCAATATCATGTCAGGAAGGTCAATAACCAAATACCTAGCTAATCACTATAAGCAACGCTAGGCCCTCTGGCTCACAAGAATCCTCCAAGTCAATGATCACCAGCCACTAGAAAACGAGTCCCTCAACTACCAAGACATAGCAATCAAACCAGGTTCCCCAACTACCGGGATACACAAAAGCACCAGGTTTTGGGCGTTTGGAAAGTCGAGTAAAAATTATATAATAATACCCTCGATATTCTTCTCGTTCTACGAAATATTCGAAATCACCAAAATCCAAGAATCCACATAGATTCACCAAGTCAATATCCCAAGATCGTACTCTCCATAATACTCAATCCTCAGTCATATCCACAAGTCACAACTCCCAATACATAGGACAACTATCAGCTCTATCTGACTAGACTAGGACAACCCCTAGGATGAAGGGTCAGGGGACAAGAGTCTGGTAATAATATCGCCGAAAGTGGCAAGGATTACACGGACCTCTCTGGAGCAAATCCACAACCCTTACACCAAACAAGGACTAGGGTTGCAGACCGTCTCTCGAGTGGAACCGCTCTCCTTACGCTATCCGACGGACAAGACAGATCAGGAGCTAGGCGACTGATCTAGTCTGGAGTCTACCTAGCAAGCAATGGGATCAGGTATACCATACCAAGGTGAACAGGCACGAGCCCAGTCCAGCAAACCAAAGGAATGGTTCTGTCCAGTCCTTCGAACCAAATTCCCGATCGAGAATTTTGGAAGAATCTGGCAGAGTCTCTCCTGTATTCTGGACAGGAGCTCCCAGCGAGTTGGGGCTAAAATCCACTCGGCGCAACCCGCCGCGGAATCACAGAATCGCAGACTGAGAACACTAAGTCTCAGCTACCAGCAGCACTACGATGCGTACTGGGAACAAATCGATAGCCGAGAACACTAAGCCCCGGCCTCCAGCAGTGCTACGAGGCGTACTGGGAAATCAATCGAACCCGAGACCACTAATGTCTCGGCCTCCAGCAGCACTACAATGCGTACTGGGCGCCAAGCCAACATGCATAATAATAAAATAACCGCCTCGCAGGGTGCACCACAACACATGTCCATAAATCCCTAACCCAAGCACAATTACCGCCACAAGTAAAGTTAGCCAGAGCCGTTACCCGACCGCGAGTCGGACACGGGGCATACAGGGACAATCCATACATGTGAGTCGTGCTCGTGTCCTCGGAGGTGTGGATGACCCAACCGAGTTGCCCGATACGGTCTACCCCGGTATCGGACCAAGCTATCCTAAGTTATCATCATGGCAGTTCTACTACTAGGCTACACTAATCATGGTTATAAAATTTACAAGTACAAATTAATTAAATGAAATAAAATCCAGAAGAGAGGGCAAGAGCCGTCGATGAGCAAGGGATACTTGCCTAGAGGGCTCGGCTAGGTAAGCAAGTCTTCGGCAGTCGCAATCCAAGCTAGCACGCCAATCGAGATCCTCAGAACACACAATAAACAATCATTAGAATTAAATAATAAAAATAATAACAATTCACGAAGAATGGTACGATGCTATACCGTACGGGTCCCGCAAGCAGCACAGGAATCTGGCACGGAAACCGAGGCACGCGGACCGATACGGGCACGTAAATCGAGATGCACACGTATTTTGAGACGCGTACGAGAATCGAGATGACTCGAATATCGAGACGAACATGAGATATAAACGTGCACGTAAATCGAGACATGCACATAGGATCGAGGAATCACAAATATCGAGATGGCACACGAATTACGCGACACCGAGGCGAGCACGTAAATCGAAACGACCCAAAGTCCAAGGAGCACGTAAATCGATACGGCACACAAATCGAGGTGCGTACGCAAATCGATGCGGTACGAAAATCAAGAAAGACACAAAGGCCGAGGCACGGAAAATCGAGACGGTATACAAATCAAGATGGCACGGTGCCCGAGGCAGCGCGGGGCTCGAGGCGTCCCGCTGTCCAAGGCAGCACGTGGATCGGGGTACACGAAAACTAAGAATATGCGCAAATCGAGACACACATCCCGAGAAGCACGAGAAACGAGGGAAAACGCAAGTCAAGCGTGCGCACGGCCCGAGGAGAGCGCGACTCCCAAGGCTGCACACTGCTCGAGCAGTGCGGGGCCCAAGGGCGACCCGCCACTCGAGGCTGGCGCAGCCAGCGAGGCTCGACGGCGACGATGGTCGCCAAAAAAGGAAAAAAAGGTGGAAGACGGAGGAGCTCACCGGGGTCGGTCGGTCGGGCTCCTGCGAAGGGGACAGCAATGGCAAGAGCCGCGCCGGAGAAGAACAGAGAGGGGGAGGAGACGCGGAGGCGAGGGTGCTGCCGAGGTGGGGCGGCGGCCAGGCGGGTCGTGGCTCCCGGCGAAGGGAGGCAGCAGTGCCACGCTGAGCCAGGAAAGGGAAGGAGGAGAAGTCGGGGACGACGATAATGGCGACGGCGGTGATGGCTGAAGTGGAGGGGGAGGAGGCCATGGTGGTGGCGGCTCCAGAAAGAAGGGACGGAGGAGATGGGAGCAGTGGTGGTCATGGCGGCCGGCGGTGGCCGTGGCAAAGATGGTGGTGGTCGTAGGAGAGATGGTGAAGGTGGTGGTGCTCGTGGGTGAGGGCAGCGGAGGAGGCCGGCCGAGAGGGAGACGGCGACGGCGACGATGATGGTGGGGGTGGTCGCCGGAGACCATGGGAGAGGAGAGGGGAGCTCGAGAAGGGGACTGGGGAGAGGGAGGAAGAGTGAGGAAGAGAGAGAGCTGAGAGAGAGAGAGGGGATTTTGGGGGGGGGTTCTCCAGGAAAGAGAGAGAGGGGGAGATTTCGGGAGAGAGAGAGGGAGTGGGTGAGTGATGTGAGGGGTGATTTGAGTGAGGAGAGAGGGGGTCAGGTTAGATATTTTGGGAGGGTAGATTTGGAACAAGAAAATTAATAATAACATTAATAATAATATGAAAAATTCATCTCCAATAATTAAATAATAAAATTTCAAATATACCCCAAAATTAAAATCCTCCAAAATACGAAATACAGTCGAAATACAGTCATATACCTATTTTTAAAATAGGGATCTGACAGTATCTCCATAATATGAGTCGCAGAGTAACTCCTCCTCAGTAAGGACACCTACAACGTTATCCTGTCAGGATGGGAGCAAGTACTGAATCTAACAAACTAGCATATGAAACATGGAAATGAACATAAGAGGAATAACTGGAAAATATGGCATCACATAATCTATCATGGCAAGGATACATATGTCATAGAGACAGATGTATATGTAATGTTTAAAACTGTAGCAGGTACGTGATCGTCAATAGGTGTACAATATGCAGGGGCACATGTAAATAAAATATACATACGTACAAGTGTACAACATAGGTGTACCTCCGTACAGAAATGCGGGATAATGGCCTATGGCGCAGTAACATATAAAATAAAACTTTGCTCGGTACGATAAAGGGGGCATGATCACATACTCTACTATCAGTTTCCCCATAACCCATATTCTAATCATATGAGAGATACATAAAGACTGTTCTAAGCATGGTAGTAATGAAAAGTACAATATGTGATATTTTAACTTGCTACCCTAAGGATCAGCATTTAACATGTTTAGATTTGTAGTTCATTTATGTAACAGTATGTAAAGTTTATAGAAAGTACTTGTCTCTAGCAAAGCAAGCTGCGATAAAAGTGCTATAGATGTCTGGTAACTCGTCAATGTAGAAATAAATACATAAACTTAGTTTTTACACTAAGCTAAAATACTAAGACACTAATTTGTGAAACACGACTTGTGACTGGGCACCTAGCCAAAATGATGACTTTAGCATAGGTGACCAATGTGGGGTGACACACTACTATAACTAACTTTCTAGGGTCTTTACACTAGTGAGAGGTGAGGTTCAATACGGTTAAAACTCAAAATAACACAAAAAGTTACAAGTCGTAATTATTCAATAAATAAATCAAATGAACATTGTGTTCCAACAATTTTTGAGATAGACAAAATGCTTAATTTTACATAAAATAAAGTACCAAAATGATCCTTGTTAATTATAGAAATTTATTATAATTTTTTTGGAATTTATTAACCAGTACAAGTATTTTATAAAAATCAGTTTTCCTAAGTATACAGAAAATGAGTTCTGGTTTCATATGCCAAAATAGTGGCAAAACTGTAAATTAAATACTATAAAAATTATACTAAATTAGCTAAATTAACATAGTATCTAAATACTATTTTTTCCCAAAATTTTAACGACAATTTAAGTATTTTTAGAAATTCAAAAACAGCATTGTACACAATTAAAATTAAATAATTAATTATCTGCGTATTTTGTCCATGTACATAATTTGAATCAAAGTTCAAATACAGGACCCAAGGCCATGAATCAAGTCTAATATAACTTGTACAGGTCTTGAATGTGTGAAAACACATTTGGGCCCAAAAACCCATGCTAGGCTTGGACACTAAATGGTTGCAGTAATTTAAATACACAAAAATACAAAGACGTAAAATACATAATAAATACTAATATTTATTAGGGTAAAATTATACATAATGGTCATAAATAATTATAAGTATACTTTCATAGAAATATAATTTACACTAGTATAGTGAAATGCATATATAAAAGTATAACTACATATTTTATATATACATATAAATACATAGATATTTACATATGGATATATACATACATATGTTATATATATATATATATATATATATATATATATATAATATATATATATATATATATATATATATATATATAATATATTATATGAAATACTTAACTATAAAATATATATATATAGATATATATTTAAAAATATGGTATACATATATCTAATAGTATATATATATATAATAATATATCTACACATGAACGTATATAATATATACATATATATGCATAATACATACATACATATATATATATATATATATATATATATATATACATACATACATTATTATATATATATATATATATTATATAT
>JANAVB010041606.1:0-46246 GCA_029216955.1 Iris pallida | reverse complement strand
CACTCAATTGTGCCCCTCCGTGCTACTTAACATACAAAAGTCATGATTCATGAACCCCCTTTCCATCTGTATCATGGGTACACTCCACTGCTCTTGAACCTCATATTTACCTCGATGATTTCTTATCTTCCATACCTCTTATTTCAGAGCGACGAATAGTCATGCTTATTAGATTTTATTAAAATTTTAGCTATTTGTATAAATTATGCTGTTAGATTTGGGTTGCTTGATAGATACGAGAGGATTATAGATACCATATGCCTAGATATTTGTTGGTAGGTGTTAGCACTAGTTAGAAGATTTTTAAGATTTAGTTGAGGAGTAGTGGACCAAAGGGGGTAGAAGTCCCCAAGTATTCGGAACTATAAATAACTAGAGAGGCCATCATATTTGAGGAAATTAAATTAAGGAGATTGTGGTGATAGTGGGCTTATTCTCTTTTTTTTTGAATTTTTAGCATGTGATGAGTTAGAATTTCGAGGACGAAATTTTTAAGAGGTAGATTTGTAGCTCCCCTTCCCAGAAATATTAAAATGTTTATTATAAATTCATTTTGTGTAATTGGCATTTTTCTAGACTGTACATGAGGGGTATATAATCTCATAATTTATGCATTCGATGTTATTATTATTAATTATTGAGTTGATTACTATATATATTAGGGTTATTATTGGATATATTTTTTTAGTCAAATAGAAGTTATTGGGATTTATTTGAGGTTATAAGGACTAATAATATATATTATATATATATATATTATATAATATATTATTATTATATATATATAATATATGTATTCATACGTTGGGTAATTCTAATGATTATACGTATTTCATTATTCAGTAGAGAAATTAGTATAAAAAAATAGATCTTATATAAAAGCTATATTTCTGTATATAAGAATGTTTTATTGATATATATACAAATTCTTTTCCTATGTGAATAGTATATTGTTATGGATTAAAATATTTGTACTTAGTTAATTAGACTTGTGTTATGTAGATATATAAATATTAGTTATTAATATGGATTCATACATATTATATATATATATAGAAATCAAATGAGTAATGGATTAAAAAAAAAAAAAGACAGAAAAGAACCTAGCCCAGCCCTGTTTCCCCAAGCCCATCCAGGGAAACCCCCGACCCAAGGGAACAGAGGCTCAGCCGAGCCCTAAGTATAGCAGCAGTGACTATATATATATACATGTGTATATATATAGAGAGAGAGAGAACCCGAGAGCAGGAACTCTCGACGAAAACAACTCAAACCTAACTCCTCAAACGCCACCCCACGCCCTGGTGCCAGTCGAGCGCGCCGCCCTGCATGCCGCGACGAGCGCCGGAGCGCCGCGGCCGGCAGCCCAGGCGCGGAAGTCCGACCGCGCGCATAGCGCGGAGAGCAGGAACGACAGCAGTAGCGTGGTGTATCGAACCACTTCGCAGCGACTGTTCATCGCACACCGTGGATCGTTTCACCCCCGTCTTCTCTGGTAAACTCACAACCTACGCCTTCTAATGTCTTCAAGTGCTTTTTCTTTAGATCGCCTTATCTATCCGTAAAATCGACGTAAAAGTCGACGAAATATGCTCGAGAAACAGAGCACAAAAACTGCCCCAATGTCCAATGTTTTGCGGTCGATTTGTGACCTGCACATCGCGAGTTTTAGAAAACTGTTTGAAAGATTTCTAGCCAACCTACCAAGATGGAAACCCTACTTTTAGATTAATTCTTGTGGATTGTTTCCTGTTTAAAATTAAGTTGAAGTTGACGAAAAACCTGTTTCAAAAATAATAAAACCGCTCCACACCGACGTGCGTCACGCCATTCCCGGGCGACGTGGTCGCGCACCGTAAGCATCGAAGCTGTGTAACGGTTTCGTGGTCGTGAGCTTTGACGGAATTCAAATGGTCGCGTGTTGCGCGACGAATCGCGCGTATCCGTCGGAATCGCCCCGTATAACGTCCAATACAAATTCAGTCATAACCTTATGCACGCTCGTCAGATCGAGACGAACTTGTGCCAACAGGACCGTATCATTTTCTGGTCCTGTTGCCAAGTTTGGTCGAATTCTGAGACCGTTGACAAAATACCGTTTGCGGGCCCCGCGTTCCACTCAACGGGCGATTTTTGTGCACAGCCCGCCGGAATCCTACTTTGGACATATGTTGGGTTCGTATCGAAAAACTAGATCCGTAGACATGTAGTTTGACGCTTTAGAGACCGTTGACTCTGGCACACTTTCGGTGCAAAGGGTCCAACGGCGGACATCGTTTTTGTCCGAAATTACCGTTTTGCCCCTGTGTCCAGAATTGGACTTAAGGAAGACATCCTAGCTAATTTGACTATTCTGAGAACGTTGGTACTATTATTTCAGCATCCGGAGACTTCTACATGTGTGATTGATTGTGGCTCGTGAGTGGTATTTATTATTGGTTTCTCAGCTAAGGACCTCAGCAAGTGCACTTTTCTGATTGCTTTCCGATTCATAGTAGTCTTTCATTTCATGTCTATACATATATCTTTCTGCTTGTTGACACAGTTCGTCACACGGAGTTGTCGGAAGGGGAAATATCTTAGTATATATGTGACTACCCAGAACTATCCCATTGTCTTTTGTGAAATGCTAGCCGCTGCGCACGACACGTGCAGTGTGCCTTATTTATCCTAGCGTCCACATGTCGAACGGATATTTCACCACCTAGATAGATGTCTTTTATTAGTTTTTCCTGTTTATTTATCTACCGTGCCACGTCATCAGTTTTCTTTCCAGTTTTATCTCTCATATGTTATTTTCATGTCTTGTTAATTCTATTGTGTTTTGCATTGTCGTCGGTTTGTGTACTTGTTCCAATCCTGACTGGATAACCAATATTTTTTAGGTTTAGCCGCGATCATTCTTAGCACTGGGAAGATTGGGTATGCTGAGGCCAAACCTAGAAATAGAAGCAGTTGTATAATTTCATTAAATGTAAAGTCTTGTATTCTCTTTAAATACAAATGGGTAACTGTTGTAATAATTTAAAATATGAATGAGCAGCAAATATTTTTCTGAGCATTTATTTCTTGCGGCTTTACAGCGTCTTCTACGCCGACTCTGCGGCGTAGGCTGGCTTGACACGTCTCGTATCCGAAAAGCGGGTGGGGGTGACAAGTTTTTGGGTGGCCCATGCAGGTCTGTCTTCGCAAGAGATTGCGAACTCGTGATGGTACGTTAGTCGTACTATTGCGAGCTTGCGACAGATTGCTCATTCACAACTAGGATTAAAATAATTTAATAGAAGGACTAGGACTAGGAGTCCCTTGTTTAAATTGACCGGGGTAGCTAAGGTTGTTAGATAGGCCATACATTTAGAATTATTCAATTTAGATAATTGCTAGATTCTATAGGAACACTATTACCCTTGATATGATGCCATGATCCAACATGGGTACACTACTCACTTGGCTAGTTAGGCTTTTCCTGAGGCTATAATCTTGATAATCTGTTCAGTTACTTTTGCTCTTTGTAGATATAATATTTATCATCAGTTAGAATTGCATGTTTTAAATTTTATTTGCTATAAATAACGTTTATAAATTTGATTCTGCTATTCATATACAAATCTCGATGTAGGATTGGTTCAAAGTTTTCCCCTCAACCATTGGAAATATTTATGAAATCAAGATTTGGATGTTCTTATTTTATTTGTCTTCAGATATTTCTTTTCGACCAACCTATTACCTTAAGGAATGAGACTTATAGGAAGATGCTACACTATCTATCATAGTCAATTAGATTGGACCTTAGATACCCTTGAAGTCTTAGGAAAATAGTTGGAATAAATTTTACGACTGTAATGGCCAGCCAGCACGCACTGGCGAGGCACAACCCATAGGATTGAGATCATTTCGAAGAATGTAGGCTATAGATCATTGCTAAAACTGTTCTCGTTGGCCTCTTTAGATCTTAGATATCCTTATTCAATATAAGGTAAAGCACTGAATGCTTATCACGTCTAATCATGGAACCGAGGATTTATCTAGAATATAGAATTTAGAGTTCCATAACTCATTAGTCGACCAAGACCTTATTGATAAAAGATAGTAGGAAGACTGTATGAGCAATAAGAACACTAGGTAAGGATTATTTCTCTCAAAATCCGAATTACTTACTCCTCCTTCCAAAAATCCCGCATGCTTGAATTTGACTATTTTGACAAATGCTATTACAGCCTAGTTTTGCAAGCTTACTTTTTTTCGAGCTTGATTCAAGATGTATGTTTATTGGGGACGCCCGCTAACATATTGTCTAATCAGAATCATTGTATTATGGTCTGATCAACCATGATGCTTTTGGTTCGCTCTTCATCTAATTACCCTACGTGGATTGAGATATAGATCTAGGATCTCATCCGCGACGCTTTGACAATTCCTCTTGAATTAAGCATTCGTCCTGAATCACGTAATTGTATTCAGTGACACCTCTCTTGAGCTCTTTATTGTTTTTGTCTTTCACTGATTGGAAAGACGGAGCTCGTAATTGATAGATAGATATAGAGTATCCCCATGGCTATGATAGTGGTATACGCAAGTGTAGCTACCATCGACCAGCCCTCTGACAGGAACCTTGCCACCATATCCTAGCCTTTAAGGTGGGTAGACTGAAAGCTTTCTAAAATTTTAGGATGTACAAGGATGACTGATTGATTAGATAATTTTCCCATTAGAATGATAGTTAGCGCCATGGACTCCCACTTTCCATTTAGATTTTTGTGCCCCGACCGTGTCATTAATATTCGGAGCACGAGACCAACAGTTACCTTCCAACAAATTTCATATGAAAGATCTAGACGAGTCCACCTCCATCTAGGTATATCATGTCCCACTCAAACTCGTCCCCTTGTACTATATTTTTGTGCTACAACTTCCAAGTTAAAAGGACTAGCTATAACCCTTACCATAGTACCTACCCGTTATACTTCCTGACTTCCATTAGAGCCTCAGCTTCGACTCGAATCTTTCGGCCAATATATGGTTGTGATCGACTCGAAGCCCACTACGCACATGTCACCAGTACGCCACTCAATTGTGCCCCTCTCGTGCTACTTAAATACAAAAGTCAATAATTCATGAACCCTCTTCCATCTGTATCATTGGGTACACTCCACCGCTCTTGAAACCTCATATTTACTCTCGATTATTTCTTATCTTCCTATCCCTCTTATTTCAGAGCCGAATAGTCATGCTTATTAGATTTTATTATAATTTTAGCTATTTGTATAAATTATTGCTTGTTAGATTTTGGGTTGCTTGATAGATACGAGAGGATTATAGATACCATATGCCTAGATATTTGTTGGTAGGATTGTTAGCACTTAGAAGATTTTTAAGATTTTAGTTGAGGAGTAGTGTGACCAAAGGTGGGTAGAAGTCCCCAAGTATTCAGAACTAAAATAACTAGAGCAGGCCATAAATATTTTGAGGAATTAAATTTAAGGAGATTGTGGTGATAGTGGGCTTATTCTCTTATTTTTTTGAATTTTTAGGCATGTGTATGAGTTAGAATTTCGAGGATGAAATTATTTTAAGGTGGGTAGATTGTAGCTCCCCTTCCCAGAAATTGTAAAATGTTTATTATAAATTCATTTTGTGTAATTGGCGATTTTTCTAGACTGTACATGAGGGGTATACATCATCATAAATTTATTGCATTCGATTGTTATTTATTATTAAAATTATTGAGTTGATTACTATAATATTAGGGTTATTATTGGTCATATTATTTTTTAGTCAAATAGAAGTTATTGGGATTTATTTGAGGTTATAAGGACTATATATAATATATATATATATATATATATATATATATATATATATAATATATATATATATATATGTATGTATTCATACGTATGGGTAATTTTCTAATTGATTATACGATTTCATTATTCAGTAGAGAAATTAGTATAAAAAAATAATAGGTGTCTTATATAAAAGCTATATTTCTGTATATAAGAATGTTTTATTGTATATATACAAATTCTTTTCCTATGTGAATTGTTATGGATTAAAATATTTGTACTTAGATTATTATTAGACTTTGTGTTATGTAGATATTATATAATATTAGTTATTAATTATGGATTCATACATACTTATATATATATATATATATATAAGAAATCAATGAGTAATGGATTAATAAAAAAAAGAGAAACAGAAAGAACCTAGCCCAGCCCTGTTTCTCCCAAGCCCATCCAGGGAAACCCCCGACCCAAGGGAAAGAGGCTCAGCCGAGCCCTAAGTATTAGCAGTAGCAGTGACTTATATATATACACATCGTGTATATATATAGAGAGAGGAAGAGAACCCGAGAGCAGGAAACTCTCGACGAAAACAACTCAAACCCTAACTCCTCAAACGCCACCCCACGCCCTGGTGCCACGATCGAGCGCGCCGCCCTGCATGCCGCGATGAGCGCCGGAGCGCCGCCGGCCGGCAGCCAGGCGCGGAAGTCCGACCGCGCGCCGCGCGGAAGAGCAGGAACGACAGCAGTAGCGTGGTGTATCGAACCCACTTCGCAGCGACTGTTCATCGCACACCGTGGATCATTTCGCCCCCCGTCTTCTCTTGTAAATCACAACCTATACGCCTTCTAATGTCTTCAAGTGCTTTTCTTTAGATCGCCTTAATCTATCCATAAATCGACGTGAAAGTCGACGAAAATCTGCTCGAGAAACAGAGCAAAAACTGCCCCAATGTCCGATGTTTGCGGTCGATTTGTGACCTGCACATCGCGAGTTTTAGAAAACTGTTTGAATAGATTTCTAGCCAACCTACCAAGATAGAAACCCTACTTTTAGATTTAATTCTTGTGGATTGTTTCCTGTTTAAAATTAAGTTGAAGTTGACGAAAAACCTGTTTCAAAAATAATAAAACCGCTCCACACGACGTGCGTCACGCCATTCCGGGCGACGTGGTCACGCACCGTAAGCATCAGAAGCTGTGTAACGGTTTCGTGGTCGTGTGAGCTTTGACGGAATTCAATTGGTCGCGTGTGCGCGACGAATTCGACGCGTATCCGTCGGAATCGCCCCGTATCCGTCCAATGCAAATTCAGTCATAACTTTGTGCACGCTCGTCAAATCGAGACAAAACTTGTGCCAACAGGACCGTATCATTTTTCTGGTCCTGTATGCCAAGTTTGGTCGAATTCTGAGACCGTTGACAAAATCACCGTTTTGCGGGCCCCGCGGTTCCACTCAACGGGCGATTTTTGTGCACGCGCCGGAATCCAACTTTGGACATACGGTTGGGTTCGTATTGAAAAACTGGATCCGTAGACATATAGTTGACGACTTTAGAGACCGTTGACTCTGGCACGTTTCGGTACAAAGCGGGTCTAACGGCGGACATCGTTTTTGCCCGAAATTACCGTTTTGCCCCTGTGTCCAGAATTGGACTTAAGGACAGGCAATCCTAGCTAATTTGACTATTCTGAGAACGTTGGTACTATTATTCAGCATTCGGAGACTTCTACATGTGTTGATTGATTGTGGCTCGTGAGTGGTATTTATTATTGGTTTCTCCAGCTAAGGACCTCAGGCAAGTGCACTTTCTGAGCTTTCCGATTCATAGTAGTCTTTTCTTTCATGTCTATACATATATCTTTCTGCTTGTTGACACGTTCGTCACACGGAGTTGTCGGAAGAGGAAATATCTTAGTATATATGTGGACTACCCAGAACTATCCCATTGTCTTTTCGTGAATGCTAGCCGCTGCGCACGACACGTGCAGTGTGCCTTATTTATCCCTAGCCGTCCACATGTCGAAACGGATATTTCACACCACCTAGATAGATGTCTTTTATTAGTTTTTCCTTGTTTATTTATCTACCGTGCCACGTCATCAGTTTTCTTTCCAGTTTTTATCTCTCATATGTTATTTTCATGTCTTGTTAATTCTATTGTGTTTTTGCATTGTCGTCGGTTTGTGTACTTGTTCCAATCCTGACTGGATAACCAATATTTTTCAGGTTTAGCCGCGATCATTCTTAGCACTGGGAAGATTTGGGTATGCTGAGGCCAAACCTAGAAATAGAAGCAGTTGTATAAATTCCATTAATGTAAAGTCTTGTATTCTCTTTAAATACAAATGTTGTAACTGTTGTAATAATTTAGAAATGTGAATGAGCAGCAAATATTTCTTTCTGAGCATTTATTTCTTCGGGCTTGACAGCGTTCTACCGCCGACTCTGCGGCGTAGGCTGGCTTGGACACGTCTCGTATCCGAAAAGCGGGTGCGGGTCGTGACAGGATATAAATCCACGACCAAACGGCTATAAAAAGTGTCCGATAATATTCAACATAACATAACATAAATAGTCATACTCGGGATAAAATAAATAAATAAAGACCCAAAAATGGGTCACAACAAATACATAAAGACCCAACAATGGGTCACCAATACAACAAATGAAAACAAGTCCAATAAAGGACTACGCCTGGTCAGGATGAGGAGGAGGAGGAGGAGGAGGAGTAGGCAGTGCCTGCACCTGGGACACCAGGAACCGATACTGCTCCGGGGTCAGCATCACCGGTGACGACCCATCAGTAGGATAAAGAGGAGGCAGTGGAGCCGCTGCAGTCGGTGTGGATGCCGAAGCATGACCAGGAAGTGTCCGCTCCATGGCCAGCAGTCTGGAGTTGGTAGAATCCATAACAGCCGCCAGCCTCGAAACCTGCTCGCCAATGGCCGCCTGCGTCCCTACAACGCATGAACGGCAAGATCCATCCTCCCTGTACTGCCTGAATGGCACGATCCGTCCTCTCGTCCGTCTCCCTAATGGTGCGCTCGAGCATATCAAATCGTGCGGTGAGGGCCACGTTGTCCGTCTGCGGCTGAGACTGAGGCTGCTCCTCCATCCTCCGTAACAGCTCGTCACGCAGCACAGTAAGCTTGCGACAGAGTTTCCCTACCCGGGCTGACTCCTCTGAGGGCTGTGGGGAATGCACACTGGCAGAGGAGGTTCTGGATGATTGCATCGCCACAAAGGTGCAGTAGGATCCCGTACCGTAGTACGTACCCCTCTGAAGACCACCAATGGCGGTCATCCAGAGCTCGTCCATTATCCGAGCTGGAGGGGCTGCGAGAAATTACCAGCCCCTCCCTCCGCAGATGCACTAGTAAGCTCACGCTCTAGCCTAAGATACTATCCTAGAAAAGTACGCATCTCGATAAGCATAATATTTACTACCAACCTAGTTGTTCCATGTCTATGGATATTTGCATATTTTTAAGTTATAATAAAATTAGTAACACATAAAGTAATACTTACATAGCTCTGCGTGACCCGATCATCGATGAGCTTTCCGTCCTTTCGGTGGGTAGACAGGAAGACCGTCACCATGTTGGGGTTCGCACCCTTCTTTACCTGTTATAATAAAATGTTTGTCCTTGAAGTTAAACATTTTATTACTACTTTCATTAAAATAATATATTACAGTAAAACACGTACCAGGCGACGGAAATGTTCCGTCATGGGAATCGAGCCACCACAACACTTCTCTGCCCTCGTCCTAGCCACCTTCGCCTTCTCCGACCGTTCCTTGTACCTAGGAGCGTCGAATCTAGCCTTCATGGCAGTCCACTGCTCGGACGTGATCCAACCTTTTATCCCTTTTTCGGAACGGCCTCGAGCCTTCTGGTCGTCGATCGCATCCCGGATCAACTTAGCGGCAACGGTAGGAAATTGCTTCTCAATCGTGTCAGTCCGGTGTGGTGGATAAAAATATATTTTCTACAAGAATTAAATTAGTTAGCTATACAATATGCATAAAATATAATTTATACTAAAAGCAATATACTTTAGTTACCTTACAGTGGGCAAACCAGAATGCCTTCCTCTCGTCCGAGGCATCCGAGTAGTTGATCCAAGGGCCCCCGTAGTTGGACCTCAGAAATAGCCCCAATGCCCTCTAAATTGATGGGGGACGATATCTACACAACAATAATTAAATTCATTAATATATAGATATAAGTATATGAATGTTAACTAATTAACTACTTTGTAGGCCCATCAGACCAAATCTCCTCGTCTCGTCCGGAGGGGTGCATGGGGGTTCACTTGGATCATATGGAGACGGTGTAGGTGCGACCTCCTCCACCCGCTCTTCCGTCTCCATAATACTGTCCGCAGGAGGAACGTTGCTGGACGAGATAGGTTCAGGCCTGGAACTGTTCGTCCAGGAGTACTGCCACGTACCGTTGACGCATACGGAGATCTGAGTGGCTGGTACACTAGAGTACTAGGAGACGAGGGACCGGCACCGTCATCCACTAACGGAGTACCACTCCGTCCATCGGTGGAACCTCTACCTCCACAGGATACTCCTCTAACGTTATGGTGGTACTATCCTCTGCGTCCTGTCATACCTGATAGAAATAGATATCTACAAGATAATAACCAAGCATTTAACATATCACAGTTTATAAAAGTAGATCAAGAGCAACCCTCCGTTGAATTTCTAGATAATAACCATGCATTTAACATATCACAGTTCATAAAAATAGACCCGGAGCAACCTTCCGTTGAATTTCTAGATAATAACCAAGTCTAGATAATAGCATCCAAAAACATCCAGGTCTATATAATAACCATGTCAAGAAAATAAAAACTTCAAGAGTTGTAAAAACATCCAAGTCTAACCCAGAAATAAGTTTACCGAAAACAAATCCAGTCAAAAGTCATATCATACTTCTCTACCCTCTACGCAGGCGTAGAGAGATCTCCTTCCTCAGCCACTGCATATAAGTAGGATCACGCCAGAAAGATCAATATTCGTAGGTGCTGGATGACTGAACTCCCGGTTTAACTGTCTTCTGGTGCCACCTCCTCCTTCACAGCTATCTCGGCTTTAGGAATCACTTCCTCCTTAATAGTAGGAGGAAGTTCTTCCTTGACCTTCATCTCTACTTTAGGTACCACTACCTCCTCAGCAGCAGGCGGAAGCACTACTCCTCAGCAGCAGGAGGTACCACTACCTCCTCAGCAGCCATCTGTGCCTCTCTCAAGCGACGTGCTCGGGTCATAGGTGCCATCTGGATAGATTGATGGAAACATAGAGATTAATTAGGGATTAAACAAAATGACAATATTAGAGTAGTTTGGAAGATTCATTGTTGTATGTAGATTAATTAGTGGTTAAACATATTTTACTTTAATCATCTTCTAAAAATTTATCTTCTTCGTCCTCCGCATCCTCATCTTCCTCTTACTCCTCATCTTCGCTTTCATCTACTTTGTTTTCCACTTCGGATACTTCTACCACTTCTACACGATTCGACGTGTAATATGGAACTTCCGTTGTGTCCATGTCAACTGTATTTGTTACGAGAGGTAGCGTCCTCTGATAATCTATTTCGTCAACATCGTAGGTATTTCTGGCTTTAGTCTTGCATACTGCACACCAGTCCAACCTAGTTGTTCCCCGTCTAGGATAAGTAGTAAAGTAAACTAGTTGAGCCTGACTTGCTAGGACAAATGGTTCGTATCCTTGATATCGACGGCGGTAGTTAATATCCACAAGACCATGCTTGTTAATTTTCCAAGCTTGATCTTGGATTGGATCGGACCAATCACACCTGAATAACGCGATCTTAGCCGGTTCTATGCTGTAGTTATATGTCAACTCCACAATCTCCCGTAAGACGCCAAAGAAATCATTGTTCGGATCTACATCTTTATAGTTTGTAGATCGGATACACAAACAACTAATTTTGGTCGAATCAAGATCTGGAAAGTTCTTTCTGATCGAAGCATTTGTTGACTTAAACCTAAACCCATTCACACAATAGCTTGGCCATATTTTGATGAAATAAATGGGCCCCTTAGCTAGAGTTCTAATAGACTCATTCTCTAGTATTGCGTCCGGATGATCGATCTAAATACCACAAGATAAGAAATTAAATTCAGTGTTCCGTTAATTATTGTGCAAAGTGCATATACGAGAAGTAATTACTGCATCATCTTACATATGCACTCAACCATGAAGGTAAATGACATCTCATTTCTTGTTCCAGTTCTTCATCCGTTATGTACTGTCTACTCGACCTCACCTCATCATTAAATGTGCTGAAAATAATAACACATATACCAATTAGTGTAATAATAATATTGGATACTATTACATGCATAGATGACGTAAATGTGGACGTAATAGTTACTTACCCCTCGAGCTTCTCCACTTCATCCTTGAGCAATATATATAACTGAGTAGCCCTTAGTTCCTCGTCATTCAGATATAAAGGAGTCCTTGCATCGGCAGTCTTGTAACCACTTCCAACAGTGAATGATCCTCACAACCAGGATACAAAGGAGTCCTTGCATTCTCTAGCAACTCCATGAACTTCGTAGCATCGGCATTCGGTGCCTCCTCTATCGTATCATGATTGTCTAGATCGAAAATAGGCCCCGCAGTATCAAAAACCATGTTCACCCACCCTTCATCGTAACTAGCGTGGTCATGGACATCCATATATAAGAAATTAGGCTCCAGCTCCGATGCTAAAGGCACAAGTTCTTCATATGACGTCCATTGATAATAATTCGGCATAAAACCTCTCGAGTACAAATGATATGTTACATCCACTTCTTGATGATATTTCATGTTGCGACATCTCACACATGGACACTTAATTTTGGTACGATCTATGTACTGAGGGAACGCCTTGGTGAACTGCAGGAATTGCTCTCCCATGTATAAATTCATCCCGCAAATCGCACATGTCATCAGGTTGACGATTGTACATCTACGAACAATGTTGCAGATAGTAATTCGTATCCATTTGATAATAATTCTGTAAAGATAGAAACATATTATTCGAGTATATTCTAAATTGATGCATATAGACACATGAGTGTCAAATGAGTGTCATCACATGTTCAAAAAGAAGGCCCCCTCTCTGACCCTCCCTTTTGGCCCCCTCTACTTTCTTGCTTCTCATTCGACTCTTTCAGCATCCTATTCAGTATCATATGATATCTTCTTCAACCTCAGCCTAGAGAAGTGTGGAAATATTAATGTTAACCAAGGTTCACAGTATCGGTATCAGTATCGAAATCGGTTTCGGTATTATTTACGGTTGATATCCTGAATCTCATAGCTTCCGCTAGCAGAGCACAATGTAGAGCCAAACGTGAAACAGAGTTTCACATTCAAAATATTAGAAGTAAATAGTTTTCGATTGGTGGTGGGACGAGTCAGAATCCTTTCTCGTCCCACCACCAATCAAAAACTTTTTACTTCTAATATTTTGAATATGAAGCTTTGTTTCACGTTTGGCTCTACATTGTGCTCTGCTAGCGAAAGCTATAAGATTCATGATATCAACCGTAAATGATACCGATAATGATACCGATACCGATACCGATACTGTGAACCTTGGTTAATATTAATATGTCCACACTTCTCTAGGGTGAGGTTGAGGTAGATATCCTATGATGCGGAATAGTCAGCTCAATGACCCAAATGAGAAGAAAGGAAGTAGGAAAGCTCACTCTATACACTCTAGGATACTACGATATACTACTAGTATACTCACTCTACACACTCTTACTTATGCAAGTTTTTTGAGGCAATAAGCGTTTTACTAGATTTCCGAAAAAATCTATAACTCTGATAGGCCCAAAAGGCTTGGCATAAGTAAATTTAATTTTTATAGAAGGGCTCAAAACATTGTACCAAACATACCTACACTTCTAGGATAATCTATACACTGTAGGTACTAGGATACTTCTTAGCAAGGTTCACAGAGTAGGTAATCCCTAATATCTTAGGATACTCTATACACTCTATAGGATACTCTATATGTACTAGGATACTCTATGTATACACTCTAGGTACTAGGATACTCTATATACAAAGGTTCACAGTATCGGTATCGGAATCGGTATCGGACTATTCCTACGAGTATTGGTATTGGCGATATCGGTAGTATCGGCGGTATCGGATCGGAGTATCAGATTTTTTGGTATCAAAAAAAATAATTATTAATAAATTATTTATATTTAAAAATATATATTTTATACATTTAGGTATAATTTAAGTATTTTCAGTGTTATTTCGTAGTACTTTTGAAATTGAATAACATTGTAATCACCATTAGCGATTGATTTACATATAATAGATTGATTTTCTTCTTTTACATGTTTTTACAATTTTATTATTCTTTAAACCCTTGACGATTTGTCTTTTTCGTTTAATTTTCTTTCCCGAATTGACCGGAAAAGAGACCCTTAATTTTGGTATCGGTAAGTATCGAGTATCGGTCGATAACTGATCGGGACATGCCAAACCGTATCGGTATCGGCCGTATCAGATCGGTATCGGTCGATACTTTAAACCATGCTATATGCTTCTTAGGATACCTCATGTTCTAACCTGTCACAGGATACTCACCTCCTAGACACTCAAGTTCACTCATAGGATACCTCACTCTAACACTCACTCACTAGGATGCACATTAGCCCAAAGTCACTCATGTGTTCTCACAATGGGGTTGCCACATAAAACTATTTTTTGACAGCCCCCTCCTCTCCAAACTGTCACATACTCACAAGCATGTGAGTGTGACACTAAATAGAGTGTCGTGTCAGTGTGTGTGTGTCGTGTCAGTGTGTGTGTCGTGTCAGCGTGTCGTGTCAGTGTCGTGTCAGTGTGTGTGCGTATCGTGTCAGCGTGTGTGTGGGTCGTGTCAGCGTGTGTGCATGTCGTGTCTGTGTTAGCACGTCAGGAAGAGGGAGCTAGGGTTAGGGTTTAGCTGCCTTAGTCGGAGTCGGGTCAGGGTCGCCGGGGATGGAGCAGCGGCGGAGGGGACTGGTCGGGTCGGCGTCGACGAGGGGACTCGACGGTGGAGGTGCAACGGTGGGACTGGGGTCGCCGATGGAGGGCGATCGCCGAGGGGAGGGGGTCGTCGCGAGGAGGGGTCGCCGGAGACGAGAGGGGGGGGTGGGAGGAGGTCGCCGTAGACGAGAGGAGGAGGGGGAAAGAGATTTGGGGCTCGAGGCGCGCGGGAGATCAAAAATTTTGGGGGAAAGAAAATGAATTTGATCGCTTCCCAGCACCCTATATGGACGTCGCTAAACGTCGCTGTTAACTAATAAACTTGCGGCGTACTGGAGTAAGAGTCATAAAACGTCGCTGAATAAAATCAATCAGCGACGTTCTGCGACTAAACCACAACTTGTTCTTTCCAAACGATAATGCTAGTCGCTATCAGTCGCTAAATGTCGCTAAATACGACGTTCAGCGACGTCACTTTGATACGTCGCTAAATACACAAAAAATAGCGACGTTTTTAGCCGGAGTCGCTAATGTCGTCGCCAATAGGACTTATTTTTGTAGTGATGTACTTGTCGCTAGAGTATGTCGTTGTAGCGACAATTGGCGACGTTTTTTTCGGTTAACGAGCATAAATTACGTGACTACAAGAAATTGTAGCTAAATTTGTCGCTAATTTTTTAGCCACATTTTTAGGCGTCGCAAATATTTCTTATTTTGGTAGTGTTCTCTACACTTCATTGAGCGAGGAAGTTATGTCCCGTAAGAGATCCTTCATATTCACCCTGTTTACATCAAACAAGAAATTTATCTTAAGCGAAGTAGCAGTAGATCTGATAGTGGTCGGTGTTACAGAGAAATCTTACAGAGATGAACATCAAAAGTTACTGATGCATCAAAAGCAAGGAGAAAGTGGTTGATTTGTAATCAAGGAACTTATGAAAAGAATGGTTTTGTTGTTTGGTGTCTGCAATGAGAATTAACTTCAGAATTCTATTGCATTACGGGGAATTGGATGATCATATGCATTTACCAATTGAGCAATAAGAATGGGTGCAAAATGTTTCCATAGTAGAATATAGTGGTAGACTAAACTGTGTACCATTTAGAACCTATGGTGTGCAATGCTTATGATTCTCTATCATAGAGGAGTGGGTCAGTGGTTTCTAGTTGAAATGAGTAATTGTGACACATGGAAGTGTCTAGTGGAGAATATAAACGTTGCCTAGTAATTGGTTGTGAAGGATAGATCTAGTCTATGGTGGCAGATCTAGTCTATGGTGGTAAAGTTGAGGACAGGAAATCACATGCAAAACCAGTGGAAACCAATGGGGCAACGTCATAACGTCTATGACTGTTTTTTGTTTGCATCTCATAAATTTTGCTCCAATCTCTCCTTTTCTTCCCATCTTACTATTTTATTTCATCTTACTATCGTACCTAACTTTTGTATTCTTATACTATTGGCCATGAAGGAAGCACGTCGTCATACATACTCAAAGCTCTTGTGACTTTCTTTTGCTCCCTCACTCACTTCCTCCACTCCATTCCCTCCATCAATGCTTCCTTTGATGATACATTATCGATGACGATGATGGTAGGTTTATGCAAAACCCATCTCGATACATGGGACCACATTATCATACACTTATTATGTCTCTTTGGCAATGCCCCTTAATTTCTAGCGGTACCAAACAATAATTGTTAACTAGCCCATGGTGGCATACAATGGCGGTAATACCATACGAAAATATAGAACCGAAACAATTATATATGCTAGAAGATGCATGTGCATTGCCGTTAAATTACTTTTAATTTTTTTAATCTTATTAGAAATAATTTAAATATTTAAATAAAAATTAAAATTTATTGTATATATATTTATATTATAATTAAATTTTGTAAAAATTTAATTATAATTTAATTATAATTTGTTATGGATTTTTTTTATAATATTGTTGAAAAATAGTTCAAATATTTAAATATATTTGAATTAAGATTTGTTAAACAATTTAAATATATTTTTTATATTTTTCTTTAAATTTAGTTTCTAAACAATTTTAAATTTAGTTTTTAAATAGATATTTGTACGGATTAAAAGAAACAAAGTTTGTTTTTATAAGTAAATTTTTTTTATGGAATGACGGATGAGGAACTAAATTTCTATCCTTCGTAATTTTTTTGAAATAAAATGGGCCATGATACACTCGACTTAGACAGCTCAATTTTGAGCCGTTTTAAAGCCTCATTATATATATATATATATATATCGCATCCTTTGCCGCAAGCGGGGGGTTGCGCACGCCCCTTGGCGCATGCGGTGGGTTGCGCGAGTCCCGTGGCGCAATCCACACCACTCGGTCCATTGGGGCTAGCTACGGGCCGCGCTCGTCCCGTGGTGCCCGTTGCGGGGTGCGCACGTTGGCCTCTCACTTCTTCGGCAATTGATGCGTGCCGTGCGCTCTCTTGCACTCTAGGAGCTCAGGTCGACACCCCGTCCGTTCCGGCTGTGGACACCCCCCTCCTCCGCGAGTTCCGCGCCTTTCCTGACATGGGCAGGCCTTCTTCCCCCGGCCGGTTGCGCTAGTCCCCCGGCACAACCGACGGATCGCGCTCGTCTCTCGGCGCTAGCCACTCCGCTCAGTCCTTCGGCGCATGCCGCGGGATGCGCTCGTCCCTTGGCGCCAGTCGCGGGCTGCGCTCGTCCCTCGGCGCTAGCCACTCCACTCTGTTCTCCTAGCACTTTGGCGTTTGGGCTCCCTGGCGCCTTGCGCGCTCTGGCCGACTCCCATCCTGATCCAGCTGTGGACACTCCATCCTCGAGTTTCTTTTGCCCCGATGCGGGCCTGCCGTCCCATCCAGCGCCTCTCCCGAATAGGGCAGCCATCCATCCCTCAGCCGCGCCTCTGGCGCAACCTGTTTTTGGCCCAGGCCCTCTACGCCAGCCATCCATCTCGACCTCCTGCTCCCTCTCCCTCCCCTCGGGCGACATCCAGATCCACTCTGGCACTCCACCCCCCCACTTGCGCACGGGTCCCGCAGGTCTCCCGGCAGGGCGCCGACTGGCATCCACATGGCGCAACCTACGGTTGCCGCCCCATGCCCCTCTATAGGGCATCAGGGGCTCACATGACGGGACTTTCCCCCTCCATCCTTGGGCCCACATATTCCCCGCCATCCATCCCCTCTTCCTTTGAGACGCCGGGGGATACCCTTGTGCTTGAGGGTGGCCCGAACATCCTTCCCCCTGCGCACCCCACTGGTCCTCCCTCTCTCGTCGTTCCCGGACAATCCTCCACACCGGACATTCCCCGTGCAGTGACCCCAACCGGAGACACCTCCCACTCGGACATCCCCAGGCCGGTGGTCCCTCCTCGTGCGCCCACTTACGCCGAGGCTCTCCGGCCAGATCGTGGGAGGCAACTACCCCCTCCGATGGTAGAGATCCAGCTTCCGGACGTTGAATTCCCTCCATCCCTTGACGGCTACCCCATCCGTGTCCCCTTCGCCACACTGGAAATCTCTTCCCTATCCTCCTCCTTCCAGAAGACGTTTGTCCTCAAATTTTGTTCCGGATGCCCCAAAATCACCATTGTCATGGAAGATGTCGCGAGGTGGGGCCTCTCCTCAGCGTACCGAGTAGCTCCGTTTGACCCCAAGCATATGTTCTCCACCTTTCATTCGAACCGGACTACACCATAGCCCGGGCCAAGGGGACTTACAGAATCGGCACACAAATCGTGAAAATTGTCAAATGGTCTCCTAACTTCAACCCCAAAGTTGATTCGACAATCATATCCACATGGATCACCCTCCCCAACCTCCCCCTCGTTTGCTTCCCTGCGGCCGCCCTAAAATAGATAGCCAGCTCCTTTGGGACCCTTGTTGCAATCGCAGAAGAAACTCGCAACCTCTCCAAATGCAATTACGTGAAGATATGTGTGGAGTTAGATCTCGCGAATGACCCTCCCAAATTTATAGAGATTGAGCTCGGAGATCAAACACACAGCCAACCGCTGTTTTATGACAACAATGTCATCTTTTGTAAACATTGCCAGATGAGCGGTCACTCTATGCCGTACTGCTTCCGTGCCCACCCCGAGCTGAAGAAGTCTAGCCCGCGCAACCCGCACGCTACGGAGGCTCACCGTAATCCTGACACTGTTAATCAGACCTCGTATCCTAATCCTCCCCTCCCGATTGACGGGCCAGCCCTTCTGCCCTGCTCCCGTCCGACCGTCATGACTAGTTCAGCGATCATCCCATTCAATCCTCCCGCTATCTCACTCAACAATTCTTTTGAACTTCTCATACGCATCACTCTTGACAGGGCTCCGGCCAACTCCAGTAAGCCCTCTTTTCGTCTTCCCTAGGCGGGGACGTCCAGCCAGACTCCCCTAAGCCTGGTTGCTCTGCCGATCTACTTAACCCACCTCTCCCGGGGGTCGTCATATCTCCCATCGTGCCACCACCCATCTCAACCCACAACTTAGCAGAGTTCGCTATCTCCCCCTTCTGAGGACTCTCACTCTCCCCCTCGTACCACTGGCCTCCTTTCTCAGCCTGGAGAGGTACAGACAGAGAGCCGGTCGGAGCAGTACGATCACCGGGTTCTCGACACTCATCCGTCTGAAGCTGGGCACCCGCGGCACACTCCCCCCACATAGTGGACGTTCAACCCAACCTTAACCACAATTTGACCGGCAGGTTCTGGCAAGCCAAAAAGCAGGTTTTTTGGAACCCGGTAATCCCCTATGCTCCCTGGAAGAAAATGAAAATGACTCTTCCACCTCCTTGACTGATGACAATGGCAGCAGTGAACCCGGCTGGACTAGTAAGGCTATCGCAGCCAACGAGTCCACCTTCACACCCACCAAAAAAACCTCCTCTAAAAAGAACAAAAATAGTAGAAGGCTATGACAACAAGGTCCGCCTTGAAGCTTTATCACCTCCCTCCCTCTACCCCATCAAATGCTTAACATCATCTCTTGGAACGTGAGAGGGCTTGGGAAGAAACCGACGCTGAATAGAATCTTCAGCCTCAAGAAAACTCACCGAATAGACCTCCTAATCATAATTGAGCCTAAAATTCCGCAAAGAAGAATCAAAGCCACTCAACTCAAGCTCGGTTTCCCTCATGCCTCACTGGATTTAATGACATCTGGATTTTCTTCGGGCCAGAATTCAAATTTGGCCTCATAAAGGATTTGCTGCAAGCTCTTTCTTGTTGGGTCGAGCACCCGGCCTTCAAGTGCCGTTCCATTCTTTCTGCCGTTTATGGAAGTTGTGACATCCCCGAGCGGAGATTACTTTGGAAAGTCCTGTTGGAAGTTGCCTTACCCTACCATGGTCTTCCGTGGTTGTGCATCGGAGACGTCAACACCGTGACCTGCAGAGAGGAGAAATCCGGGGGTCGCTCGCCCCCCCAGCCTGCGATGGACGATTTCAACAACTTCATCTTCCACGGGAACTTAAACTCCATCCCCTTCCACGGCAGTACATTCAGCTGGTACAACATGCATGAGGGACATCGGCGCTAGTACTCACATTTGGATCGGGCGATGGTCAACGACAGTTGGAGCGACATGGGCCTGATCACTAACCTCTCTCATCTGAACTCCACTGAATCGGACCACTCTCCTCTTCTCATTACGATCAGTTACAACTACACTGACACCAAAAAACCTTTCCGCTTCCTTGACTTCTGGCGGCATCATCCCCAATTCTAGGCCGTCGTGGACGTGGAGGGACGCAACGCTCCAAGCTCTAGCTTGGATGGGCAGATGGGCCCTGAGCGGGGTATTAGCTCTATTGTTTTATCGGATCTTCCTATTATTATTCATAGCCAGCTGGGACAGGGAGTTTTAGCGGCTGACTCTGATACTGAAGATCGTAGTTTGGTGGTGTGGAAGGAGGACGATCGCGACCCTTTATCCGACCGGGGATATGACCCTTCTCCGGGTTATGATATGGTCTCACTGGCCGAGGCTAGACCTTCCACCTCACTCTCCAAGGGACGTGAAGAAGACTGGCAGATGGTTCCATTTAAGAAGGCGGCTGGTAGGCGGAGGAAGTCGATGGCACCTCAGTCGGATCGGCTTCTTCGATCACATGCTTCCCGGGTTAGGCGGGACCCCCAGAGGGTCCATGGTTAAATTCCTTATTTGGAATGTTCGGGGGACGGCGAACAGAGCTACTTTATCCCGTCTCAGGTCCTTGTGTAGGACCAACTCGATTCAGGTTCTTGCCATTATTGAACCCAAGGTGATATCCTCTAAGCTTCTTTCTTATAAACTGAGGTTGGATTTTGATGATAGCTTCTGCAATGATAAGAGAAATATTTGGATTTTCTGTAAGTCGGATCTTGGGATCACTTGTATTGATTCCTGTGACCAGGCTATCACGGTGCAGCTTTTTTTGAGCTATTTTTCGGTTCCGGTACGGCTGTCGGTTGTTCATGGTGCTGGGACATGACAGGGGAGGAGGGGTTTGTGGAGGCACCTTCTGGACTTCCAAGTCAGGGACATTGCCTTGTCCTGGGCGGTGGGAGGGGACTTCAATATCATTGCTTCTTCGGATGAGAAATTTGGAGGTCGACCTCCTGACACGAGGGCCATTGCGGACTTCCTCGACTTTCAGTTGGCTGCCGGGCTCTCCGATGTTGGTTTTTGGTTTCAGAGGAAGCATCTATACTTGGGTGAACGGGCAGACGGGGATTGATCGTCAGGGATCACGTCTTGATAGGCTACTCGCTACGGGTAGTTGGCTGGATGGAGTCCAGGTTTCATGCGAGCATCTTAATCGGGCAGAATCTGATCATTCTCCTCTCTTGATATCCTGCCAGCCAGCTTCTTTCCCTGTGCGTAGAGGCTTCCGCTTTCTTGATTTTTGGACTTCTCATCCGAATTTTCTTACGATTGTGGCTCGGGCGTGGAATTTATGCTGGCATTATGATGCGTTAGAGCGGTTGGGTATGCGCTTGAGGACAACGGGGCATGTTCTGGCTGGTTGGAGCAAAGCTACTTTCGGAGACGTTTTCCAGGAGGTCCGTCAGGCCGAGGACGCTGCCTTGGCGGCGGAGCAGGACTATGAGCTTCATCCTTCGGAGAGGGAGAGGGCTTCCTGGATGGAGGCCGTGGCCAGATTGAAGCAAAAGGTCCAAGTTGAAGAGTCTTTTTGGAAACAAAAAGCACGATTGAGATGGGATCTGGAGGGAGATAAGAATACTTGATTTTTCCATGAGTGCACTAGGAGCAGGCAAAGAAAGGCAGGTATTCAGAAAATTATTCGGGCTGATGGATCAGAAACTGGGTCTACTGCGGAGGTAGCGACGGAGGCGGCTTTATTCTTCTCGAAGCTGTTTCGAGCTGAGCATATTTCTGATGAGGACGCCTTCCTTGATGTCATCCCTAGCATCATTTCTATGGAGGACAATTCTGATCTTGTTCGATGTCCTGATAGAGCGGAGTTGTTGGAGATTGTTCGGGGTATGGACCCGGCTAGTGGCGCTGGACCGGATGGCTTTTCTGGGAGATTCTTCTCAGTTTGTTGGGACATTATTGCTGCTGACATGGAGGAAGCAGTTGGGTCATTTTTCTTGGGTGCACGCCTCCAGGTATCTGTTTCGGATACCTTCTTATTTCTTATTCCCAAAGTCGAGCACCCGAGGAACCTTTCTGATTTTCGTCCTATTAGCCTTTGCAATTTCTGTAATAAAATTATTTCCAAGATCATTGCTTACAGGTTGCGGGAATATTTGCACAAGATTATCTCTCCTGAGCAAAGTGCCTTTGTTAAGGGAAGAGAGATTGTGGACAATATTATCATTGCTCAGGATATGGTGGCTTCTATGAGGGAACCCAACCATGGTGGAAATGTTGCTATTAAGCTGGACATGCAGAAGGCCTATGACAGAATCAATTGGCATTTCCTCATGCGGGTTCTTCGGAGATTTGGTTTTAATGATGTCTTCTGTGATATTATTTATCGGCTCCTGGCAGATACCCGGTATGCAGTTCTTATTAATGGCGCTCCTACTGATTTTTTCTCGGCGTCTAGAGGGATCCGGCAAGGGGACCCTCTTTCTCCGGCTCTCTTTATTATTGCTGCGGAGGTACTATCTCGGAACCTCAAGCTTCTTCAAGACACAGATAGGAGATCTTTATTTCATACTCCGATTGGGGGACCGCGTATCTCGCACTTGGCTTATGCGGATGATGTTCTTATTTTCACTTCGGGGGATATTGCTGGATTGCGTGCTCTCCAGCAAGTATTGCATAGATATGAGGCTATTTCTGGACAGAAGATTAATTATTCCAAATCGGCCTTTTATACTGCGACACCATTAGGGGAGGTTCGTGCTCGGACTATTTCTACTCTCTTTGGATTTAGTACCGGCACTTTGCCGTTTTCTTATTTGGGTTGCCCGTTAACTTGCGGGAGAAGAAATGTGGGGATGTTTAGTTATTTGCTGGATAAAATTCGATCGAAGCTGACGGGTTGGCAAAACAAGATTCTTTCTCCTGGGGGTAAGTTGGTCCTTATTAAGAATGTACTATCATCTATCCCTATGTATACATTGGCTGCATGTTGTCCTCCCCGGGCCGTTCTCAGGACGATTGAGCGGATGTTTGCGGCTTTCTTTTGGGGTAGCCAGGATGGGGTGGCTAAGAGGAGTTGGCTGGCGTGGAGGTTCGTTACTCGGACTAAGTCCGAAGGAGGCCTCGGGATCAAGTGTTTGAATGATATTATGGATGCTTTTTCTATGAAGCTTTGGTGGAAGTTGAGGCATGGGAAGGGCCTTTGGGTGGAGCTCCTTAAATCAAAATATTTTCGTAAGCGGCATCCATGTGATGCGTTTATGACTTCCAAGGGCTCTCATATTTGGCGACGGATTTTGAGGGGGAGGAAATTGGCGGAGCCGTATATCTCGTTTAGACTTGGGCGTGGTGAGGGATCAGCGAGGTGCGAAGATTGGATCCCGGGGGGTCCTCGGTTGGAGTGTGTTGCTATTCCAGCGGCTGAAGGAGTGACTCCGGGGACCAGGCACGGAACAGGGAGGCGGGTTCGGGTGCGGAGTAGTACTCAGGAGAGGGAGTCTGCTTCAACGGTTTCACAGCATCTGGGCACTGGAGAGCTTCGGAGGTCGGCTAGATTGGCTGGGAGAAGGGTGGTCCTTCACCAACGTACGGTGACTGTTCGGGCTCTTTCGGATAGGGGGAGGAAGATCAGAGATTCCAGGGTGAGAAATTCTGATAATGGTGGTCCGCTTATCCGTTCTTTTTGGACAACCACTGGTTGGGATCTGTCGTTGTTTTCGGAGCAGTTCGGAGTAGAGGCAGCGGGGCGGCTCAGAGAGGCGAATCTGACTTGTACTCCGGATCCTGATTCATTGGTTTGGGGTGAGCGGAAAGGCTCTTTCACAATGGCTGCTGCTTGGAGATGTTGTCGGATCTCTCACCCTACATCTTCACTCTTTTCTAATATATGGGACAAGTGTATTCCGGCGAAATGGAGCATTCTGATGTGGTGGGTCTGTCACAACCGGCTTCCTACCGATGACATTATTCAGAAGATTGGCTTCCATCTGGCTTCCAGGTGTCATTGCTGTCAGGTTGGGAATGGGGAGACCCTTCAGCATATATTTTTCTACGGGGACCTTGCTATGTCGGTTTGGTCTTTTTTCCGGGGTTTCTTCAAGGCTCGAATGCATAGTGATTTTCTAGTCTTTCTTCAAAGGTGGTGGCGGGGTCAGGGTAGTCATCATCGGAGATCTTTGGCTGGTGCGGTCATTTGGGTGCTTTGGAAGAACAGGAACAAGCATCGGTACGAGGGGCGTGGTGCTGGGTTGGTCTTTTTGGTTCGAGAGGTGAAGCGACAGTTTCGGAAGTCGCTTTCCAGTTGTCGCCATCTTCCGACTATTCCTTTTTGGGCTTTAGAGTAGAGTTTTTTCGTTATTTCTTTTTCTTTGTTACCATGAGGTCGGATGTACTTATTACCCTATTTTTTCAATAAAGGTAACAGTTTCCAAAAAAAAAAAAAAAAAAAAAATTCACATGTTGCCTATATCTTTATTTATGTATAAATTTTTTTAGGACTTGTTGAGGCAAAATATGATATATATATATATATATATAAAATAAAAATAAAAATAAAAAAATAAATATATATTTTTTAATATATATATATATATATATATATATATAAAAAAAAAAAAATATATATATATATATATATATATATATATATATATATATATATATAATATATATATATATATATATATTTTTTTTTTATATATATATATATATATATATATATATATATATATATATATATATATATATATATATATAGAGAGAGAGAGAGAGAGAGAGGAATGGTACTTCATTGATAAAGAATTATGGTGTCCAGTGCTTTACAATTTCTAAGTAAACTCCCCTCTCCTTATGATTCAGTCTTTACCTTCCATAAAGTTAATATCACTCTCTATATTTTTTAGGATTCCTGATGGTGTCGTTGCTTCTCCGTCAAATATTCTACGGTTCCGGTCACGCCAGACATGCTAAACAGCTGCCAGTAATCTGTATCTCGCTCTCCTATGTGTCCTTCCTCCATTTTTTGAGAGGACTTTCACCTCGCCAATGACCTCCTGGAGCTCCTGGTGGTCATTTGAAGTGATGGATAATTGACTTTTGAAGTGTCGCCCAACTTGAGTAGTAAAACCGTACTGAAAGAAAAGATGATCACGAGTTTCAACCCCATTACCACAGAAGACACACCTGTCATTTTGGATCTGAATGTTGAATCTGATGAGTCTCTCCTTGGTGAGCAACCTATCCCAAACTGCTTTATACGTGTAGAGCCTCATTTTCAAAGCCACACCTTTAGTCCAGACTATTGTATGCCACTTGACAAGCGGCCGGGTAGTCCGCAGCTTTTCGTAGGCAAGTTTATGTTGGAATTTGCCAGATGGCGAACCATCCCAAACCCAGTAGTCAGCGTTGCCCTCTTTGTCAGTTGGTATACTCTCAATATCTTCCTGTAGCCATTGTTGGACATGCCTATCTGTTATGTGCCACTCGTCGTTCCCCATGAGGGCCGACACCTTGTCTTTGCTGCCGAGTATTTCATATGTGTCCCAGCCAACTTTGTCGACCAAGGACTCGTTATTGATCCATGGGTCTTTCTAGATACTAGTTGCTTGTCTATCGCATATAACTCACTGCATGGATAATTTTAGTGTGTTGCACTGTTTCAGCATTATTTTGTATGTTACTAACATGTTGTTGTTAGTGTTCATCACCCAAAAGTTGTCGTCCTTGTCATAACGATTAGCAGACCAGGTGTAGCAGGATAGAAAATATGGGGTTTATACGGATCACAACTGGCCGCATGAGTACTTTGGGCCAAACTGGTCCGTATAATGGAGAGCCGCATGATAGATTCAGCACCCCATGCGGCCTATCTGCAACCAGACTGATTCGAGCCGCAGAAGGAAGATATATGGCCAAGTTGATCAGTCCTTCCGATAAAGCTGACAAACTCTGTCAAAACTGACAAAAATGACAGCTCTGACACTCTGACAAAAAGATAAGACGTGATCAGACAAAATGTCATGTCACTAAAAATAGGGTTCATGTGCTTAAATATAGTCATGCGGCCAGAAGGATTGCTACCCGAGCCGCATGAACCTTATCCGGCTCAACCTATGCGGTCCTAAAGTCTCTAAGCTTCATGCGGCCAAGGGTGACTGTAACCTAAGCCGCATGAGCTTTATACGGCCCAAAATACAGAATCTATGCAGCTCAAAAGTCCTTAAGCTAAGGGAGACTGCGACCTAAGCCGCATGAGTCTTATACGGCCCAGCATGGCCGAAAACTAAAAGACTCATGCAGCTCAAAATGACTCCAGCAGATTAATCCTATCCTGTGATAGGACACGTGGCAGGCTGACCAAGTCTCAACCACCCAGATTTTCTGTAACAAAATCCCAACAAATCGCCAGCTGGCAGCCAAAGAGCGGGTCTTTACGTGTTATTATAGCCACGTGGCCACGGACCATTTATGCGGCTCAAAATATATATCACTATAAATAGCAGGGTGCCACACCCCGGCAAGAGGCTGGCAACCTATGAAGGGCAATTTCTTTAAGAGCTAAAGACTGCGTCGGATAGTCCAAGGAGTAAGACAGAGTTGATACACTTTTCCGAGCCTCTACCATCACCCCCTAGAATCAAAAACTAAACAATTGTACTTAGATTATTTCCTAAGATTTCTTTCTAGGATTTTCTTTGTACAAGCGAGTTTGCAATCAATTTCAGTATTTCTGTAATACCTGTCTTTGATATTTTAATGGCAAACACGATGTCGACTCTGCTGGGGACGTCCTTCTCCTCTGATGAGAAACTGGTGACGCAATCCAACGCGTCCAAGCTCGGCTCTATGCAGCAAATGCTTGTGGTTCGTTTTGACCAACAAGCCTTCGAAGAAATGCTCTATGAAGGGAGTGCTAGCCCGTCATAGAAGCGAGCCAACCCAAAGAGAACCCGTAGGATGTCGAAGCACAAAACAGTTGCCCCCGACCAGGATCTCGAAGAAGCTCCTTCTGTGGCCCAAGACGGTGATCAAGACTCCTCTGTGGCTTTGCTTCCGATCGTAAAGGACCCCACTGTCTCCAAATCCAGCAAAGGAAAACACTACGATGCTGAGTTTTTGGGGGCACAAGGGAAATCCATACGGACGAAGAAGAGGCCGCATAAGATAAATGGGAAGTCTGTCCATGCGGCAGCCAACTCTGGCCGCAGGCAGACGACCCATGCGGCTACCAACTCTGACCGCAAGAAGATGGCCCATGCGGAAGCCAACTCTAGCCGTAGGTAGACGGCCCATGCGGCAGCCAACTGTGGCCGCAAAAAGATAGCCATGCGGCAGCCAACTCTGGCCGCAAGAAGATGGCCCATGCGGTAGCCAATCCTGGCCTCAGACATGATGTCTCATGCGGCCCTGTCAGAAGCTCTGTGTTCGACCGTCTCTTATGCGGGCCGGACTCCATGCGGCCCATTGAGAATGTGGAATATTCCAATCAGGACTCTTCTTACTATGCGCCTTCCGGTGCTAAGTTGAAAAAGTCCAGGACAGTACGGGCCCAACAAGCCCAGTCAACTGTCCAAGCTACTGACCGTCAACGGGCACCGTTAACTGTTATACGGGCTCCTGATGGAAAGTTGTACAAAACCACCCGCGTCCAGTCTCCCAAGGCTAACGAACAGTCTGGATCTCTAAAGTCTCCCTCAAACGATCGAGAGCAAGTGCTTTTACTAGCCTCAGATCAGGGAGCAAACATGATACATATGCACCTGTGTACTCGGGATACCCGAGTCCACAAGTTTGATGTAAAGGTAGATCAGCCTGCTATCGACTTACGTGAGGTGATTACTTACAAACACAAAGAGGCAACCTTGGCATGCGATGAGTCCCTCTCGGGACGTCGTTGCACCTAAGTCATCATCAACTGCTGCTGCGATAAGTCGGCAGCACCTGAAGATTGACAGTCCATTTTCTAATGACTGCAGCAGCCAGGACCTGTCTGACAACAACTCGAGAAATAGGTGCAAATTTTGGGAGACGAGGAGTTTCCTTTCGCCTCCTATAATTCAACTCGGAAGGTTTCTCCCGACAAGGGGGGAAAGAAGACAGGCTCTTCCAGTCCCGTAATCTCAGCCAGCACTGCAAGGAAACTCTCATCTGGAGGGTTGCCGCCGATATCCACAGGGGGTGTCTATTTAGGAACTTGATCCAAAAAGAAGTTTCCAGCACCTAGGGTAACACCTTCGACCTCCTTGGGAGTAGATGAAGCTGGGGGTAGCAGTCCCCTCAATATATATGACAACCCGGTGTACCAAGAGCATACACAGGGGGTAGAGATTCCCCGAAATTATGCAACAGACTTGGACTTCCCTGAAGGCGACCGCCCTCGCCAAGACGTTGCGGCTTCCTGCACAGGGGGTAGCACCCCTTTCGAGTCCGAGGAAGATGACATTCCGATATTCCCCGACGATTTTTTTGTACGAGAATACGACACGGAGAGCACCTTTTCTACGGTCCCTTCCATGTCTACCTACGTACGGACAGCCTTTATGGCCGATGACGATCCTGAAGGACCGACTGATCGACAACGTCTAGAAGTACTTGAAGCCATGCTATTATCCTTGGTCAAGTCTGTAGACGAAATGAAAGCCGCCTTGCTAACTCAACCAGCAAGGACGCCCGGACAAACAAGCTTAGGAACCGCAGTCAACACGGACTCCAACATGATTGCCTCTCCTTTGGGTGATGATCCTTTAGGAGCATCCGTTCCTTCAGCTGCGGATGAAGCCAATGAGGCAAGGAGGGAAGTCCAAGAGCTTAGAGCAATGTTCAATGCCCGAGACTCCTTCCGAGACCTCAGAGTATGGCAGCTATATCCTGTCGCATGGAGAGATGTTCCTTTTCTCCTACGCTACAAACCGTTCCATATAGATTCGTATAACGGGAAGACCTCTGCTAGTCGGTACATAACTTATTTTGAGGTCACAACCGACCACTTGCCGCATAGCGATGCCATCCTCACACGATTCTTCATCGGAGCATCGGAGAGGATCACATTCGACTGGTACAACAACCTACCCGACAATAGCATCCATTCTTTTGACGGCTTTAAGCACATGTTCCTGGAAAGGTTCTACGAATTGGACATGATGTGACAATATCGTCTCTCATGGACGTCATTCAGGGAGAGAGGAAGCTAACAATAAACTATATCGAGCGGTTCTGCCAAACAGTAATGAGATTGGCCCAAGGCAATCCCGAGAGCTCCTTGATTGAAATCTGCCAGAAGAAGTTGCTCCCCGCAATTAGCCTCTTGATGGGGGACGATCAGTTCAGGGATTGGACGACCTTCATCATAAGTACTACTAATACGGAGGAAAAGTTGAAGAAGGCTCGCCAGTTGGGATTACACATCCGAGATGGAGAGGATAAAGGCAAACGTCCTGGTTCCACCTCCAGCAACAACAACACTGGCGGTACCTCCAACCGGTACAATAAATGTAAATAGGCCATGGTCGCTGATGTGACCAAGAAGCCTGAACAAAAACTGGCGGAAGGTCAATAGCCCAAGGTGAATTACTCATTTGAAGATAGTCATGTCAAACCTATCTTCGGTATGGTCTTGCAAGGAGGTAGGATCCAACTCCCTCCACCAAGGTGTGAGTCCCGAGTGGCAGAAATGGAGGACCCAAAATATTATCACTTCCACCGCTGTGTCCATCATTCCACTCATGACTGCTTCAAATTAAAGCGGTACATCCAGAGTCTTATCGACTCAAAAGCTCTGTCGATAGATTTCGAAGCGGTTACTATGGCTGCGAACATGGTATCAGTTCAATTCGGTGATTTCCTCCCAATAAATACTCTAGACGGGGTAATACCTGTCCCTCGGACAACGATGGAGGTTACTAATCTTTCACCTATCCGGAACCAGACATCTGGTTGGTACCTCTCACCACATGGCGAAGAGAGATCATGTTGTGGACATACACAAAAAAGAATAAAATGCTATCTTTTCTTTTATTGGCGCAAGACACCACAAATCGAGTACGCCTGAGAGATCCTGCGCTGAGGATCCCCGAGTACAAAAAAGAATTTTGGGGAATGGGACGATGGAGATCGAGCGGCAGTTGCTCCTTTACTCCGTTGACACTCTGATTACAAAAGTGGGAGAAAACCTAAGAAAATTGCTAACTCTCGGCTCACTGGCAAAAAGTGCAGCAATTTGGCTCTTGAAAATGCTCTCTGTTCTGTGTTTCGAAGAGGGATGAGGTCCCCCTTTTATAGTCATTCTTGGGCTGGAATAATGTTATGCGCCCACATGAGGAAACACATTAGTTTTTATGTAGGCGCATAGTCCTGCTTTGGGCGCATACGATGTAGGCACATACAGGCTGCGAGATCGTGGGTTGGTCGTGGCATTGACGTGGCCGCATGCTTCGGTGCACGACTGCTCATGGAGACTGACGTGGCCGTGTGCTTCGGTGCACGTTTTGATCATAGCTTTGACTGAGTCAGGCTTGGGCGCATAGCCATGTCTCAGGCTATGCGCCCTCCTTTCGGGGGAGCTAGTCTTGGGCGCATGAAACTTCACTGGCTGGGTGCATAAAGCTTCACTGACTGGGTGCATGGAGCTTCATTGACTGGGCGCATGGAGCTTCACTTACTTGGCGCATGGAGCTACACTAACTGGGCACATGGAGCTATATTGACTGGGTGCATAGAGCTACACTGACTGGGCGTATGGAGCTTTTACTGGCTTAGGCGCATGGGGCTTCATTTGGTGAAAATTTTTTATGCTTCTACAAGACCCCCTTCAAAGTTTTTGATACTTGAACAAGTTTGTAATACTTTGAAAGAAGCATGGATCGTCTTCTCGTGAGGCAATTGGCGCATAGCACGACTCTCACCTTAGGTGCATAGTATTTGCCCAACCTGTCAGGGAGATACGACTGTTGAAATTTTCCTCAAAATCCGAACTGACAGATTCATCGGAACGAAATTTAAAGCGGTCCATCCTTCATACGTCATCCACGTCAGCAAGGGACAGTCACATGGTATGCAGAGAGCTGATCCTTCACGTTGGCGCATAGGCTGTAGTGGGCGCATACAATAGGTGGGCGCATAAGAAGTGGCCCATGCCTATAAATAGACCCTAGAGGAGAGAGAAAGTTCATTATTCCTTTCTCCTATGAATTTTTCAAAAAACTCTTCGTCTTCTTTCTTTTGAAAACCATGTCTCCCAAGGTCGCCAAGAGATCCGCGAAGGACAAGGGAGCTGCGTCGAGTGGCTCTCCTCCTGCGGCAGCGTCCTCGGCAGTCCAGGACCCGATTCTGGGTGAGGGCATGCTTCAAAAACAAAGTCTCGAGCATTAATTTATGACGCTCGGACTTCTCTTCTGCCTGGGCGCTTGTGCCTAAGGCAACATGCTTTTGTGAGTATTACTATGCGCACACAAAAGTCATGCGCCAACACTGTGGTGTGCTATGCGCCCACGTGTTGTCATGTTATACGCCCTTTTAAGCTGTGGCATGTTATGCGCCCATATACTGTCCGATAGTTTTGCGCCCATATGTCTTATTTTAGGCGCATATCCCTTTGGGCGCATAGCCCTTTGGGTGCATAGAAGCCCTTTAGAACATAGTTTTTCCTACAGTTTTATAAGTCTGACTGTCTTTTTGCCCTTGCTTTTTGCAACATCCATACCGAAGGTTGAGACCTTTGTGAAGGAGGAGATGCTGTCTTCTTTCATCAAACAAGAGTCACCGCTCGTTAAGGAGGAGGTGATACCAAAAATTGAGTTAAAAAAAGAGTTGGCGCTCATCGGGGAAGGAATTACTCCCAAGATTGAAGCTGTCGTAAAGGAGGAGCCCAAGTCTGAGGGTAGTAGCGCTGAGAGTTCTGACCCACCTGCCCCGGCCGAGGACTTTAGTCAAATAGATCCTCATACGCGAAATGGTTGAGGGAATGGTATATGCCTCGACACAGCTAGAAACCGTGGGTTCCATGAATGTCCGTATTTTGTCTTGGTATTTCTGTCTGTCTTTGGCTTTGTGTTTTACCTTTTTTTTGGACATCAATATGTAATCCTCTACTTCTTGCTCAGATGAAGAGATGGAGAACTTTTCGTTTTTCTCATGAGATGTAGTCCTGTGAATGTAACTGATTTTGAATAGACAGAGTACATTCGCTTCATTCTCTGCTTGTGGTATCTGTGGTGCTTTGTATTAGAGAGCCGAATATAGCATTTATGTAAAGGGTATCCCGCTGGGGGGCCCTCGCTCTCTTTTTTTGTTTGGACCTATTGTCCCTTTGTGCATCCGAAAATGCGAGCAAATAGATTGGAATGATACTTTCGTGGACCTATTACCCTTTGGCACACCTGGTGGTGCGGGTAATAGATTTGAAACAAAATCCAATGGAGGTAACATGGTCGTGATAGGTTTTGTGATCTTGACACCGTGACTTTCATCCCGGGTTGGGTACAGGCGTCAAGTCGGAAGACTATCGATATCAGAGGTAATGTAGACGTGACACATGATAATCAGGAGTGGTTTCTGGTGGAATAGATTTTCTTATTTTAGCTTCTTGTCAGGTATCCCTTCCTGAAGCGGAGGAAACTCTCCAAGCCTCCTCTACGACGACCTCCATCGAAGATGAGGAGATGGCCCAGGAAGTTGTCAAAGCTTTCTACTTTGTACTGAAAGTGAAGCTTCCTGGAGTCCTGAATTGGAATGTCGCCTTCGACCCTGTGAGGGCTGTTGCCGAATGCCAGATAGCGGCCCTCGAGAGCATTGCTGGCTATGAAGAGCAGGCCAACGCTCTGAGGAAAGTTCTGAATGACCTGGAGGTTCAGGTGGACAGGTTCTGGGATGCCAAACAGTGGAGCTCGACGTCGCTGTTCCGTACAGAGGACGAGGCTTTGATGACCGCTCTTGTGGAGGAGAAGGCTACCTTCCAGGCAAGGAAGGACGCCCTTGTTCAAGAGATCGGCGAGCTGGCTGACCATTATGGCCTGTTCAATGCTGCAAGCGAGGCCCGTGCTGCCTCGAAGAACAGGCTGCCTGCACAAATCACTGAAAAGTATAATCATATTGCGCAGATCAAGAATGAGATCGCCCAGTTGGAAGCCGACTTGAGGGCGGCGACATCTGAACATGAGGATTATTTGTCCCAGACTGCCATGACTGCCACAACTTTTGCTTATTTATAAGAACAGCTGGCGAAGTTGGAGGGAGGGCATCAGAGTCTGATCCTCTTTGAAGATTAAGCCGCTCGTCAAGAAGAGACACGGCGTCGAGCTGCTGTGAAATCTGAAGCCGAGATTGTTGCTCTGAGGGACAACATAAACCGCCTGTGTATCCCGTAGATCTTTGTAACACTCTCTTTTTTGGCCGTCACGGCTCTTGTAATTTTTTTATAAAATAAAGACTCTTTCTAGAAGTGAATGTGGTTTTGTTGAAATATTGATGATAGAGGTAATGTGGACGTAGCAGAGATATTTCTGGTGGGTATTCCGCTGGAGAATTTTGATGTGGACCTATTATCCATTTTATATTCAAGTTATTCGAATATAGATAATAAGTTGAATGAAGCTGCTAGTAGAGGTAATATGGATGTAATAGCAGAGGATGTTCTATATCTGACCAGAGGTAATATGGATGTGGAAAGATATGTAACATTAGGTGGGAGTGGATAGTTCAGAGGTAGTATGGACCTGACTATCTTTAATGAATGCTTTGCTCAGAGGTTATGTGGACGTGGCAAAACATTTGATCATTCCGCTGGAGAAATAATTATCGAAAAACAATTCAGAGGTAATAGGGACGTGATTTGTTTTCGTCAAACCGAGTTTGGACGGAGTCAAAAACGGAAATGATTCCACTAGGGAATATTTAGAGGACCTATTATCCAGGGCGTATTCAAGACTCTTGAAATACGGATAATAGTTAGATAGTTTTTGGAATCATATAAACATCACACTGTACATTTACATAACTGAACATATGTAAACAAAAAGAGGTTACACATAGTATTTCTTCAGGAACTTGCTATTGATCGGCATCATGAGCAAGTCACCATCGGGCTTAGTTAGCCGGTACGTACCGTTAGAATACACCGATTCTATGATGGAAGGACCTTCCCATTTAGGCTGGAATTTCCTTTTTGTTTTGTGCGTCATGACCATCGGTCTTCTCACTGCTAGGACTAGATCACCGACTTGGAAGATCCTTTCCTTTACTTTTTTATTGAATGCTCTGGAAAGGTGTGCTTGGTATAGCTCAATGCGCTACTGAGCTAACAAGCATTTTTCGTCTAGCGCTTCGAGCTCTTGGAGTCGCAGACGGTAGCTCTCTTCAGTAGTCAGCTCGCTGGCTAGGGCTACCCGAAGAGAAGGAATCTGTATTTCTAGGGGAAGAACTGCTTCGTTCCCATAAACCAGAGAGAATGACGTACTGCTTGTTGGAGTCCGGACCGTTGTGCGATAGGCCCATAGACATTCACCGAGCTTCTCGTTCCAATCGTGCTTATTTGAAGACACGAACTTCTTGAGAAGTTTTATGATGGTTTTATTGAAGGCTTCTGCTAGCCCGTTAGCGGCTGGATTGTAGGCAGTAGAGGCTACGTTCTGGATTCGATTCTTATCGCAGAACCGATAGAATGCATGGCTTGCGAACTGTGGACCATTATCATGGATGATCCTGCGAGGTAGGTCGAAGCGGTAGATAATGTGATGTTTGATGAAACTGATCACGTTTGACGTCTCCACTTCGGTGAGCGGTATAGCTTTCGCCCATTTGGAGAAGTAATCGGTTATAGCTAGGATGAACCGATGTCCTTTGGAGGATGGCGGGCTGATTGGTCCTATGACATCCATACCCCAGGCTTCAAATGGCCAAGATGCTACTGTCAGGTTTAAAAACTCCGAAGGTTAATGAATGAAGTCGACGTGGAACTGGCAAGCTCTACACTTCTTTTCATATTCAACAGCATCCGCTATCATTGTGGGCCAGTAATAACCCATTCATTTGAGACGATCTTGTAATTTAGGGCCTGGTTGATGTGCACCACAAACTCCATCGTGAGCCTCCCGTAGTTCATGCTTGGCTTCTGTGTCTGATAAGCATCGTAACAGTAGCCCGTCGTAAGAGCGTCAGTAGACCATCTTGGTAGCTGTGTCGTAGTAAAATCTGAGGGATCGCCTTTGGATGGATACTGCTTCCTTCGGGTCCTCAGGGAGGATTCCATAGACAACGTAGTCTATGAAGGGAAATCTCCCGTCTTTAGCATCGACGTTTGTTTCCGCTGCGTAACTGTGATGAATATGCAAGGCATCTTTCACACAGAATAGTTCTCGACCAGACACTATGATCGACTGCTGTGTATTGGTAGGAACGGTCAAGAAAGCAGGGAGACCGGCTAGAGCATCTGCTTCTATATTCTGTAGTCGAGGCACGTGCTCGATGAAGAATCCAGCGAAAGTAGATGCCAGCTCGATTGTTGCTCTGTGGTAGGGGATGAGATCTTCATGGCGCACTTCATAATCCCCTCGGACCTGACTAACTATTAGCTTGGAATCGCCGTAAGCCTGTAGATAGTCAACTCCCAGTTGCTTTGCCAGTTGTAGGCCGATTAATAGGGCATTATATTTGGCCACGTTGTTGGTGCATGGTTCCACGAGAGAATATATACGGTGTATAACCAGATGATCAGGTGACACGAGTACGACACCCACTCTAGCCACGATATTCCCTTTGGGTCCTGTTCTTAATGTACCGTCAAAGAATATTCGCCAAATGGGGATTTCTTCAGTTGTAGTATTAGATTCCACTACTTCGTCGGGGATTTCGTCGTAGAGCTTGGATGACTCCGGCACCGGATGGGCTGCTAGGAAGACAGCTAATGCTTGGCCTTTTACTGCCTTCTGAGGAACGAAGATCATATCGTATGGAGTCAACAACATTGTCCATGTAGCTAAACGGGAATTGAGAGAGCCCGATTTAGTCATGAGTATTCTGAGAGGGTTGACTTTAGATATAATATGGATAGTCTACCCAGACACGTAGTGACGTATCTTCTGGATGGCAAATACTAGTGTAAGGCATTCCTTCTCCACCTGTGTGTATCTGTGCTCGGCACCCACCATTGTGCGACTGAGGTAGTAGATTGCATGTTCATGGCCTCCTTCGTTCTTCTGAGCTAAGAGGGCGCCAAGGGAATGATCCATAGCGCGGACATATAGTAAGAAGGGCTTACCCATTATTGGAGCTACCAAAACTGGAGGGCTTGTAAGATACGCCTTGATGTCATCGAATGCGCGTTGATATTGTTCAGTCCAAACGAAAGATACACCTTTCTTTATGAGCTGAGTGAATGGTTGACTCCTTCCAGAGAGGTTCGAAATGAATCGTCTGATGTAGGCTAGCCTTCCTTGTAGTCCGCGTAGCTCTTTGAGGTTTCTTGGAGGATGCATGTCGAGAATAGCCTTCACTTTCTCTAGGTCCAGATGTATACCCTTTGAAGTAATGACGAAACCAAGGAACTTGTCGCTGGAGACTCCCAGAAAAGACTTCGTTGGATTCATCTTGAGTTGGTGTGCACGCATTAGTTCGAACACCGTTCACAAGTCTTGGAGGTGGTTGCCCTTGAGATGACTTTTGACTGCGATATCGTCCACGTAGCACTCCACAGTTTTACGCAAATGATTGCGAAAAATTGTGTTCATGGCTTGCTGGTATGTTGCCCCTGCATTCTTCAATCCGAAGGGCATCACACTATAGCAGTATACCCCCAACGGTGTTCGGAAAGATGTGTGCTTCTCGTTGTCAGGGAACATCTTGATCTGGTTGTAGCCTGAGAACCCATCCATGAAGGACATCCGCTCGAAGCCGCAAGTGTTGTCGATCATTACGTCAGTGATCGGTAGAGGGAACTCGTCTTTCGGGCATGCATAGTTCAAATTACGGTAGTCGATACAGACTCAAATTTTACCGTTCTTTTTCATGACTGGAATGATGTTGGCAACCCAGTCTGGGTATTGTTCCTCGTGAATGAATCCACTGGCAATAAGCTTCTTGACTTCATTCTCGATGGCTTCCATGACGTCTGGACGGAATCGTCGTTGTTGCTGCTTCACTGGCTTAGCTTTAGACGAAATGTTCAGGCGATGCGTAGCGACTTTAGGGTCCAAGCCTGGCATGTCTTCATAGCTCCATGCGAAGACGTCGATGTATTCTCTTATAAGCTGTATAAGATATTGGCGTTCATCGCCAGATAGGCTTTTGCTGATGAAGATTGGTTTGAAGGATGCTTCATCTCCCAGATTGACTTGGATGACTTCATCTTCGGTAGGTGGTTCCCATTGTTCGAAGCGCAGCTCCCACCTGGTATCCATCTTTTGAGCCTATTGTTCGAGTTTGATTGATTGGACATCGTCTGTAATTTGGTCGGCAAAAACCATGTTGACGGACAGAGTTGCTTTAAACATGTCGACGATGCTGGAGTCTGAGTCCCAGAGGGAGGAATCAGAAGAATGAGAACAACGATCTTCTTCATCATCTGATCTTTCGGGAGTTATTGGAGGAGAGACATAGCCCAAACCAACACCGCTTCGTTGATAGTAGTTCTCGAGTTTGCCGGGGGAAGCAAAGTGTCGTATTGGCAACCGTCAACCTTGGCCGTAATTTAGCCCTTTGTCGCTTTTGATATCATATCCCATGTTCTGGATGATGTTCTTGGCCTACCAACTATACCGAAAAAGTTGTATTTTCTCAGAGTCATAGTCAGCTTCTGTGTTGTGCTTGGGAGAAGTAGAGTTTGGAACGAACTTTCTCTCGCCAATTATACGACCGAAGATGATTAGCTCTTCATCTTTCTTTCTGGCTGGAACGATGAAGTAGAGGATATCTTCAGGGTAAACTTTTTCCCACAGGTGAGATATTGTGACCGGCATACAGAGGTGTGGTCCTATGCCGTTCTCTAGAGCGTATATCGTATCTATGTAGTGGTTTACAGATTGATAGACATCGGAGTAATTCAAAGATAAACCTTTACTAAGGAAATACGCAAGTTCCTCTTCAGGGATAACATCATCCGTTGAAGGTACATTATTATGAGTATTGATATACTCATCGAGAGGATCATTATCTGGAAGAGGAGCCACAGTCTTGGCCGAGTTTACCACGTAGGGTAATTCTTCAGGATTGGGAGGACGGGCATTAGTAGGTTCCTTTCGAGGTGTCTTGTTGAGAGTGATGGTCAGTGGTTTGACCTTGTCAGGGTTCGTCTTTTTCACCCAGATTGTGAGAGACTTCGGAGTACTTTTTAGAGTAGTACGTCCTTTGACTCGGATAATCTGGGGACCATTGGTGGATGGACTTGCTTCGATTTTATTGTCAGCTTCATTACAGTCATCCTTGGGGCGTTGAGATTGGTAAAGTACAAAATCTCCATAGTAAGCTTCGATGCCCCTGAAAGGATCAACATCGGCAAATTCCGTCTTCATGACACCGTCGCTGTTGACGTACTTGAAGTACTGGTGAATTGTGGAAGGAACGATCATGTTCTCGTGTATCCATGGACGTCCCAATAAGACGTTATAGGATACATTGGCATCGATCACATAGCAGGAAACCTTCGTTCGGAGATCATCGATCTGGCATTTGAGACGGATCTTGCCCAGCGGATGGCTTCGACCAGCATTGAAAGCCATGATAGTTGTGTTGGTTGTGGATAGCTTGTGCAAAGGGATTCCCAGAATTTGAAGCAAATTTCTAGAAATGATGCTGAGGGAGGATCCTGGATCGATGTGCATGCGGTCCACCTTGATCGCCCCGATATACCCTGTATAGTATAGGGGTCTATCATGACGATTATTTTTGAGTAGCATGTCCTCCTGTGAGAAGGTGATATTAGGCACCACTTCCATAGTACTGTGGCAGTGGGGACAGAAGACAGGATCTTCAGCGGGGGCTTTGACTTCAGCGAGGTAAGAGTCGGCGTGTAGTAATGCCTCACTTAAGGCCTTCCTTGTTTCTTTGGAGAGTCGTAATAGATCGAACAGAGACAACCTGGCAGGTGTATTGGCTAGCTGAGCCAGTATGTCAAAGTTGTAGCGCCGATCCATGCCTTCAGGAGCTGGCGCTTTTAGAGATTTGTCAAACCGCGTCTCCTTCTGCTTGGATTTGTCCGTGGTTTGAGGCTTGGACGGGCCGGCTTCTGAGCTCATGCGGGCAACAGGAGCTTGAGGAGGTACTGCTTCTTCTTGTGCGGGATCGTACGTCCGAAGATAAGTCTTCCCCGATCGCGTCTCGCCAGATAGAACCTCATAGATGGGGGAGGATACCATATGGCATGGCTTGAATTTCTTGCCCCTTCTTGCTTTAGGAGGTGCTACCCCCCGCGTCACTTCTTGGACAAGGTTCGGGTGGACCCACATGATCTCACCACGTTCAGTTGTGAGTAGCACCAAGGTCGAGTTGCGAGCTTGTGGTAGGTTGACGACTTCCATCATCGCCTTGGGGATCGGGACCACGCCGTCTGGGACTTCTGTAGGAGGAAAGTTGCCAAACTGAAGAAAGATCATGTTAGCAGATACGACCTTGTCTTCAGCTTCGAGGTTGATTACTTGGCTGTCGATAAGCTGTTGTATCTTCTTCTTCAGGATGATGCAGTCCTTGGTGGAGTGATGCACGTACTGATGATAGAGACAGTACTTGGGATCATTGAGTTGGCTCGCCTCTGCAGGACGTCGTGGTGGAGGCAATGTAAGCTTATTACCCTTCGTCAATGTATGGAAGATGGTAATGACATCGTCTTCGTCGAAGGAGAAGGTCTCCTTAGGCTTGTCGGAGGCGCCCTGAGAATTGGAAGCTCCTTTGGATGTGTCGACTTTCAGGACTTCTTTCCCATTACCCCCACGAATAGGGATAGTTTGAGGATGCTTGCCCTTTTCTTCGGATTTGGGTGTCTTCAACCCCAGTAGTTCCAAGTTAGGAACGTCATTTTCAGCAGCATCAGCGGCTCCAATGAAAGCGGGCCATGTATCATACTTATGTATACCTAGACAAAAGTTTACTATAGGAAGGAAGTTATGTCGACAAGTATCTATAAGTTCTAAGTCTGGTATGCCGAAGGGCATCTTCAGTGCTAGCCGCCTGAAGCATTCGATGAAGGCGATGACAGACTCAGTCCTTCTTTGCATGGTCTCGATGAGGGTGGACATACTAACATACATGCCGCTCTCGTAAAACCTGTTGAGGAACAACCTCTCCAATCTTTGAATGAATTGATACACCCGTCAAGCGGACTGCAGAACCATTCGAAGGCTACCTGCAAGGTGCTAATAAACAGCTTCGACAGGAACGGATCATCTCTGGTCAAATGTAGAGTCTGCATGTTGAAGTACATCATGTGCTGACGAGGAGAAGTCAAACCGTCAAATGAGTTCAGCGTCAGCGGCTTGTAGTTAGGAGGGCAAGTAGCATTCTCCCATTCAGGGGGATATGGTTGAGATATCCCCATCTTCTGAAGCTCGTCTTTGTGTGAGATGGTGTCGAGGCGAGCAACCAAAGAATAAATTGCATCTTGTTGATTGAGCAGGTGTTGGGAAATGGCTGCTGAACGGTTGTCAGGCGTTGTTGGCGAAGGACCACCCCCAGCATTTGCATGATTTGGAGGAGGCACAACGGAATGATACTGCTTTTGTGGTGAAGGAGGGTTGTTGCTGTGAGCCGGACTAACGTGGGCCGAGACATTTTGTTGAGATGGAGGAACAGCCCCCACAGCTTGAACTGCCATGATACTGTTAAGCATATCAGTGATCTTGGCGGTTGTTTCGAGACCCTCTAGCCATTTGCTAGTTTGATCACTGGCTTCTTCAGATCTTTCTCCGTCCTTCATGTATGTAGATAGCATGCGAGGATGAACAAAGGAAGCAGTCCAACTGGTGCTGATATTGTCTGTCTCCGAGTGGATAAGTCCTTCATCTTCAGGTAGAGGATGTAGATAGTCACCATCAGATTCGGAGGGATCATCGTCCTCTGGAAAGCTACCCCGAGTGTGGGGGTCATCTGCTTCAGATTCTGAGGGAATGCTACCCCCGGCTTGGGAATCTTTGTTGTCCATACGGAATCTTGCCTTTGATCGAGTGCCCATATAGACTCCTTCGGGTGTGACAGCCTGTTGGCCATCTGTTGGTAGACTTCTCCTTCTTCTTCTCGCGGAGCTAAGAGAGAAAGTTGGGTTCGTAGTCCACCGTCTTTGATTGGGGCTTCCGTAAGGGGGACCCCATGAAGCCATGTTGGATGAAACACATAGTGGCTTCTCGTCTCAGAGAAGTGTAGCCGTCGAAACACGGACTTTCTCTGAGGCACTCTTGTTACTTTGGAGCAACAACAGTTGATAACAATACTGGTGCATGGAAGCGCACTATGAATTGTTATGTTCTTTCTCGCTTTACGTTTATGATTTATTATGTCGTACAAGTCAGCGGAAGGGAGTTTTGCCTTACAACCCATGTTGCATGCATCGCCGAGCTTTGCATGCGGGTTCGTAAGGAGAGTAGGCGCATCCAGACTTAGTTCATGTGCAGGGGCAACCCCCACACCTATGTTCTGTGATGTCGTTGAAGACAGCCCCGTGCTATACGCGTTGGGGCCTGTCTTTTTGTTGTGGGCGCATAGGCCTTGGAGACTGGCCTTGGGCTCATGCTCCTTGACAGCATGTCTGAGCCTCCTTGATGTGGGCGCATAGTATGGATCCAGAGAGCCTGGGCGCATAGCCTTGGGCGCATTGCTCTGGATGCCCAGCCTGTTGAAGACAGAAGTGTTTGGTTGGGGCTATGTGCCCAAACACTCCCTTGGGCGCATGGCCTTGGGCGCATGCCTGGTGGAGCAGCGTTCTTTTCTCCCAGTTTGGCCTCCTTCATTTGTGAGACTCGCCGGGTTCGGCCAGAGTGTCGCACACCCCGATTCTTGGCATCATAGTATTTTCCTTTGCCAAGTCTCGGGTGTTGAACACCCTGTTGTTGGTTGTGCAGGGAAGAAGTTACTGGGCTAGTAGAGCCCAGAACGGTGTGAGCCTTCTCCATTTGGAGAACTTCTGTGGCAGAGTTATGCGCCCATGTGACAGAGTCCTCCAGCTGTATATCTGCTATGATACTAGCAGGATATGAACAGCGAGCCTTCGGAAGCCAAGTCTTGTGAGACTTGTTTGGCTTCGCTGATTTTGAGGGAGTAGAGCCGTCTCTTGAGAGCATCTCTTCGAATGCCTGCTGAATGAACTTTATGATCAGCATCTTCTGAGTACTCTCCACTTTGTCGGTATCGGAGCGTCACCACCTTCTCGTCAGAGGAAAAGGTAGTCTCCAGCAGAGTTGCCATTTTAGTGGACACACAAAAAAAAGAAGAAAAGAATGCTATCTTTTTTTTATTGGCGCAAGGCACCACAAATCGAGTACGCCCGAGAGATCCTGCGCTGAGGATCCCCGAGTAAAATAAGAATTATGGGGAATGGAATGATAGAGATCGAGCGGCAGTTGCTCCTTTACTCCGTTGACACTCCGATTACAAAAGTGGGAGAAAATCTAAGAAAATTGCTAACTCTCGGTTCACTGGCAAGAAGTGCAGCAATTTGGCTCTTAAAAATGCTCTCTGTTCTGTGTATTGAAGAGGGATGAGGCCCCCCTTTTATAGTCATTCTTGGGCTGTAATAATGTTATGTGCCCACATGAGGAAACATACTGGTTTCTATGTGGGCGCATAGTCCTGCTTTGGGCGCATAGGATGTAGGCGCATACAGGCTGCGAGATCGTGGGTTGGTCATGGCGTTCTGGCCGCATGCTTCGGTGCCTTCAGAGATGAACTCCTCATACGCCTATTGATTGAGGCGTACCACAAGTGTTTTGTGGGAGGAGCCGAGTTTGATGTCGTCAGATTGCGACACAACTTTCTCGTTGGAGGAGAAAGAAATTCTCCAACAGAGTCGCCAGCTTGTTTGCCATTAAAACTCTTTGGTGATTGATGTTTTTAATTACAAATAGAACAGAGTATAATGTAGGACTTAGATGTAGTCCTAGGAGTACAGTTTTGTTTTTATCTGGGCACTGTATCGATGGAGTGAGTGGTAATACGTTGACTCCATTGACGATCTGATGACGATCTTAAACTCTCTGAAGGTCTGGGTTGCTCTGGATGCCGGAGCGTTACGAGGAGAAGTGGATGTTAAATGTCTATTTTGGCTTCTGTATGTGGATATAATAGTATGTCTGTATATATATCTCTCTCTCTGTCCGTGTGTCTGTGTCTGTCTTGAAGGAGTGATTCTTTTATTTATAGATAGCAAGCTGGCTGCTCATGCGTGCATATTTCGGATGCGCCTGGACGTGGAAACGCCACATGGCTGATGCTGACGGGAGTGCATGGACGATGCGCCCCGAGTTGTAGTAGAATCTGCTCGAACTGCTTCGTTGGGCTGCGGAGGAGCTGACATGTGGTAGTTGCTGAGATTTGGTTGTTGCTGACATCTTAGTGGTTAGCACCCATTCTATGAATAGAACTGAGTCAAAGGACGCGTGGCGTATGCCTGTGGCTCAAAGATCTCGGTTTTAGAGGAGAGTGGTCTATCGGGGTGCGCCTAGGATCGGGCGCATGGAGGCAACTTAGTCCTATGAGTTTTAGGCATAATAGACAAGTCTGGGCGCATGGCTTTTGAGGCACATACAGAGCTTCTCATCAGGGTGCGCCTAGGATCAGACGCAGGGGAGACGACTTGGTCTCATGACTTTTAGGAACCGTGAGCAAGTCCAGGCGCAAGGCTTTTGAGGCGCACGCAGACCTTCGCATCAGGGTGCGCCTAGGATCAGGCGCAGGGGAGGCGACTTCGTCTCATGACTTTTAGGAGCCATGAGCAAGTCCAGGCGCATAGCTTTTGAGGCGCATGTAGAGCTTAGTCTTCTGTTGCTCGAGATCAGAAGTGAGCTGAGGGGGCGTATGACCACTGGGACGTACGCCGTCTTCTGGGCGCATGGCCACGAGACGCATACGAATGATCAGTCGGCCACGTGGCAGTTGTTTTTTTCGACCCAAGGTGTAATGATGGTACTGACATCAGTGGCTCTTCATTTTCTGCAAAGTGCTGCTGATTGGACGGCTCTTGGAATGCGTTGTCGCCTTTGTCATTCAGCATTAAATGCTTGATGGTGATCAGTTTGAAAGGGGCACATCGGTTAATTCTGATCTGGGCACATGGGTCTATGTCCCACTGGGCGCATCAGTACGGAGCGCATGGTGCTGACGGTGCATCTGCCAATGTGTCGCATCCTCTTTGGCCGCCTGGCATTAATAGTTGCCTTGACTTAGCTGAATACGAGGAGACGGATGCATTTGCTATTAATGTAAATTCATTGCATAGAATTTGGAACGTTGGCCATTTGGCATTCGGGTGTAGGCTGCCCGTGCCTATAAATAGCCGTATGAGGGAAAGCTTTGCTTTTATTCTTCATTTCGATATAAAGATGAACTTGGCCGGAGCTCCTCCTTAGCGAACTGCCGAACTTGAACTCTTTCTGAGGGTGAAGATGTGCTGCCCCAGTCTTCCCGTCTCTTTGAGCTTCCGTGAGAGTGTCTGTTGCATCTAAATATCGGGATCGTCGAGTCTCGACACAGGCCAATGGTGCCTATTGTATCCAAAGATCGGGGCGACCGCGCTCCGTCTTTCATTATGCTGGAAGAGCCACAAGCTGCCGAGTGTGCCTGTTGCTTCCGAAGACCGGGGTATTGTGTCGTGATCTTTGTCGTGCTAGGAGAGATCCTCCTCCTGCTAGACAAGGGATTGGTGTTGATGCGCCTACGCCATAATGACAAGACGATGCTCCTGGATGAGACATCAGAGTGATGCGCCTGATGGATGATGCGCCTGCCATGGGGCGCATGGCAGTTGCTGCGCCTGGCTGTAGCTTAGGATCTTTCTTTTGTAGAAGTTCCCCTTTGTAAAGCCTTTCTTTAGACATGTAATAGACTTTCATATGAAATAAAAGTCTTCTTTTGATGTCTATATTTTTGTACTATTCTTTGTTGTGCCAAATATCTGTTTGAGCTTCCTGGCGCATTTGAGTTGGTCGCATGGTTGGGTTGAGCGCATAGGAATTCTGGCCTATAGATGTGCCTGAAATTCCATGCTTCTACAAACCCTTCTATTTGTCAATCATGTTACAGCCCTTAGGCAGACAGAAACAAAGTTTCAACACGAGCTAACACTTGCTCGGCGGCTAAACGCCTCAAAAAAATAATTTACAATATAATAGGAGAGCAAAAGACGAAACCCATTCGTTGCCAAGGTTTTGTTTGGTATTCACCATTTTACTGGAAGGCTGGTAGATCCTTAGGTGCTACTCCGAAATCTGGCCATACAAAACCAGCTGGGTCAGACCCCAGAAAGAGCAAGTGCTACAAGGAGGCTCCACTTAGAAACTAAAATCAACATATAAAGAATAGGAAAACTGATAAAAGAGCATAATTAAATAACATAAACGACATGCTTTAAAGAATATACTAGCTTGCATAAAGAAATCAAGAGGTGGAATATAATACCCATGTTAATCATGAGACATCATTCAGGCAGGGACAATCAAGTCCTACGGCTTGCTATCATTAGCTAACTAGGATTATCACAGGTCTAGTTACTAACAAGATGCAGTTGAAATATTACCGCAGTCACGAGCCCTGCAGACTATCCAGGTTATCCAGGCGAGGTTACAAGAGTTTATGAAGAATTAAGAGAATTATTAGGTGACTTAGAGTACACACATGACAGTGTGCTAGAAATGAGCCT